>VZSC01014539.1:0-32769 GCA_013398225.1 Steatornis caripensis
TTTTTTTTTTTTTTTGGGGGGGGGGGGTGCCACTCAAAGATAAATACTTGCAGTTTTTTTGTTATAACTGAAAATTTTTCTGAGCCCTAGCAATGTAAATTGACACCCAATTCTTAGCCCACGAGCTGTAGTAGAATTCCTGAAGAGGTCTAGTAGAAGTTTTGGTATTTCACAGGTTATTTGCATATATGGTTTACGTTTCTCAATAACCATAATGGAAGACAAACCAGACTCTCTTTAGTGTCTTTTAAAAGAGAGTAAAAAACTCTCTAAAAGCTCTTTAAAACTCTCTTTTAAAACTGCCATGATTTTGATTGCCTGAAAACCTTATTAGGCATGGAGAGCAANGTATATGGTTTACATTTCTCAATAACCATAATGGAAGACAAAAAGACAAACCAGACTCTCTTTAGTGTCTTTTAAAAGAGAGTAAAAAACTCTCTAAAAGCTCTTTAAAACTCTCTTTTAAAACTGCCATGATTTTGATTGCCTGAAATCCTTATTAGGCATGGAGAGCAAGAGTTTTCAATTCCTGGTCTTATGAACAGCTTTTATGGAAATAGAAACAAATAAGTGAGAGTAATTCAGGTTTCTTTGCCCACCCCCACTGTAATTTTGAAATTAACCTGATTATTTTGCTAGCTATTTCTACGTCTGCATTTCCCCCTCTCTCTTCCCCTTTATATGCAATAGTAAAAATGGAATATTGGTATAGGTNGCTTTTATGGAAATAGAAACAAGTAAGTGAGAGTAATTCAGGTTTCTTTGCCCACCCCCACTGTAATTTTGAAATTAACCTGATTATTTTGCTAGCTATTTCTACGTCTGCATTTCCCCCTCTCTCTTCCCCTTTATATGCAATAGTAAAAATGGAATATTGGTATAGGTTAAGCAACCTAATTGTTAATTGTATACTTCTTGTATTTTTTATTAAGAAGATTATATCAAATTTTGTTAAAAGGTAAGGGCTTTGTATCCACTACTGTTTTTCTTTCTGAAAAGCTGTTCTGAATTCAACAGGCAATGTTCTATTTGTTGTATCGCTTCCTTTTTGGCTGCATTATGTGTAGCAGGGTCAAAATACATGCCTTTGATTTATGTGGCAATGTAAAGAACAGCTACAAATGCCATGAGGCAGACAGTTTGAGTCTGTCCAATTGCTAAGTGTTTCACTGTGAAAAATGACTCCTTGTTCTTTGGATCACAGAGATTGCACAATTACAATTTTAATCAATCCAATGCAAGATTCATCGGTCCTTACTGTGCAGAGCACATAGTCACAGTCCAATAAATCTGCTTGTGATGTGCAGATCCAGACTCCTGGAGCCTCTAGAGACTGTATACAAATGATAGACATGTCTGCATTGCCTATGTATTTGTATGGTGTCAGGCATACAGGAGGGGGTGCTGATACTGTTCTGACTTCTAATGTGGTATTTTATGACTTGCATTTGAACGATCAGAAATGATGTGTACCTGCTCTAAGTGAACGTGCTTTAGCAGGGGTGTTGGACCAGGTAATCTCCAGAGGTCGCTTCCAACCCCTACCATTCTGTGATTCTGTGATGTGCTTGTACTGGTGGATGCAGGAGATGATACCTACTCCTTTTTCTAGTTTTTATCTTTCTCGAAGTGAGATTTTGGTGCTCTGAGATTTTTCTGTTGACGTTTAGCTCTGGGTGAATAAGATATTCCCAGGACTAGTAAGGCATTGCAACATCAATAAGCACCTGTCTGACCCGATCCCTTTTGAAAAAGCACAGAACTGTCAAGGCATGGGAAGGGAAGCATGTGGTGGATGGGCAAAGATAGATCCAGTTGAAAGCAACAGGAATGGTGAGAGTGAAGCTTACCCAGCATTCTCCATGATACACAGAAGTTTTTGTAAGTTTACCAAAACTGTAAGTATTGGTCTGAAATAGAACTGACTTTTATGAATACATCCCAAAAAGAGAACTCCCAAAGACAGCAAACCATTTTTCCTGAAAAGCAGTTTTGGGTCTGAGGAAAGTGAAGTCTGTAAAGAGTGATGCGTGCTTTGAAGTCTCTCTGAAGAATTTAGACAAGCTATAAGCTTCTGACGTATTCCATACGTGATCTATACAAGTTTGTTGGCAACTGTTACCTAGATTTTCTGAAGATTTTGTCCTAACTGAACGTGATTAACACCAGTCCTGCTGATGGGTTTGCACCTACAGCATGCCAGGACTGACAGACAATAAACATGGTCCAACATGCAGGAGAAAGTTAGCAGAAAAGCAGCTCGTTGTTGCTGTATCCAAATCTATTGCCTGGCGAAGCCCCTGAAAGTAGACAGAGTGTCTGTTCTGTAGGAGAGAACTGCCCGAGCTGAACGTGAAGGAATGGCAAGAGAAAATACAAAGGCGGTAACCTGCTGGTGAAGGAAAGGGCAGATAAGAACAGAAACCTGAAGTACTTGATAGGCAACGAGACAGATGACAGTGCTGAATGGAAACCCAAGTATCTTGTGGAAGGAGATATTAGCAGGGCATGAAGGAAGCAAGAACAGAAATAGTGCTGAAAATGAGAGGGCATGGACTGGACTGCAGGGCTCGTAGCAGCAGAGGAGGGTACAGAGAGGAGCCAGGGCATAGGAAAGAGATCAAAACCATGTTTACATTAATCAATGTATTTTCTTCAGATCTGGGGTTGATGGTAGATGGTACGCATATGTGTTGTCAGTGGTGTTTGAGAAAATAAAGAACCATTTAGATCCTAAAGGAACAGACCCAATATTAATATGAAGTCACATTTCACTTTGCAGTTTGCTTTCCAGGCCACATTCACTGCTGTGCAGTACTGATATTCTGTGTGCTGGCTTGTTCTTCTGGAAATTGTCCAGGGAAACAAAGTCTTCAAACAAGAAGACAAGGTTTTAGCATCAGGGTGTTTTATTTTGAGGAATCTTTCAGCCGCTCTATCAAAAAAAGAGGTAGGATTAGTTACTAAATAAATTATTTATGGTTCTGCTGCATAATGAAGTTCTTTCTCGTACTCTTCTTACTCACTCTTCAAAGTAAACTATTCATGTCATCACTGCAAAATATTTTCCAAAGCTCTAAGTCTTGTTAAATAGCCAAGTTCAACCAGGAAAGAAGTGTGTTCTGGCCAGTGGGAAGGAGGCACGGAGAGGCAGAGATTACGGTCTCATAATTGACTCTGAGTCAGACCTCTGAGTGAGGCAACTCAATTTCATTGGGACATGGAGGTAACAGTACTTCACTGTGATGCTGTAAGGATTAGGTAGTTCTTATAAGTTGTTTTGAAGATGGAAAGTGCCACAAGAGCTGAGAAGTCAGGCTTTTGCTTATAGACCAAGAGCTCAGTGCAGGAGAGTTTCCAATGTGCTTAAGTGTTTCTGGAATGCAATTCTTCCCTGAAGCCCAGTACCTATCAATTTGCTTTTTTCCAGACAGGTGTTATCATTAATGGCCTCTGTCTATCCTTTTAGAAGTTTTAGAACACAAATAGCTTTTTCAGACCTGAAAAACCATTTCAAGATTTATTTCATATCCAAATGCAAAATGGCATGGGAGACCGGCATTGTTTTCTGACAGATTGTCAAGCCTCAGGGTAGTGTGCGTGTCACTGAATTCAACAGTGGTAATTTTTAGAGGAGGTTGCTGTCTGAATTCCTTCTAGATTGGTTTCTTTTTAGAGTTTTTCTGTTCTCCTTTGTTGTGATTCAGTTTGTCTTTTCCTTCCTAACAGGCAGTGACAAGTCCTCGGGGTGGCCTTAGCTTAGAATTCCAGGAAAGTCATGTAGGTAACATGGCGCATAAAAATTCACTGAAGCATGTTCAGCTTTTTTCTGCTGTTCGTGTTTCCATGTGTGCTGTCTTTAGATTTCAAATACCCCTTTCTCCTCATAACCTTCAAGAAAGACAAGGGAAAGCAGAGTAACCTGCTCTGAGCAAGTTCAGCGCACAAGCTTCATAGCTGGGAAGTCTGAGATAGTGTACGTTATTTGCATCAGAGAATGCTTTAGGATTTTGAAGGTTCTGAAAAAAAGGGCCCTTGTACCTCTGTGTAGGTAAATCATATATTGCCCGAGTGTTTCTGCCACACTGTGTGAATCTGAGTAGACTCAGAGCACAAGCAGGACAGAAACGGGCATTGCAGAACAAGAAGATACACATTTTAACTGCACACAATTGTGCGGCAGTTCTTTTGCCAGATGTGTAAGGTAGCATGGGCTGCTCAGCACCTGGAAAGGAAGCAAGAGCTTGGGAAAGGCCATGCCCATATGCATGCTGTTGAAGGCATTGAATTGTGTTTTTATACAAGAACTGCTTCTATATGCAGTATGTCTCTCAAGACCAGCACTGGGCAATGATTCTCTGCATCCTTCACAAATTGTATTCGTTGTCCAGCCCCTGGGCCTTGAACCTGCACCTGGCACTTCTCTGCAATATTCTGCAAATACCTGCCCAAGTTAGAGGAAACTGGAAAAAATAAATTACTGTTCCAATGATGCTTCCTATGGCATTGTCAAAGCCATATTTTGCCAGATGAAACTCTTCTAATGAATACTTTTAACAGAGATGCATCTGTTAGATGAACTAAGCTTCTTCAATTGATGGAGTGTGAGGACGTTGTCGTTGTCAGAGAATTCCGTTATGCCAAAGTGGGTGAAGATTTCTGTCGATAAGGACAGAGCAAATTTTTCTTCCGATGTTTTCTCTTAGACCACATTTTATAATCATTAAGTTTGCATTATGTGATTGAAGTAACTTGTTTTCTCTCCGCTCCTTCCCTTAACGTGATAGCATTTTTTTTTGTTTTTCCAGCTCTTTATTAGATTAGTAGGGATACCATTCATTACTTCGCTTTCACTTTACCTTTTTTCTTTTCCCTTAATGCTCCAAATAGTGTACCAGGCTGTGGCTCAGTAGACACTGGGCAGGAAGATTATTAAAAATGAGAAAGGCATTGGTTTAGGTGGGTGGTTGTACAACTTTTAGCATGAGGATACAGATGCTACTAGTGAATAGCACAAGAATTTCCTCTGCAGACTTCAGCATCTAAAGGCACACAGCTGTATCTTGGCAACGGGTCCATTAGTCTTTAGCTAATTTGGTCATGCCTGATTTACAGTGCCGGTGCAGCAGACAATAGTGGAGAGGAACTGAGGCAGTATGGGTGATTTTACTATATTGAACTCAATCATCTGTGATGACTTCTGCTATCCGAAAAGGTTCTAAGAGGCAGACCAGACTAAAACACAGCTTCAGGAGCTAAAATACTATGTAAAGCATCTGGAGCACGAATCCATGCTCTCTTGATTTCAGTTATTAGCTGAATAAATCATTTTACTTTCCCTTGCTTTTTTCTCCACCTTCTCTTATATAACTGTCCCTAACATCTCAGTAGGCGACATGTTACCTTATTTCCCCCCTTATTTAGTTTGCATTTTAAAATGCAGTACACAGGACATGACAACACATGCTTTTGACCTTACAGTGCTGACCTTATAATAGTATGTTTCATAACATGTCCCATCGAAGAAGATAAGGTTGACTACACTAGATCTGTTTTGAGCCATCGGGCATTCATCCACAATGCTAAAGCCAATTTCAGTGAGGTCACTTCTTCACACAGCGAATCTATAATAGTTTTTGTCTCCAACTGTCTGATTTATTCTTCTGGCAAGGACTGCTGGTTCCCTGAAGAGGCAGTTCATTCTTCTTTTTTCTTTTTTTTTCCCCTAGACAGGAAAGTGATACTTATTTTTAAGTGCACCAGGTTTTATATATAACACTTTACCACATCTCAGTTGTATTACTTCACAGTTTTCTTTTTGATCTGCATGTATTTTAGGCTTCTGCAGGGTTTGTATTGTGAACTGTACTCTGTTGCTATACATAGAATGCAAAGTATTTAAATACTTTCCTGCTTTATGGAGATAATTATAAGCTCTATTTCCTGAACAATGAAAGCAAGACCAATGCTTAAGTCTTCACATTTCATTTTTAATAAAGCAGATGTAAAATGAATTCCAAAGGATTAAATACCCTGGATGTACTTTGAATTGTCCCGTTAAACACCTTGTCCCAGAAAGCATTGTCATTACCACATCTATTTGAGAGTTTCTCATTAATTACACCACCACTAATCCTTAGTATCCTATGCATTTTCTTATTTTCTTGGAGTTCTCTGAATTAACTAAAAAGTAAAGAATATACATATGTAAATAAGATGTACAATAGGGAGTTATTTGGGTCAAATACACACTAAGGTCAAGATTGAAGTGTAGCTCCATACTGGCCTGGATGGGTTTGCCCACATAAGGATGGTCTAAGGTAGTTGTGTGTCTGAGAAGTGTTTCTGCCCTCTCAGACGATGAATGGCTTGGCACTATGTCTATGCTGCATAAATTTGCCACGGATATTTAGCAATGGACTGGAGGAGGAGGAGCAGGAAACAAAGTAGTAGTGATTAGTAATATAGTTCCACATTTCATATATATACAGACTTTCTAATTTTTGTGAGATCGTGTGGCTGCAGTTCAAGTAACTGCATACAAACTGATGAAGATCTAGACATCTAGAGGTGCAATTATTGCCCTTTTAGGTACAGTTGCAAATACATTGTTGAGCAAGAATGATCCATTATTGCATGCAAAATACAAAAGAAATTATAGGTTTTTGTTATCAATGGTAACTATTTGTCTTGGACTCGGGACAGTCAGTTGAATTGAAAACTGACTGAATTGACTTTTCAATCTCAACTGTTCTGTGACTCTGTGGATGTTTGCTGTTTAAAACACACACCAGAAACATGGAAAATCTGTTACAATTAAACTTTCGAGCAGAATACTGGAAGGCAATGTTGAGAACAACTGGAACACTGAGTTATTTCCTTATTGATTAGTGGCAACAGCATCGTAATTACCTTATATGAAGAAACTTATATAAAGTACTTCTCTGTGCTCTATAATTAACTTAAAACATGCTATAAATGATAAATCAATAAATCTTAAGTGGCATAAAAACAACCGACACAAACAAAACCAAAAGAGAAACAGGAGAATTCATTAGCACTGTCAGTGGGCTGTGTCTCTCCAGTGGACAGACATTTAGGTCTCTGTATTGTAACACCCCAAAGAGCACCAGTGCACCCCTCCTGCCACCCAGTCTTTTGTCTCTGCTATACTTCTGTCATTCATTGCTCAGCATTTACTCCAGAAGATCATCACTGTGCTCACATCCACCCCTAACTTTCTATTTAGGTAGCTTAAACAAAGCCAAGATCTCCCAGTCTCTCTTCAGGAGACAAATGCTTAAAACAGTAACCCTTCTTCATATTTTTGTTTCACTTATGTTCATGGATAAGGATCAAGGATACTCAGAACTATGCCAGATAGCAATATCAGTTTAGGTCTTTCCCATGTTCTTATTTCCTAGCATTAATATTCCCTTGTGCATAATAAAAATGCTTCGTTTCATCCCATTCAGAATTGCATTCACCTTCTTCATAGCTGCATCAAAGTGGTAATACATAATCATCCTTTGTCTGAGCAATATTCTAGATTTCTTTCTGTCTTCGTAATTTACAATTTATGGATGTGTAATTACTAGCGAAAGAAGCTACAAAACCCTCTACCTTATAGTGTTAAATTTCATCTCACAGTCCTTGGTATTGGCAGTGCCTTTAATTTTGTGTCAAATCCCAAGATCAGTCTCTGGGGAATACCACTAGTAGCCTCTTTATTCTGGTAATTATCCTTTCAACGTAACCTCTCGAGTCTTTTCATTGTGGTCATCCACAGTAATGCGTATGGAGTCACCCCAAGCAATCCCCCAATGTCAGAACTACACAAATCTGTGAACCTTGGGTCATATATGACCAAAGAGTTAATATAAAATTAAAATATAATTTCAGTTTATTCGTAGAATTGATATGACAGGATAAAGTTGGGAAAAGAGATAATACTTTTTCTTGACCAACTGATACTGATAGAACAGATATGTTTTCAGATACACCATCGAGGTACACAAGGATGCCATTTATTTTACTCCTATTATATGATTAATATACTTTTCTAATATAGAGTCACTTAACTGGAGTCTGTTAAAAGGCTAACTTTTGTCCTGCAGTAATCTTTTCAATTCTGTGAACCCATTGATGGTCGATAAAGGAGTGTGACTTATTGTGTGATGTGGTAAAATGATGAAGTTCTTGCTTATGGTCAAACCTTTCTGCAGATACTATCTCAATTTAGAAAAGGAATGATGCCATTATTTCTGATATCAAGGTAGCTTCCTTACCTGACTTCTGGTGTAAATCATCATGACCTGTCCATTCATCATTTCAGGAGAGCCTTCCCTAGCAGAGGGATCTCAAATGCAACTAGTAGCAAGTTAGCGTTTCACACTGTCCTTCAGGATGAATGGTTTTCTAAAGTTGCCGCAAAGAAGAGATAACACATCTTACTAAACTGTCTCAAAGTCCACCTTTCACTGCAGAATGAAGTGGTAGGTGTTGAAATGCCTCAGTTACTAAGCATACTGTGAAACAGAGCAACCTTCAAAACATTGATGAGGAGGGTTGTAGTGATTGTTGTTAAATGGCACAGATCTTCATTAGCTTTCAGTGGAGGAAATCCTCCTTTTCAGGGTATTATATTTCTACTGTCATGTCCAGATTTCCACAGTAGCAGTGTTAGTATATGATGCTGTAGTAGGATCTGTCTTTAGGGCACGAATGTTCCTAGATTTATAATGGCATTGCTTTAGAGCCATAGTGGAATTCTTCTTATGTTGCAAAAATGAATCTCAGTCTTTCGTCATTGTATTATAACTTTCTCTAGGGCAGTGTTTCTAGCATTGCAATTTTAGACTATAGCTCTTTCTTGGTAAGAGATACCTCCAAGGAGGGATTCTCATTATTTTAAGCACTATGTTATGCCTCCAGAGGAGAATTCCTGAACCAAAACCATAAATTTATTCCTTTTTTTTTTCTTTTTCTTTTCTTCAAACTAAGAGCTACTTCCTGAGTCACTCTATCTGACAGTACACATACATAATATATCTACCAGCACAAGATTCCCAGCACTCTCTTTAGAGGCATACTTATATCAAAGAACACTTACACAACCAATGTGACCAGCAGCCATATACGGCATATATATAAAAATAATGCATCTGTCTGGTTTTCCCCCCTCAGACATTTAATATCCACAAAGAATTTCTCTCTCTTCCCTTTCCAAGAGACTTCATTGCCATATATTCTTATTCTATTAATTACTTTGATCCACTTGATAACTGCATCACTGGGGGAGACTATGCAAATAAATAGCCAGTCAAGATAGAAGAGAGTTAGTACGTTACACAGATAAATGAGTAGCAAAGATCTCTTCAGTCATAGCAAGCAGTAGTTTTGGACTAGCACATCTTGGCCATTTTTTCTTGTAGTACTTGGTGTTCCAGCACTTGGACAGGCCTGAAATATATGACAACAAAGCAAGACTCATGAATGGGATAACAAGTAATTACACTACGTGAATTCAGCAACAATAGGGCGCTCATTGTTTCAATGTACAAAATGCTGTCTGGGATCTAGATGGATCTAGGAACACACCTATCAAGACAGATGTTAATACAGAAGAAACGCTGGTAACTGCAAAGTAGAAATCTGGCATTGGCATTGAAATTTACTGTGTTTATTTTTTAATTTTAGTGAACAAATGGCTTTCAACTCAGAAAGAAACTGTTTCTGAATTTTAGCAAAATTCTCTGGACATTAGATTTTTTTGTGCGTGCGAACACGATGTATTTCCAGGCTTAATGACTTCTGAGCCCCGTAAAGCCCCGATGTTCTGCATTTATTAGGGTGAACTGAGTTTTGCCCTGTTTTTATTCTTATTTAATTGCTAGTCAGCTACGCTCAACAGAGTTGGGCCTTAAAATGAGGTTGGCTGATAAAAGAAAAATAGGATGTTTAAAATAATAATAATATGCAATGTTTGTTGTCTTCTGAGTTTAGTCAGTTCTTTCAGAGACAATTTTTTAGGACAACTTGGTTTGAACAATATCTTCACTCCCTTAAACAACTCTGTCTCTGAAGTAAGTCAGGGTGTGCTTGGAGAAGGATCTTTCAGTACTGCCTGCGGGTTGTGGATGCCGCAGCCATCTTTGTGAACTTGTTTATAACCCAGATTAAGGTGAATCAGAAAACAACCTTCATATGTCACTGCTGACAGCCGGAGTGCTGATGTCACATTGCAGCATTTTGGAGAGGTCTGTTAGAACAGGTTATATCACACCTGTCCTGCGGAGATACCTGAGGGAGCGCGGGGTGAAGAAGTTGACAAGTATGAACCAGCCTGTGCGGAACTCTGCTGCCATGGTAAGATCGTTTATGGCACTTATTTATAGTTAGCTGAGATGCTCCTGCCTAATAGTGTGTTACAGAGTATTTGTCTTCTCAGTTTCAGGGTAAACAATAATTTAGGTCTCTGTCAGTCTTTCCTGATTGCGTCCTTAAGACGACAGACGTGATTGCCTTTGATGTTTTGCAAAAAATAGGTTTACATGCTTGTACAGTGAGAAACTCTGGACTTCTAAGTTGTGGACTTTTTTCTGTAGCCTGCAGCCTCTTAGCCCAAGCGACGTTTGTTCCAGCAAGTTGTTTTGATCCCAGGAAGGTGTGACTTAAAACTGATTAGAGTGATACAGTAACAGCTCCTTCACAAACAGGTACCTTTTATTCTTTTACCCAGCACAATGAGCATTCAGAGCAGAAGTTTGAAGCCAAAAGGGTCTGGATTCTTACTTATGCTTCAGTCTCACAGACCAGTTTTTGAGTTCCCTTTAATCCAGTGAACTCCACCTTTTCGTTGGACAGACAATGTGTTTTTGCAGCATGATAAAAAAAAAAAATGAAATTCAGACGGTCCTAAAAGTTTGCCTTAGTAGGCATGGGGAAGCATCTTCTGCTTAGTAATTCCCCATTGTTTTTTTCAGCAACTCTTGTATTGCGTATGAAAGAGCCTTATCTTAGTTGTGGTTTTGTTTCGTCTTAAATTCACTCTTATTTTATTTCAGACAGTCTGATATATTAGGATCTGTTTGATGTAAAAAAAAAAAAATTGAAGAATGAGGTACTAATTTTTCATACTTTTTGTGGAAATATTTCCAGATAGCCTCAAAGAGTCTATAGTTCTGCTCACGCGGCAAGGAAAGCATACTATGTCTGTCTCTTCAGATGTGATACCTGGACAACTTCCACCTCTCTCGCCAGTGAAAAAGAGGCTTGTTCTCAGCCATGGTTTGCAGTTCAGCATGATGCTGTTGATGCTAAATTAGGGAGAAAATACAGTTTGGAGATTGGAACTGAATGCAAAGAAATATTTGTTTTGAAAGAGGAAAAGGCTTGTCCGCTTCCCACTTCTCGGAATGCTCAGAATTCAGAGAGAGGAAGATTAATAGTGGTGTGTACTGAGGCATTTTAAAACTAGTTTTTTGGGAAGGTTAACTGGTGAGACATACAGCAAAATCTCTATACCAAAGTATTATAGGAACTATTTAGTATATATTACTCTATAGTCAATAAATCATTAGAATCATAAAAACTGTAAATGCTTTTGAGCAGACTATATATAGTCATAAATAAATGGAGCCATACTAAAATTGCGGAATTTTTAAAGTTTAATTTGACAATGCAGTGCAAAAAGCATTGCTTTTTCTTTTCTGTTTCTTTGAAACAGCCTCCCAATGTGTAATCCCATTAGGTTATGAATGCCCTTGTTTTATAAAAAACAAGGACATGCCGATTAGTCGCCATGCTGCTCCCTCCTTTGTTTGACTGGCTGACATTTGAGGGATTCTTCTGTGTCTTCTGTGGCAAAGAGGTTTCCAATGTTACACGGCATCATTCGTGCAGGCAAGGAGAGCAGCGTGACACTGCTGAATTCTCCGTAGGGAATGTCTTACTTAGAAACACACAGTCCCTGACTTTGCCATTATTTTATAGCTTTTGCAATCTCATCTTCCCTTAGTTGCTGATTTGAGGGCAGGTGAAAGTGCTCAGGATCAGTCCTTGATGGTGCTCTGAGCTCAGCTGAGGGAACTGTATTCACTTCTGAAAGACAAAATGAAAGAATTAACTAATGTTGTGCCCCCGGATTTCACTTACATCAAAAGTGAAAGTCAGATCTGTGGTCTGATAGCACGTCATGTTGTGTAGGAGGCTTTGGGCCTGAGAAGATGGAGATGAATTGAAAAAACTGTAAGGAATACGAAACTTAACGTTTTGCGATCAACATGCATAACACTTCCCAGGATTTTAGTTGTAAATGTTTGATGTAAGGATCCAGATCACGGGTTTATGTATTGCTCTTTCTTTATCTTAAGTGTTTCACGGTCTTTCTGCTTTACAGCTTGCATTAGGCCCGCAGCTATCAGCTCATTTCCAAAGAAGGGTCCTTCTCTAAATAATTCTCTGCTTGGACTAGATGGGTTAAATTACCAGAATGGTGTACAGGAAATTAGGCATCTGACTTCTGTTAAAAAATAATAGGAGCAGCATGCTTAATTTGCAGTGGAAGTTTACCGTCTGCTATAAAGGGTTCCATTTTTGAACCTGAAAGTAACTTAAAGTGAAGTTTTTTAGAAGATGTGGGGAAGTGAGAAAGCTGCCTAGAAACTTGGTGTTAGCATTGTTTGCCTTATAGTCACTTGCTTCAAAGAATAACAAATTGTTCCCGATGTATGTTAGAGCACAGCTGATCAGTAAACCCAGGACTACCATATCTCAGATTAGAAAAAAAGGATGCAGCAGGAGACATGGTAAGGCATGTGTCCAAGGAGCATGCTTTGAAGCATTTTCGATCACAGGCAGCATGAAAAAGAAAGTGGCTCATGTAGGTGCACAGTTAGACCAAAGGTGGGATACAGTTTCTATCCATCTGATTCATGCTATAGTTGGTGCTAGCCCAGAGCTGTAAAATGATAATATCTTTTCCACTAATATTAACTAGAAACCTTTCTATTACTGTCTCAAGAGCTTCACTTCACCTGCTATGAAAGGTTCCTGGCCCTCCCATTAGAACATGGCCACAAAAACAGTGAATGAGCCATTTGGCATGGTCAGCAGGGATGAAGGTCGAGGTTTTTAGAGTTTCAGTCTCATTTGTATAGAGTTTCACAAGTGAGCTTACGCACTTCCTCCTGAGCAGCATGAACTATCAGGTAACCCCACTGCCAGTGATATGCTCAGAGTTGGTCTCGATTTGTTATGTACATAGAAGAACCCTCAATTTTTTATATAGAATATACTACAGATGTAAATTTCAAAAATTGGAGAAGAACCACCTTTTTTCCCCCATTTCCTGAGCAGCTGCTTTTTCACAAGGGAATAGGCCATCTGCTAGAAAAATAATGTTCCTGGATTCTAAAAGAATCTCAATGCTCAGTAAAATCTGAACCTTTTCAACAGAGTGTATCTGACGCATATCTAAACCCAAGCAGCTAAAAAAGCTAGACAGCTACTCCCAAGGAAAAAATTACACTCCTCGTAAAATAAAAATTACTTTGGTAAATGTGATCAGTATAAGCAAACACTACAGAAACATAAAGACATGAGGTTAATAAAACATAGGTATTAGCTGAATTAATTTTCCAGGTTTGGTTCGTTTGGTTGTGGTCTTCAGTTTGAGGGTATTGGTTGCTGGAAATGCATAGATTTTTCTATTTCTTTTACGCTTCATCAATTTTCCTTGATTTTTTTGGTCTAATTATCTACTAGATTACACTTTATAGCCATATCAATATTGAGTATTTAAAAAGATGAGTTTATCCACTCTGGTCTGTACATTTGCATTGGTTTCTGTGGGCCATGTACCAACCACCACCCGTCAGTTAAATATTCACGTCTTTGCTAGTTACAATACAAATAGGATGAGCAGCAGTCTGCCAGCCTCTTCCCCCTATACTTTATATCAGAACAAATGCTTGCCTGCAGCAGCAGCAGCAGCAATTCGATGCTGGTCTTCATGAAGCTACTACAGAACTCATTACTCTGGGCAAATTGCTTCGTATAGTATAATGTACTGTGGTGGAGTCTAAAGGGACATGAACCCCAAACAGTGCTTAATACAGACCATAAAATATTTAGAGCCTGATACGTTCGTTTTAAAATGCTTACAAAGGTTAAACTTTTTTGAAAAAGAGAAAAAAATCCATCCTGCTTCCATTAAGTTAGTGATTTAATAGAGTTTTCAGTACAATGCATTTACTCCATGATAATCAATTACCTCCAGCAAATTAAAATATAAATTAGGTTGTCTTGGAGAAAAGGAAGCTCTAAATCAGTTCGTTCTGGCTGCACATAAATACAAATTTTATAGTTATGGTTACCTAATGTCAGAACCAACACATCATGACAGAAAGATATTTTTAGCCACTGTGATTCTTAACCCATCAACTGTATTGATTTCATTTTTTTCAAAGTTGAGAGTATCCAAATATATAACCTTTCTTTAAAAAGTTCCTGTATTTCTTCATGGTGTGTATGAGGTATGCATGAACCTCATTAGGAATTGTTTGAGCAGCAAGCAATGTGTTTATTTTTACTCAGCAGAATACTCACAAAATCTCAGGTGGTTTTTTGGCTTTCCTTTTCCTAGCGGGCAAACGTACATTGAATTGGAAATCTCATTTCTATTCAAAAGTAGAGATGATAATTATGTTCAAACTAAATAACTAATGCCATTGTACATTGTCCTCACTAATACTACATCATACTGTGTAATGTCAAAATACATGGGGGAGAAAAACGGTGATTTTTTCTGAAAGCGGGCCGGGGAGTGCTGTATATACCAAAGTCTCAGCTGGTTTTTTATATAGTTTTTCTGCCAATGATAGTTCACTGCATAACAGAAAGCTATAGAAATTATCAGATTTCAATTTCCAAACTGTATGATAAGTTGCTTTAGATTTTTCTTAGATCAATTATTGAAATAAGAAAAAGGTTTACAATTATTTAGCAGTATTTGTGAAGGCAGAAGAAATATTGTTAGTAATTTCCAGTTTCACAGAAGCAGTTTGAAAGGCGTAAACAGACCTCAATGGATAAAGATCTTCTTTCAATTGAAGTATTTAGGGCTGCTTAGTTTTAGGTATTTGCATTCTGATGCCTAGTGATTTGAGGTGACTTAAGAGGAAACTTACGTTGGAAATACTTCAAGGGAGCGTAATTACATGTCAGTATTGCGGTTGGTAGCATTANCTTTCACAGAAGCAGTTTGAAAGGTGTAAACAGACCTCAATGGATTAAGATTTTCTTTCAATTGAAGTATTTAGAGCTGCTTAGTTTTAGGTATTTGCATTCTGATGCCTAGTGATTTGAGGTGACTTAAGAGGAAACTTACGTTGGAAATACTTCAAGGGAGCGTAATTACATGTCAGTATTGCGGTTGGTAGCATTAGCCCCCTTCTCATTGCTTTGTCTATAGGGTCAGAAGTAAAACCGGTCTGTATGGAGGAGTGGCTTTTAGGGTAATACGGCTTTACATAACCTGTTAGTTCTATGTAAGATTATGAACCCTAGGTACTTTTGCTGCACCTGTAGCTTTTTAGACACCTTTCATCTCTTTTTATGTGCAAAAAGGCTAGGAATTCATGCGAGGCATGATACAGGGCTAAGAACAGGGAGGTCACTAAATCCATGCTGATTTTCTAATCGAAGAAAAGCACTTACAGAACCGGCTGCTGCATAGGCAAATCAACTTCTTGAGGAAAATCATCTCAAACCCTCTAATGGGGAGTGCGTGCTTCAGGTGCAGTTACTGTGTTACGTACTGTCACTTCTCCTTCTTTTAAGTAAAGAAAAATGGTGTTTGGAAACTCTGATGGTATGTTGCGCATTTTCATTACCACACCTGAAAAGATTAACTGAAAAATTCAGACTACTGATGGCTGGAGCTTTTGGAGAAATGTGCTCAAGTTGAGGAATACCTTGAGGACAGCCTCGTCCTTGCAGTCAAAGACCTGGGCTGTGGCACCTCCCATTCTGGAGGTGCCAAAATAAAGCACAGTGCTGCAGAATGCCAAAGTCCAGGTTGCCTTTGGGCTTACAGATGGGGTTGGGGCAGCAGCGCATGCCCTGCTCTGGGTCCAGGAACACCAGTGTTATTCTTCTTGCATTACTGCAAAGCAAGACAGTAAGTTTTCTCTTTGCTTCAGACCATGTTCTGGGCTTTGTGTGTCGATTTTGGCCCTATATCTGCATAACAATTTGATTGCTTTTACAGTTTATTTTGGAGGATGGTTCTCCTCCCACCTGTGTTTGGCTACAATAGGGAGAACATGTATTTTAACATACCATTTTGAAATGTATCACCATTTTTAAAAGGGACTGGTTTTACTATGCCGTGTGGCTTCATGTTCTTGAAGATGATGAATTGTGGCCAGGAATGAAAAAAATCAACTTTGCAGATTTGTCAGTGTAACAAAGATCCCTTGTATTCCAGAGGAAGAGTAATTGATTCTTGAAATCAGTTAGACATTTTAAGCTTGCACTCTCGAGGCTGGTAAACTCTTGTATTATTTAATTTATATGCATGAATGTTCTGTTGGGATTTTTTTAGATCATAAATACAATCAGGATCATCAGCTTTCCAGCAGGCAAAGGTTTTTCTTTACTTCTGAAAAATACATTATTTCTGACATCCAATACAGCACAGCTGAGTGAATCTTGAAAAGAAATTCAAACATAAAAACCCCACCATGAACCAGGGCTTCTCTGTGAGTAATTCTGTGACAGCTGAATTCCATATCAGATGAACTAGAGATTGTGTCAGTGTAGTTCAGAAAGGCTTATGAGCTTGGTTTTATGATGTGTAGTTCCATGGTTTCCATTCTAGTTTTTCTGTAGTATTTACCATCTGATACAGAATATGTTTTTATATCTTTATTCTACCTAACATGAAAATCTTATTTTCAGATTTGAATTAAAGATCTTACAGCGTTATGTCAAGGCCATATTGTTAATATAGTAGTAGTTAACATTGACGTGAACAGAGGCACTGAATTATTGGGAATATTTCTTTAGAGTTTACAAAATTAAGAAAATCCTCCATAAGCTATCCCCCCAAAAGTACAACAAAATCTGTTTCCCAGTACAAAAAATTAAAAAATGTTTATAGTGAATTGTGGGAACCAGAATGTTCTAAACAGGCCTTCTCAGAGGGAACTAGGCGAAGTTTGCCCCCAAATCCCTGAGAAATTCCACTTGAGGATTCATGAAGCAGTGAACGAAGGGGATGTACTTCTGGACTTCAGTCCTGAATTTGGTTAATTTTCTGTATGTGAGTCTTTGCCGATCAGAGTCTGATAGATGACACTTGGGAATGAAGGCAGTAGGACAAAATATGTATGAGGCACTGAGGGATACATTTCCTTATTAAAGGCAGAGTTAGTTATTTGATCTTGAGTAAAAGCCTCTTACCCATATATATTAAATGCAGTATTTTGACACATAAATTAGAATTATAGTGAGGAAATTTCTAAAAATACAATTAACTTTTTTTTTGCCCTCCATTTCCCTTTAACTCTGGTGATTTCTGTCAGTGTTGAAGGGCAGTGTTTCTGTTTCTGCATTTCTGCTCAAGAAATACAGAAAAAGTTTAAAGAGGAGGGGTGACTCTCCGCTTGTGTCACATCAGAAGTGGGAAAAAGGTAGGGGTTACCTCTTAGAACTCTTTTAGAATCACTATATCGGTTATGAGAACTACAGCCAAGGGGGTGGTTTGGAAGAATAGAAGAAACTAATAGAGGTTTTGAAACGGCTGTGACCAAGGCACGTGTCTGCTTTGAAGCCGCAGTGCTTCGGCTCAGTAGTACAAAGTGATCAGGATGAGGAGGCTCATGGTGCCTGCCAGCCCCCATGGGAGGAGAAACATTGAAGTCAAGTTTGTGGTCTGTCTGTGCCTAAATACATTGTGCTCCTGCAAGAGCTGCCAGAGGCTCTGGCCACAGCCGTTGAAAGTTGTGAGCAGCGGCTGCCATACCCCACTGTGCCCCTCAGGGTGGGGGTGAAGCAGGTCCCTATCACAGGGGGCTGGAAGCAGCGCCTTGGCCTGCCTGGAGGAGCCGCTGGACCCAGTTCTGCAATCACTGGAGACTGGCAGCACCTGTGGGTCAGCACGGTTTAAAGGGAAGGGGGTGAGCAGGGCAGTGGGGTTGGGGAGTGTGTGCTGGATGAGCAGGCTGTGCTGGATGAGCAGGCTGTGCTGGATGAGCAGGCTGTGCTGGATGAGCAGGCTGTGCTGGAGGTGGTCGGAAGTGGTAAGTATTCTTAAGAATTGCTAGTTGACTACTTGCTGAAGTAAAGCTCTTTTCACAGAAGGGTGATGTGTTGGAGGCGGGGGGGGGCGAGGTGGTCTTCCTAAAGAGGAGCTGAATCTGAACCTGCTAGGAGCTCTTGATTTGGCTGCTCCTGTTAGGGGGCTCACTGGGTTCCCTCTGGTGTCATTTTGTGGCATGCGCTTGCTGAATCTCCCCAAATGTAGTGCGAACAGTCCGAGGCTTGCTGTTGGTGCAGTGCTGTGTACCCATAGGAGAAAGTGATTATTTCTGTTTTAAAAAACTGTGGGTCTTAACTGTATAGAGACTTTTTTCTTTCAATAGTGGCATTTTAGTTCTTTGCTGACTAAAGGAGGAGTTAACAGAGCTCTTCAGCTGTGAATGTGAGAGCACAGGCTTGCTCCCAAGTGTGCTTCTCTTGTTTGAGCAAGTCTCCAGAGGAATTAATTTTGATGAAGGAAACTCTAAGAACGAAACGTCCACAGTTTTGAAGCCCTAGGCTCTTAAGATGTGTAATCGTGATCCTTAGAAAATGAATCATATGTTCGCAATATATGAACCATGTGAGTAGATCGTAAGGACTTGTGTGATTTAGTTGCTGTGTGCGTGCACAGCCTAGTGTGCTTATTGGACAGTTTCTATATATCATTTGGAAACACATGCAAATATTTTTGGACGATTTCTTGTTTTCTGTGGTGTTTTTTTTTTTAAAGAGCTTGATCAGCTATTATTTTTCTTCATAAATTTAAGTTGTGTGACCGGCAGGAATCACCTGCAAGTATATGAAGCAAATTGTTGTTCATATAGATTTTTGAGGCCCTTCAAAAAAAGTTCTGTGTTGATTTTTTTTCACCTCCTAGAATCATATATCACCTATTCAGCTATATTAGACTTCTGCTTGTCAAATACATCTTTCTTTTGCATCAGTGAGTGTGAGAGTATATATATCTGTAGGACAAGAAGAATTGACTTCTGTGTAAATACTAAACTTGGTGGTGCTCTTTTTTTTTTTTTCTTAAAAGATATTTCATTCCCTTATTTTTACTCCAGTCACTTAATGCTTCTGTGATTTCTTTTGAAAAGTAGTTTTGAAGCATGAGCTATGCATTATGAACTGCATGTGGGTACTTCTAGTCAAGTACTTGTATTTGACAGGAGATCTAGTATTGCAGCTGATTGCCATGGTAGCTGAAAGATTGTCTACTGGGGAAGGATCCAGATGTATTGAGTGGAATGCTCGAAGTCTGTTTTGGAATGCTTTATGGAAGCTGTTTAAGAGGGGAAAAGCTGATAAAGAGCTATCTGACAACAACACTGTCCTGGCTAGAAGGAAACTATAAAACAGCAAAAGTGGCTATTTTCTGCAGAAAGAAGATCTGACCAAGTTTTCTTGCAACAAATCCAATAGTTTATTCTGGGCCGTGACTTCTGTTGTCCTTTGGAGCTACATAGGCGGTTTATTAATTGGAAACATGAGCATCTTACTCTGTTACTTAGCACCTTGTGATCATCTGCATAATCAGAAAATGGACGTAAAACACCCAATTCTCGCCTGGTTTACAAGCATGTGGCTCTTCTTCGCCATAGTTGGAACAGGACTGCAACCTCTAGGCATTCTTTGCAATCCTGCTATTACTGCGGGGCCGATTTCTGTAGTATTTTCCCGTGGGCTCTCATTCTGCTAATGTGGAAATAGAAACAAAGACAACTCCCTGCTCTGTCCTTTGTGTGATGTGAAGCAAGGAAACCTGACACACAATGACGATCTCAAACTAAACGCCAACCCTGGTTTTAAACTTGCTGTCAGAATGCCTCTTAGTCTGGCTTTGTGTGTGTTAGTAACCACTCTTGGCCTTAACAAGACTAATTAAACTCTGAGAGGCAGGACAGTTGCCCTAAGGACAGTCAGTAGTATCAAGACTTGTGGGTATATAATGCCGTAAGTAATCACCCTTAGCACATGGTGGTGATGCTGGTGTTTTCTGCAGTTTGCACTGTTTCGTTTTTGTTCAAATTGCCAAAAGTCTTTGTTCTCTAAAGAAAATTATATGCCACTCAATAGAATATGTTAGTGACTTAGGCAAGTGTCTCCTTCTATATATTACTCCCACCTAAACTACTGTAAGAAGTAAACAGCAGAATAAATTGCCTGTCTGCTACTATAAATCAAAAATACAATCTTAGTCCAGTGTAACGCAAGGCAAATACAATAATGGCAAAATCTATAGCTGTAGAGATGATAAAGTATCAAGAGGATCTGCCCTCTACTGAGGCCTGAGTATAGGATACATTATTTAAATGTACAGTAGGCAGTGGAAGTGATCAATACTTCGCAAGTCTCGACTTCTGAAAAGTGGTGAATTGATTTGATCTTAACAGTAGATAGTTGGGGGTGCAGTAACAGCGATTGCTATGGTCTTTCTTCTCTATTGTTACAGTCTGTGTGGCTGTTTAAACCTGGGAGAATTGAATATGATATGTCTCTAAACTTAGATTAGTAGTATTTTAATCAGTAATAAATAACTAAGCACAAAGTAGTAGAGAATCTGGCTAGTATTTTGCATTGTCGTGAGGTTACAGGGTAGCATTAAGCACTCAATAAATGGTAACTTACCATTAATTCCACTGTTGCCATTGCCAGAGTCCCAGTAATGCAGCTGTGGTTTTCAGCAATGTGTCCTCCTCCCTCCCCTGCTTTCACCTATCCATTTCACTTGCTAAATGTTCTGGATGAAATCCTAGCCCTTCTAGATGGGCTTGTGGTTTAGTGGAACTCTGTGATTCTCAGCTTCTCTAAGACAAAAGCTGGATGTGTTTGGGGTTTTTTTTTCTTTAAAAATGGGAGAGGGAAAAGATCTCGGGTAGAAGGATGTAAGCAAAGAGTGACTTTCTTCCAACAGTGCAACTGCCAAGGTCAATGACTCAGGCTTTACAGTGCTGAAAGTTGGTGTTCTTCCATTTTTGAAGTTTTACTCATTGTAATGTAGTAGTAGCCTTGGAAGTGTGAGGGTGAGAAAGTCCTTTGTGTTATAAGAAGCACCTTATGAGTTGTAGGATGACCTGTCACAACATTAGCTAGTCAAATTAAGTCTAAACTGTGCAAGGCTTGCAAAAGTTCAATTAGCAGCACAATATCAGTTTACATATCTCTAATTGGTGCAAAAAACTTTCCATGGAAACATCTAATCGTTCTTAACTTGCATGCTAAGGGAGGATACCGTTCTCTCACTCCCTCTGAAACACCCACGTTTCTGTTTGGGCCATGGGATAACTAGTACTTGCGTATGGTTAGGGAAAGTCTGTCTTTCCATGGGAAAATAGGTCTTTCTAATCATTTTGGAGGCGAGGGAAAAACTTGGTCAACTTTGTAACGGCATCAGAGAAAGATATGATCCCAGTAGGATGAAAGGTGGTAAATCTTATTTTTTAAAAAAAGCCCTTTGACATCTTGCTGCTTTTGCTTCAAAGTTAATTAGTAATTAACTTGGCTCAATGTCCAGATGGAGATTGGTGACAAGTGGTGTTCCTCAGGGGTCCGTATTGAGACCAGTACTGTTTACTGTTTTCATCAATGACACAGACAGTGGGATTGATTTCACCCTGCAAGTTTGCAGACAACACCAAGCTGAGGGGTGTAGTTGACATGCCTGAGGGACTGGATGCCATCCAGATGGACCTAGATGAGCTTGAGAAGTGAGCCCACATGAAACTCATGAGGTTCAACAAAGCCAAGTACAAGGTCCTGCACCTGAGTCGGGGCAACACCCAGTATCAATACAGGCTGGGGGTGATGAAGAGATTGAGAACAGCCATGAGGAGAAGGCCTTGGGGGTACTGGTGTATGAAAAGTTGGACACGAGCTGGCAGTGTGCACTTGCAGCCCAGAAGGCCAGC
The DNA here is from genome assembly GCA_013398225.1 of Steatornis caripensis. Taxonomy (NCBI): domain Eukaryota; kingdom Metazoa; phylum Chordata; class Aves; order Caprimulgiformes; family Steatornithidae; genus Steatornis; species Steatornis caripensis. The sequence goes on from VZSC01014539.1 coordinate 22,224, forward strand.
CGTATCCCGGGCTCCATCAAAAGAAGCACGGCCAGTAGGTTGAGGGAGGTGATTCTGCCCTTCTATTCCGTTCTGGTGAGACCCTGCCTTGAGTGCTGTGTTCAGCTCTGGGGTCCTCAGCACAGGAAAGATATGGGCCTGTTGGAGCGGGTCCAAAGGAGGGCCACAAAAATGATCAGAGGGATGGAACACCTCTGCTGTGAGGAAAGGCTGAGAGAGTTGGGGTCATTCAGCCTGGAGAAGAGAAGGCTGCAGGGAGACCTTATTGCAGCCTTTCAGTACTTAAAGGGGGCTTAAAAGATAGATGGGGACAGACTTTTTAGCAGGGCCTGTTGCGTTAGGACAAGGGGCAATGGCTTTAAACTAAAAGAAGGTAGATTCAAACTAGATACAAGGAAGAAATTTTTTGCAATGAGAGTAGCAAAACACTGGCACAGATTGCGCAGAAAGGCGGTAGATGCCCCGTCCCTAGAAACATTCAAGATCAGGCTGGATCGGACTCTGAGCAACCTGATCTAGTTGAAGACGTCCCTGCTCACTGCAGGAGGATTGGACTACATGGCCTTTAAAGGGCCCTTCCAACCCAATCTATTCAATGATTCTATGACCCTTCCTTTTCCCTCCCCAGTGGCAAGAGATGGAACTAAAATAACAAACATCTATTGGAGGTGAGCAAGCAGTGGTCAGTGTTGTGCCTTTCCCTGTGTGTAGGACACTACCAAGAGCAATTTTGTGCTTGTAAAAATGAAATAGAAGAATAATCTGAGAATAATTTGCAAAAAACTGAAGTCTTCAGGACTGCAGTTAGTCTATGGAAGGACCTGTAGGTGGTGGAAAGGAATCCAGCACAGTGTGTTGACAGTGTGCTTGCCTGAGGGTTTAGCCTTTCAGGGTCAATGCTGAGAGTTATTTGAGAAGGAAGCTATCGACGTAATTTTTGCCTTGAAATAGCTACAGTTACTAAATGTGGTGAAATACTAATACATGTGCAGTGGATGAGCCAGTGTGGCTGAGAACTGGGCGATAAGGGGCGCTTTTTGTTCCTGTATCCTCTGATGTGGAACACTTCATGTTTATTACGTAAGTTGAAAGTTGGATGTTGCTTGCTTCTTTCCTCTGGAACTGCACTGAAAACAGGAAGAGGCAGACTATAATAATGACACTTGCTCATAAACATCAGAAAATATTACAGAAATGATTTCAAGGAAAATATGGCAGTAATGCCACAAGAGGACCTTCAAAATTATTATTTTTTTTAAATAATGAAAGAATTGAGACTTCTTGAAATACTGTAGTTGTACCTGTTGTTCAGGCTTTGGGAAACTTCACTGATAGATAGGCAATCTGATGCATTGAGAGCAGAGTTGTTTCAGTAATGATTTTTATGACTATAGCTTTACTGTCAAAGACGCTTTAAGCACTGATGAGATGTAGTGGTCTTTGAATTCAATAATAAATTAAAATTTACAACCCAAAGGCAACTTTTACACAGGTTACTTCAACACTTCGTTTCTGGAAATAATAGTTAAGGGAAAATGTAACTTGGACATCATCCATGAATGTACTGAAAATAGCATCACAAAAGAGCGTGTAGATGGATACTAGAAACTATGCAGAAAATATTCAGATCCCTCATTTATTAGTAGTGTGTGCTTCATACGCAGTGAACTTAACTGGGCAGTAGCATACAGAGCTACTTTGTCCAGATGACACAGAAGTCTGGAGCATAAAGTTTACTGTAAAAGATTGTCCTTGGAAGGTAATATTGGCCTCAGTGGGAGAAATGCAGTCTGTGCTCGTGAGCTTGGCTATGTGGAACAACGTTGCATTTGAAATAAGATGCCTTGCCTAATACTGTAATTCGATAGGGATTGGTATCCTAAATGGGATACCAATTTAGGGACTAAAATGGGAATGTTAGTTAGATCAAGGTGGTAATAACTTGGGTTCTTTTGTGGAGTTTTTTCTTTCTGCTTGTCCGAAGTCTGCTCTTTCCCACATACTTAGAGTGCCAAAACTTAGTTTCTCTTGAGTGCACGGGCCATGTCAAAGGATGTGGGCAGCAAATGTTAACCTCGAGTGATCTAGAGCTGCTGCCAATAAGGCTTTTTGCTTTAAAATAACTTTCAAGGGCCGCTTCCTGTGATGTCTCTTGAAAGCTTTTGACCTGCTCACAGTGAGGGAGGGCCATGCTGTGACGCAAATCTTTCTGAAGCTTATGGTTTGCTGTCCAAAGGTTTTGTAAAGGGATGAGAAAGGGTTGGAAGTGCTTGTTTAGAGTGATAAGAGCTTGGGGAGGGTACGCCTAAACATGCTGGATGCAACAGAGTTTGGGACTCTGCCAAAAATACCCCAAACAAACCATCTTCTTGTTTCATCCCCGTATAGCTTTTTTTCCCCCGCTTCAGTTACTAGAGTAATAAATAGAAAATCCTACTGCCTTGTGACTGCATTAGAACTGTTTTGTAGGTTTGATTGTGTACTGGGACTGACTGGTTTGAACTAGGATACCGTTCTTGTTTTACATCGGTTTCTGAATAGTATTTATTCAAATGTTGAATGGCAAGCAAGGTAAGATTCTTTTAGCTGCGCACAACAGGTCACTGAAAGGGAGGGCACAAGACACTACTTTTAAAGGCGTGCAATTTGAAAGCATAGAACAAAAACAACAAAGGAGGGGAGTTATCCAACAGACTAAGCCTTAGTCTGAAAATTAAGCTGGATTCTGTTCTCCGGTACGTCTTTTTATATTTTCGGTTGTCATCACTTAGTTTTTAACTTTATCTCCCTCCTCCTTTCTCCCATATTTGAAGTAGACATGGTAAGGATTTCTCCAAAATTTGTGTTCGTGAAATGGGAGGTGAAATGCAATGTTATTTTGAAAGCTCTGATACCAGATGTGGAAAAGCAATACTTTGAATTGGGGGTGCACAACCCTGCTTAAGTCCACCTAATGTTCTGAAACACACCTACTTACGGTCTCGTGTGCCATTTAACCATGCCTACTTGGGGAAGTGTAAAGAAGTATGACAGATGGCTAGCAGTTTCCTGGCCCTGCGAGCAGGCTAGTAAATAACTTTATCCCACTTTTTTATTCATTTTTGCAATTGCTGATCAAGCAGTGGTAATGGATGGAGGCTCCCCAGAGAACTGATTGTGAAGAACAAAGGTTGCATGGTAAGTTAGGGTTGATACGGCTTCCTTGGTGACTGAGAGAAAGTGTGGAGGTAGCTGCTAGATGGCGAGGTGGTAAGCAGCTTGACCCTGCTTGGGCAGCGCGTGGGTACCACTGCTTCCCGGAGCGTAGTAACTGGGAGGTGGAAGAGGAGACGGGAGTGCTTTTTCAGCTGAGTGCTGGTAGTGTTTGCAGGCTGGACTTGTCAACAGCAAGGGCCACGTGAATAAATAAAAATGGCAACAATTTTCTTGCTACTTCTTTTGCCAGTTTGTTTGCGTTAGTTCTACCCAATTTGTTCATTCCCAGGGGAGTGATGTTCTGGGGTAAAGGCAAAAGAAATTGTAAAGAAAATCAGACGTAAAGCTTCTTTGTTTTGAGGGTGTATGTAACCATAGTGATTTTCTTTACTGCAAAGCTATGAATCATGACTGTAAAGGTCTGGTGTTCCTGATGTGTTTTTCAGATAACTGACACTATTTTATTTTGACAAGGATAAAATCACAGACCTGATTTTGGAGTTCCTGTTAGTCATTGGTGTTTACCAAGTGAATCATACTGGTGCTGTTGGGGGGTTCCTTAACACTTTAACATAGATAGAAAGGTTTTGTCTGGTGCGTTAGCTAACATGGCACTGTCATTATTCATCTCGCTAACTTGATTTTAATCGTCTTTGTTCCTAACAGGCTATGAGATGCTTTCTAATGCACTAGACTGTAACTTTATCATGACGCTTGTATGTATACAGATTAAATTTATCAGTAGCTTAAAAAGACAATGCAAGTGGCTTAACCATAAACTATTCAGCCCATCCTTTTCAGGTTTAATATGGCCATCTTCCTATTAATCTCTGCTGTAAATCTGTGAGGACAGGAAATAAATATAGTTTGCGGAGAGGAAAAATAGGTCGCATGTGCTGTGGAGACTACTGACACTGAAATGAGGCACTGCTGTTCTAATTCAGGCCGCTGCTTGCTCACATCCAGCTGTACTTGAATTTCTCAAGCTAACACAACCTCTAAGTGTTTTGCCTGACTGCTAGAAAGGGTTTTGAAGGTTGTAAAAAGCATGATGAAGAGTCAAAGGTTGCATGGTAAGTTAGGGTCCGTATCACTTCCTTGATGAGCCTTTTCTCCACGTTCCTGTTCCTTCACAGAGTTGGAGATGGGGCTCGAGTCTCCTGGGTCCTGGTGCAGTAGCATGTCTCTTACTCCCACCGAGTCACCACCAGGAGCTGGCTTGTGGTTGTGTGCACACTCTGAACCTATAGGATCAATGTGGAGTTGTGCATGTCTGTTGATCTCTACCAGCTATACTTTTGAAACCATACCAAATTCCATCAAGGCAAAAATCTGTGCTGCTGTCCTTTGCAATTCTCAGTTGCGCTGTGTAATATTTCAAGAGGGGGAAGATGTTGAACTCGGGAGAAATGAACGCTGGACCTGAGTGGCAGGAAAGAGATCTCTTAACTGATGAAACTAGCAACCCACAATTAACTCCTAGTTCCCCAAATTGTAAGAAGTCCTGCGTGTTTTTCTCTCTTTATGGTTGTAGTATAGCTGTCTAAATATGTCAGTTCTGCTTCATCTGTGAAACATGCAGTTTTACGGCTTAGGATTTTGAAGTAAGACTTGGCAGCTGATCTTCAAATTTCAAGTGCGCAAAAGCCCACCAGCTGTTTGTTGGCCATTCGCAATAGATTAGGGAATAAGCACTTTGTTGAAAATGCCCTGAAACATGTCCTATTTGCCACTGAAATAAAGTAATTTCCTTTTATAAATATAATTACAACAACATTCAAAAAACGTTTGTCAAATACTTGCCAGTGGATTGCTCAGATAAAAAGGCTACTTGCCAATTGATGGTTAAGTGTCCCTGTAAGAGAAAGAAAGTTTTTATTATCAGAAATGACCTGATTTTCTCCAGTAACTCTTTCTTACAACATTATTATCACACTGCCTGGAATAATATGATAACTTCTCTTTCAAGAGGAAAATGGCCTTCTGATGCCAGCTGATATTCAGTTTAAATGCATGATGCTCAGCTGGCTGCTGTTCTGGTATTTGACAGATAGTAGTAGAAACACTTCTATTTCTGGGAATACTCTGACTTATGTCGTCCAGACTTCATGTTGCCTGAACTTAGTGTGATGGTACAATACCAATCCTAAATATTTTAGTTGACTTTCCAAAGGCCATTTTGAATTGCTTACACTTACGTGATTTTTTTTTTTTAGTCTGAATAATCATGAGGGAACTCTATACTTAGAGATACAGATGATTTACTGATATATTTAAAGAACTTCCCTTTTGCATAGTATGATTCGTAGTTTGTAATGCCACAAAGCTTTTGCATAGTCCCTCCAACCTCAGTCTTGACAACTTGTTGCTGAAAGCAACACACATGTTTTCATGTAGTTGACAAAATGTGCTGAATTGTTAGCCTTTTGGATACAAGCGTACACAAGTCAGCAGTCAAATCATTGTGCAGTAGTTGAAATGCTTTAGTCCTTTAATCTGATCCAGTTCTATGTTCTGGGAACTTGTAAACTATAATCCTGGTCTTGGTGGCATGTAGGTGCATTCGTTTTGTGCAAATAGTATAGGTATCTCGTGGGCTGAACAGGCCATTGCCAATGGCTGTGCACGTGTACAGTTTAGGGATAATTAAAGCTTTTAAATGCTTTAGAGTGAAAATGGCTCTGTAAACTTGAAGAATTAGACAGTCGATTGCCTGGATGACTATTTTAATACATTTTTCTATTTATAACTTACAAATGAGAGTTTGCTGTGTCTGGTGCATTTAAGTGGTAATATAACAATAGTCTGCTTGCCTGTAAACTTTGCTGCGTGTTTCTTACCTACTTATAAGTAGTCTTACAAATCTCAAAGCAACTGTTCTGAGGTACAAACATACGGTGGGTTTTCTGAAACAACTATAGAAGTACTGCTAATGCAGTTGCATGAAACTGAAGGTAACTTCTAGTGTAACTAGCATGGTGAAAGCAAAGTTAAAATTACTTTCTCTTGGCAGATATCTAGAAACTCTGGCTTTCCAATACTGACAGCAGTTTGATTGTAAATGGTAGTTATGCCACATCATGCATTATTGAAGAAAGGCATGCACCAAACTACTTAAAAAGAAAAAGAATTAAAAGATAAGCTTGATCTGTGCAAGGTTCTGTGTAAGTGAAATACTAGTTGACTGCTGAATTACAGACCTCCACTGTCTCCTCTGTTTCCCCTTTCCCTTCCCGTGTAACTTTTTATTTTATCACCAGGTAGGAATATATTTTCTCTTCACACCATCGCTTTGAACGGGAGAGTTATTGCTACAGGGAACTTTGTTTTCAGCAATGCTGAGGTAGCATTTCCTAGTTCAGTTGCTCACATGCTTGCTACTTACCCAGTTCAACAGCAGGAGATCCAGGGGAGGTGATAATTGGGCAGAAAAATAGCATGGCTGACTACATTAAAGATACAACTGGACTTCAAGGTTTACTTACTTGAAGCTGATAACGTCTTCTATTAGTTGTGGCAAAGCTATTGCTGATTCATGATTGGGATGTTCTTGCCCTCATTGCAGTTTAAATGGCATTTGTAACTGGGGTAGGGAATAATTTAATTGTGTCAGTTTGACGTAGCTGTTTGTTTATGCAACGAAGATGGACTCTGATTAGGACCGTATGAAAGTGAGAGGTTAGGTGGATATGTATAGAAGCATTTGAGTGAATACATGGGTCTTGTCAGCTCTGAGCCTCTAACCAGCTGTAGCTTGTTGGATTCTGAAAAAAACCTTCTTTTGAAAAATGAACTCTTGGGGGAAAAGTACCTGCTTTTATACTTTATTGTGAATGTGCATTTCTGTTTTATCTATGGCTGGCTGTGTAGGCTAAACTTAGAAAGTTTCATCCTGACTTCATTACGTTTTAAATAAACTCTCAGGTGAATCAAGTCACGGATCCTGAACAACAGGAACCCACTCAATGCTTTTGTTAATATCCCGAGTATTTAAAAGCAGTGTGGATGCCAGCGTATGTCTGGCTTCTCCTTGCACCTGTAGCATTTAAGTAACTCCAGGTTTACTTACTGTCTTTGCCTGGATTCTGGGTAGTGTAGGGGAAATGAAACTGGGTCTAGAGCCAGGAAAGGGTGTCTTGTGTTTTGAATTTTAGCTGTTCCTTAAAATAATATTAAAAGAATTTTTTTCTTTCTAGGAGGAAATTCATCTTGCCATGTGGATTTGAGTGTTTGAGAACAAAGCTTTCTCCCTCTCTGTTTCTTCCTAACTAATGGTTTCCTTGTACCTCTCTCGCACAAAAACAAGTTAGTAATACTTGGTGTACATAGTCAACCTGTCCCGAAGTAGCGAAGTGTGATTTCAAGTACAAGCAATAGCTACCACTATGCCCAAAGTGAGTTTTTCTCCACATAAGAATAATCAATTTTTGTGGAGGTTGTCGGTATAAACAATGTCCAAAAGGGGTTGAAAATAGTAATGTACAAAGGCAGTAAAAAAAGGCTGTTAATTCATTTATTTGGAGGATTTTATTTATTCAGTTATTTTAAAAGTGAAAAAGAAGGCCAGTGAGATGACTGTATAGACAATGCAGTGTCAGCGCTTCTTCTTTCTAAACATTAAACTTCTTTCTCCTATGACTTGCTGAAGATCAAGATAAGTATGAAATAACCCGGCATAAATTTAAGGTGGATGGTGACACCAGCTGGTGGTGAAATAAATGTGTATGAAAGAGTGTGAGTTCAGATCCTTCCACTGACTTGGATGGAGAAACTCCTGGAACGGTGTTAGTATCATGTCACTGCAGCAGCTAAATGTAGATGTTTGTCTCAGCTTTTGAAGATGCCTGTCTTCTCCTGTGATCATGCAGAAAATGAATTCCTAGACATAGATCTGAGTTTACACCTTCGTATTTGCTTTGTGTGGGTGGGATGTTTCATCCTCAAGTGTCTTGGTTGCCTCTTGTAACAGTGAATTTGGGTATTTTCTTCACCTGCTCTCTTCTGTTTCTGTAGAGTTACTATCTTAAGAAACTGGATGAAGTGAGATAATGGTGATATCTTCCTGCTGAGAATGTTTGATCTTAATGCCCTATTTGGAAAGAATGCTATGCTGGCAGAATGTAGGAATATTCTTTTTGCTTTTAAGAAAGTAAATAAGTTGAAACTCTACATTAATTGTGCTAAAGGAATGGTTTCTTATCGAGAAAACAGAAGAATATTGAATGGAAATCAAATGGATTGTAACTTTCATAGTAGCAGGAAAGATGGAGAAGAAACCCTGCTCAGCCTGTGGTAGAACCAGACCTGGGAAATGTACGGAGAAGTCAGAGCGATTCCATAATGGGCTATGGAGTACAGGCTGGCTTCACTGTAGTTTTTTCCTTCCTGGTAAGAGAGCAGGCAGTATTACTGCTTTGGAGAAGACAAGATTTTCAAAAAACAGATGTGGCAAGAAATAATCATAGAAAGTGGCAGTTTTGTAGAAAATGAAGAAATTGAAAAATGAAAGTAGAATTATGCCTAGAGGCAGAAGCCAAAGCACTCGGATGTCAACAGACTGATCTTTTGAAAACGTACGTAGGGCCTATTCAGCATTTCCCAAATTAAATACTATGTTGACTTGTGGAAGATCCAACTGCAGTCTATATCTTTAAAAAGGGAAAAAAATTAAATCCAGTGTTTGAGTGTTACAGATGGAAGAAATATGTAATCATACCAACGGCTACTTATTTCTATGCTGTTTCTTTTTCTGAAGCTCTTTACGACTGTAATTATTTGCTGTATGAAATAAAGTTCTCTCTTGTGCAAGAAAGACTTGGCTGTCTGGCAAAGAGCATGTTGCAAAAATAAAAAAGTGAGATGTTAAGCTAAGGAGTGCTGGGCAGCCTGCTGGCGCCTTCTGCAGATATCGCATCCAGAATTGCCTGGTCTGTGAGCTGCAGAGTCTGTGCTGAGGATTGCCTGCAGAGGAAAGATGAAGTGCAACCTGGGTTCTGGAATTCCCCAGTGTCACAAAGCCTCTGGATGAGGTTCCTGTCTGCCTGCATGTTTTGCACTGTTTTATCACTGTTTTCAGATGTATTACAAGCCCAAATGGTAACTTGTACGTACAGACAGAGCGCAGTAAGTAGATTAAACATGCCCTGGATAGCAGCCTGTGTTCTTTCTTTGCCTTGTTTTAATTACAGCTAGGTAGCCAAAGGGTACTAGGTACGCCCTTAGTCTCCCTCCAGTGTAAACAAAGAAGCAGCCGTTCTCTTGTCACACACGATTTTCAGATTAAAAGGTGCCTGACAGTGTTGTTACCAACTTGGGTTTCTAGAGACACCTTAAACTGAGAAAGAGATGACCATAGATGACAACACTGGCAACTCAAATATGGAATGTTGGGAGCTTCAGAAAAGCACTACTCTTAATTTTCCTCGTGATATTGATGCTGTAGACTTCATGCATTCTGAAATCTGTCTCTGTGGTTGATAGGCGAGAAGTTTTCTGTTTATTGAAATGTTCTGCTGAAGTCAAGTTATACCTGCAGGCAGTGCTGGGGAAAAAAGCTTCCACAAATTCTGGATCCTGTCATCAGTTTGGCTATGTTTAGTGATCTTTAGACTGCCCGTGTACATCTGGGTGCGATCGTAGGAAAACAAGGGCACCTGGGGTAGTGAGCAAGAATTGCTGCGTGGTGAGCTACTTTACGGATACAGAGTTGTGTGGTTAACTTGATGACCTACCTATTAAGCCTACTCGCATGACCAGGATTTTCAGAGATCTTTTACAGATTCACAAACCTGACAAAAAGGAAAGTCTTCAGCTTCGTTATTTAAACTCTTGTACATATTGAAAAATCTTGAATTGCACCTTTTTTTCCGGCATAACAGGACAATAGTGTCTTCAGTTAAAATAACAATGTAAGGTCATACGCTCTTGGGGGCTTCAGTGTTGTGGACTGAGTAATCTCTTGAGGTACTTGAATAAATCTGGTTTTAGTGGCTTAAGAGGAATATTAAAGGCTTGGACCCACATATTTCCTCATGTAAAGACCTTGTTAGTTGTTGTGGGTGGGAAGGAGTGAACACTGACCTGTAGTTGTTTTGGTAACGGAGTTTATTTAGGAACCTGTGTAATTAGAGCTTCTATCGCTTGGTCTGGAGTGGCATTCACCTATGTACAGATGAGGGAGTGTAAAGAAGAGGCAAACGCTTGTAAAAGAACAAGGTGTTTTAAAGAAAAAACAAAAACTTCACAAAGTATCAAGGTTCTATTAGAAATGTGTTATTAATGATGTATCATCACTTAATTTGCATTATTCTCTTGAATTGTTTAGTACTTGGGGGGGGTATTTTTTTTTTTT
>VZSC01014539.1:35923-57300 GCA_013398225.1 Steatornis caripensis
AAAAAAAAAAAAACCCCCCCCCCCCCCCAACAACTCACATGCCAAAAAACCCTGCATGAAACAACCCTCCTTCCTTGTGCCTACACCTGAGCTAAAGCACCATACGGTGGCTGCTTGAAGAGTGGAAAATGACTGGGGTAATAATGGTTGTCATGCTACTATGATAAAGCTCTTTAAACTGCAGCATCTAATGTGTGAGAATTGTTTAAAATTGTAGGCTCTGCTGTTGCTATAATCAATGGAGCTACCCTAGAGCATATGATTATGTAGGTATGGTGAAGCAGCTATGACCAAGACCTCCAAAAGGCAGGTAGCTGGTGGATAAAATTACTTCTGGTACTCATCTGCACGTCATTTGGTTTTCTGTGCTTGGAGCTGTTCTTCCTTTCTCTTCTGTTACTGAATATCCAAGAGGAAGTTTGTAATTGCAATGCAATTCCTATCAAGCACTTTCATTAGCTGTCCCCTTTGGAGGTGTTCTGTGTGTCAGCATTGTTTGTGCTGCGGTTCTGTTTGGTGTGATACGGCTAGAAGTAAGGCTTGCCAATGATTCAAACTGCAGAACACTAGACAGGTCAAACTAGTGCACTTTGCTATCTCTTAGAGAATATACAGGGCATTAAAATTGTGACACTTTGTTCTCAGGAAATAAGCCCAAGCAGGCATGGGAGGTTGTTTACAAAACAACCAATGGGTTGATTGTGCTAAGCGTGGGCCTTGAGGAGCTCTCTTTGTACCAGCTCAAAACACCGCCAGTTTGTACCACACGGCTGCAAGTAAGTTGTGCTGGTGGCCCCTTGGCTTGGTTCAGCGTCCTGAACACAGTGCAGATACGGGATTTTACAAGCTTGAGAGAACTGTGCAGTCTTAGTTCAACGGGTGGTCCTTCAGTTCAGAAAACTAGCTGGAAATTTGGAGGGGAGCCATGTACCTACTGTTATTCCTGTTTGTGCCTTGCAAACTGAAATTTGCAGAAGGATTTTGAAAGCAGAAGTGGTTCAAACTTCTGGAATGGCAATCTTCCATAAACTCCTCTCACCCTCCCAGGTGACTGATGTAGTAATACAACGTTGTATTCCTCAGTGTGAAATAAAACCCTAAATATGAAAGTGCAGCAGCAGCTTTACTGAGTAGCACTAGCTGATGGCAAGAGAAGAAGATAAATTGAGTCATTTATAACATGAGATTATCAGTATGCTTAATACGATGCTCAATGGAAGAACGCTATCAAGAGAAAATACTTGGTATGCAAATTATAAAAGATAAAATAGCTATCCAAATAAAATGACTGAGGTGATGAGAATATCTATGGAGTATATAAGGTGCTGTGTAGCTGATGCAGTTGGTATTCTGTTCCGTGGCAGGGTGCGACTGTTGCCGGCCATAGCGATATGCTGGTTTTGAGCATTTGTTCTGAAACAGTTAGGAATTTAAGCAGGTCTTTGTCCCTAGTTATGCTACAAGTTTGCACCTACGGTGATCCATAGGCTACCTGCTGCTTCCCTGATAAACCAATTCATTATGGTGGCCTGCATTTCCTGGCATCGTTTGCAATGATACGGAAATATCTGCCTGATTAAAAAAATCTAGAGATAGTGGCAATCCCAAAGGCACTTTTACAATGAATTAATTTCTTGTAGTGGATTAAAGTGTGTGGATTCTAATTAATTCTGGCGTTACCTTTTTCACAAAAAGAACTATCATATCATAAATTCATAATGAAGAAGGATTGTGCGTGGTGAGATTGACCTTTGTACCTTTACTCCTTTTTATTTTAATGCAACTGTCTTCAAAAAAAGATGTGGGCCTTGAGCAATTTTAGGATGAGAATAATATGGAATGGAAAATGTCATGAATATTTACAAGTATGTTGCCTTCTTGTTGCCATAGTTTGTTTATAGCTTGCTTATAAGCTCCCTTATAGGAGAGTATAAATGTGCTTTCTAGTGCTAATATTTTATTCATTAAACATGTTCAGATCTCAACTGAACAGTTGGATGGTGTCATTTCCCTGTTAAATTAATTATTCAACAGATTTTTCCCCGGAGAAAAGGAACTTTTGTGGCTATTCTTCAGCCTCTTCACTTACTCCTATCCTATTCCAGGCTTAAAGCATCCTCTACACCATTCAGTTAGTCCAGAAACCTAATGAAGAAGAAAAATGTCTTCGCTTAAATAAGCTGTTATCTGCCCCTTTTGAATCGTTCTCTGCCTGTGGCTGAACTCAGGAGTAACACTGTCCTTTTGACTGGCAGTGGGGGTGAGAGAGCAAGCGGTGGAGAGTACCGCGGATTTGAGCTCTTCAGTGCCTTGTATTGGCTCACGTTCAGCTGCTTGCATCTGGTAACTGCAAATAGCTGTGGCACAAGGAGCCACATCTGGTATGGGAGGCCGGTGCAGGTGGTGTGCTGCCACCATCCGCTTGCCTGGGGACAGCTGCTGGGACTGTAATGCTGTGGGGGTGCTGGGGGGTAGCGGGGGAACAAAGGGTGAGGAAAACTCAAGCTTGTCACACGTGTCGATGACTTACATCTGGAGTCTTTGTAGGTGGGGTAGGAAAGAGATTCTGCGATGGAGAAGTTGTTCTAGCTAGGAAACGTCCACCTACAAAGCCACTGCTCTTGGTATAGTTTTCTGTTTCCACCAGATACAGAGGATGTTCCTCTCCTGGATTCTGATTTACTGAAGAGCTCTGCGGGAGGTGGAAATCGGCCTTTGAGCCAGCAGGAGACTGGGAATTTTTTTTGTTCTTTCTGCTCCTGGGAGTGATTTTTGTCCCTTCATAGTCTCTCCAAGTTGTCTTGGAGCTTGATTTTATTAATATATTATTTTTAATTTGATGCTGGAACTTGTCTACAAATGACTGTTGAAATGCAGATCTGTTGTTCTGATGAATAAATTGGATGCCAGCTACTAGAGAAGGGTGAATATATGCTTTATTGGAAGCATAAAATGTCCACTAAATAAACGGTACCAGGAACAGAAAAAATATACACAGGTATTTCTGTCTTGTGTCCAAACAAAGGCAAAAACCTTTGTAGTGCAAAAGAATATTCATAAAGAAAACTGAAAATACCTTTTTTAGCCAGTTTTTACAGCCTGTGTTATAAAACAGTCAAGACTTCTAAAAATGCAGAAGCCTTATGTTTTAGTGTGCATCACATTTTTGCTGTAGCATTGCTAATGATAGGGGGTTTTTTTGAGACCGTTACGGTTATTTCTGCATGTTTCTTGTACGCCTAGAGGTGCTGACATTCCTTGCATTGAGACAGAAAGGGCTCGAAGACTTGTTTTGATCCTCATGGGAGTTATTGTCACTGATCCCACGGACGGACAGTGAGGGAACGGGTCCTGAGGGCTCTGGGTAGATGTGGGATCTGGCTCTTCAGATGGACTGATGGAGCTTAGCTGGACCTTAATGAAATCTAGGGTGGGTGTGGCTGTCCCCTCCCTGCTTCTAGAGGTTGAAGGCAGTGGAAATAGCACAAAGCTGCTTCCGGCTGTAAAAATACCNAGAATAATATGGAATGGAAAATGTCATGAATATTTACAAGTATGTTGCCTTCTTGTTGCCATAGTTTGTTTATAGCTTGCTTATAAGCTCCCTTATAGGAGAGTATAAATGTGCTTTCTAGTGCTAATATTTTATTCATTAAACATGTTCAGATCTCAACTGAACAGTTGGATGGTGTCATTTCCCTGTTAAATTAATTATTCAACAGATTTTTCCCCGGAGAAAAGGAACTTTTGTGGCTATTCTTCAGCCTCTTCACTTACTCCTATCCTATTCCAGGCTTAAAGCATCCTCTACACCATTCAGTTAGTCCAGAAACCTAATGAAGAAGAAAAATGTCTTCGCTTAAATAAGCTGTTATCTGCCCCTTTTGAATCGTTCTCTGCCTGTGGCTGAACTCAGGAGTAACACTGTCCTTTTGACTGGCAGTGGGGGTGAGAGAGCAAGCGGTGGAGAGTACCGCGGATTTGAGCTCTTCAGTGCCTTGTATTGGCTCACGTTCAGCTGCTTGCATCTGGTAACTGCAAATAGCTGTGGCACAAGGAGCCACATCTGGTATGGGAGGCCGGTGCAGGTGGTGTGCTGCCACCATCCGCTTGCCTGGGGACAGCTGCTGGGACTGTAATGCTGTGGGGGTGCTGGGGGGTAGCGGGGGAACAAAGGGTGAGGAAAACTCAAGCTTGTCACACGTGTCGATGACTTACATCTGGAGTCTTTGTAGGTGGGGTAGGAAAGAGATTCTGCGATGGAGAAGTTGTTCTAGCTAGGAAACGTCCACCTACAAAGCCACTGCTCTTGGTATAGTTTTCTGTTTCCACCAGATACAGAGGATGTTCCTCTCCTGGATTCTGATTTACTGAAGAGCTCTGCGGGAGGTGGAAATCGGCCTTTGAGCCAGCAGGAGACTGGGAATTTTTTTTGTTCTTTCTGCTCCTGGGAGTGATTTTTGTCCCTTCATAGTCTCTCCAAGTTGTCTTGGAGCTTGATTTTATTAATATATTATTTTTAATTTGATGCTGGAACTTGTCTACAAATGACTGTTGAAATGCAGATCTGTTGTTCTGATGAATAAATTGGATGCCAGCTACTAGAGAAGGGTGAATATATGCTTTATTGGAAGCATAAAATGTCCACTAAATAAACGGTACCAGGAACAGAAAAAATATACACAGGTATTTCTGTCTTGTGTCCAAACAAAGGCAAAAACCTTTGTAGTGCAAAAGAATATT
The DNA here is from genome assembly GCA_013398225.1 of Steatornis caripensis. Lineage (NCBI taxonomy): Eukaryota > Metazoa > Chordata > Aves > Caprimulgiformes > Steatornithidae > Steatornis > Steatornis caripensis. The sequence goes on from VZSC01014539.1 coordinate 40,667, forward strand.
CATAAAGAAAACTGAAAATACCTTTTTTAGCCAGTTTTTACAGCCTGTGTTATAAAACAGTCAAGACTTCTAAAAATGCAGAAGCCTTATGTTTTAGTGTGCATCACATTTTTGCTGTAGCATTGCTAATGATAGGGGGTTTTTTTGAGACCGTTACGGTTATTTCTGCATGTTTCTTGTACGCCTAGAGGTGCTGACATTCCTTGCATTGAGACAGAAAGGGCTCGAAGACTTGTTTTGATCCTCATGGGAGTTATTGTCACTGATCCCACGGACGGACAGTGAGGGAACGGGTCCTGAGGGCTCTGGGTAGATGTGGGATCTGGCTCTTCAGATGGACTGATGGAGCTTAGCTGGACCTTAATGAAATCTAGGGTGGGTGTGGCTGTCCCCTCCCTGCTTCTAGAGGTTGAAGGCAGTGGAAATAGCACAAAGCTGCTTCCGGCTGTAAAAATACCTGTGGTGTGGTGCTGCCGTCCTTCTGCACCAACCCAAATCCTGAGAAGGAAAATAGTGGGTTTAAATACATTTATCACTCTATCTTCCCAGTGGTCTTGTTTTTCTTCCTAGTTTTTGACTCTTCAAAGCTTTTGTTGAATGATAGAGTCATTTAGGTCGGAAAAGACCTTTAAGATCGTTGAGTCCTGCTGTTAACCTAACCCTGCCAAGTCCACCACTGAACCATGTTCCTAACTGATACTTCTACGTGTCTCTTAAATACCGCCAAGGATGGTGACTCGACCACCTCTCCGAGTGGGAATATTGCTGCTATTTGGTGTTTACCTGAAAACTTGCAGCACTGACTGTGGTGCGGAGGGCGGAAGGGGGCTTTAACCATGGCCTGAAGAAGAGATACTATTGTTTAAGACATTTTTTGTATTGTTTGTAACTATTGAGCTTCTTAGTCTTACCGCTTGCTTCCTTTGTCCTCCTGCTTCTTGCAACTTCTGGAGCTATTAGTGCTCCTTCTTTCTTAGCTCTTCGCTGTTTTGCAGCCTGTGGGGCAGGCAGGTAAGGCTGTGGTGGGACGTACTGTATTCCTTAGTGCCCAAGGGCCGCGTGAAGGTTTGTGAGGTTGTCCGTGGTACCTGGTGCTTGTTTCTGTAGAGATTCAAAATTGCCTGTGGTTGAATTGAGCAGTTTTGAAAGAGGGACTTGCCTACTGTATTTGGTCTTAATTAACCTTGTTCTGAAAAGGCTAGACACTGCAGTGTTTTAATGTGTTGCCAATTTATTTCAAGTTAGTTTAAGAGCCAGAAGGGGGAAAACCCTCTGAGAAGAATCATATTCAGGATCTCTGAGCTTTGTGTATCTCCGTAGTCGTGTTTAGTGTTGGTAGAAGCTGTGTTAGGTAACTTGTGCCATGAAATTAAATAAAATATATGAAGTTTATATGATTATTTCTTTTTTGTGTGTGTGATTGCCATATAAAGGATTTTATTGAATAGGTGATATGTTGGACTATATTTCGTTAATACCTGAACTATTCAGTCAGTGTTAATGAACCAACATGAACTGAGTTTTTCTTTTTGCTTTCCTGCCTCTCTCCTCAGTCCATTCAGGTGATTGTAACACAGAGACGGATCTTAGAAACTCAGTGGCACGAAGCAGACACCAAGTATCGCTTTTGGTCCCGTGTTGATGGTTTTGCCAGCCTTTTCTGGGAGGGGCAGGCTGTGCAAGGGAAGGACAGCCTTTTCTATCTAGCTAATTTGCTCTGATTTTTTTTTTAATAATTTGAGGATTAATTAGTGATTATGTTGCATTTACGCTTAAACATCTAATTTAGAGGCACTTGGCTGTTGTTCCTCTAATCTGCAGTGGGATACAATATGGCAGTACATAATTAAGAAGTACTTTAAATAGACATCATTCTATGTTTCTTATTTTTCACTTGGGATGAAAATTAACAGAGCCTAGTAGTGTGGCTGCATTGGTGTGTGGTCAGCATTTCCAGTAATTTCAGCCCTTACATTAGGAGTTTAAATGTTTATCTAACTTCCCTGCGAAGTGTTTTAAGCCTGCCATCAGTTCTTTCTTTCCGGAGTTGGTAAGACATTCCTAAAGGATAAAAGTAGAACAACGAAAGTATAATGTGGGGTTTTCTGGTGAGTTTGCTTTGAGCTATCCTCTTTATACTTGACTTGTTCAGCTCGCACAGCAGATCTTGTGAGCAGGAGCGTCAGAATGATGCACTGTGCCCTATTGTTTGATTTTGATTATTTGTCTACATAAAACCCAACTCTTTTGAACCTTGTGTTGCTGTCACTTCACCAGTTGTTCTTATGTGGTCAGCACAGCTCTCAAAAGTTAGGTTTTTATAACAGGGCACTTAGTTGCTTGTTGGTCTGTTCCACTCTAGTGTATTCTAAATGCGGCTTCAAATGGATTTCAGGATGGGCAGGGAGGAGGAATCCCCAAAATACCTTTTTTTTTCAATTTTTGGCATCTGGATACAGGAGCACTTCCCTTAGCGCTTCCCAGGGAAAGGCGGGCAAGATGCGGAGGCTGTACTTGTGTGGGGGAGATGGCGGGGAAATTTTCCGCTGAGCATCTCTTGTGCTATGCCTAAATAACACCACATTTTGCCTGAGTTTTGCATCTGTCTTGGTTGTACAGGAAAAATAAGCAGCATGAAGAAAGCGTCATCTGATGATGTGATAGCACATATAGTTAATTATTTCTATCTGAAAATGTGTAGCAACTTAAAGGGAAGAATGTTTGAAGCCTGTTTGCTTCAAAACACAGAAAATGTGAATATTTTTTAGCCTTTCCTTTTAACAAAGACCTATTTAAGAACAAAAATGAAGTTTATTTGTATTAAGGCTTTCACAGCTAAGATAATGATGGTTAGAAAACATTTGATGGAAATGTAAGCTCAAGGATAAAAGTAAGCATATCTATTGAGTAAATTTCAATAGTAGCGAGTAAGGTAAGGGGAGATAGCAATGCTATTAAACTTTGGTGCATTCAAAGATTTTTCTTTGTGGTATGATAACTTTTTTGGAATCTCCAGACTTTCCTGGAAAGTCAAGACGACATCAGAATTGTATGGTTTGAGACTTTCTGTAGGCTTCTAACATAACATGGATTGTGCGTTACAGCTCCGTGTCTTCCTTGGCTTTCTCTCTCAAAATTCTGGGAGGAAAAGGTATGCGGGGGAAAGCTAACACTATTTGTCTTAGCTAAAGAAAATGTTAGGTACTGTAGCACACTCAGAAATTTTTCAGCTTAGCATTGGTAAGTAGTTTGCTCTTCTGGGGGTTTTTTTGTGGCCTTTCTCAAAATCCAGCAGAATACTTTTGTATCCGTGCAGATAATAGCTCTGAGGACTCTGCAAGGTGCTATCTACCATCTGAAGCAGGTTGCACGATGATCTAGCAAGCTGAAGTGCTTCAACTTAAACCAACTTGCTTTTAACCAGACTTTCTTGATCCTTTTTGAGTTACCATATCAGTAGAATCAGTATAACATACAACAGGAAGGAAACACTACAATTAGATTAAAAATATGTAGTAAATAAACAGTTAACGAGTAAGGAAGAAAATGTAATACTTCAGATACTGAATTAAATCTTCCTAAGGGTGGTTCAGTGCTGCCAGAACACACTGGTTCAGGATGGTTCTTCAGAAGGCAATGTGCAATGCAGTTGGGTTTGTGATCCAAAGCTTCAGTCTTATTTAGTCAGGCAGTAGGCATCGTTATCTTCTTTATCCTCTTGAAGGAGAGGCACTTTAACTCCTATTCTGTGACTTCTAAGTATGTCTCCTGCAACAGCAGCACTCACTGAAGAAAGTGAGAATTCTATTAAAGCAGTCTGCCGCTTCTCTTTATTCTTAATTGCTAGAAATCTGTCACTGGAGTAGTGTAATCATGTCAGTGGAAGGCTGTCCTGAGGTAGGGCGGAGTGGTTTTAGTGCAGCAGTAACAAGTGCTGTTATATGAGGTAAAAACTCCTCGTGGAAAAAGGCTCACCCACTCCTCCAGGGCCCTAATTAGAGGGGAAATTTGTACAAGCTTTGAGTGGGCTCTTTTTCTGTGTTCCTAGGATTACTGATACAACGATAAGGTACCTGCAATGTAAAACTTTTTAGATTGAGACTATTCTCAAATATTTGACATAAATTTGGATTAAATATTGTAGCAAAACAATTTTCTCTTGCTTTGGCCAATCCACACCTTAAGTATATTACTTCAGAGTTTCAGTTTTCAGTTAATGTTGCTGACGCTATTTTTGGCTTAACCCATGGAAGGATTATGAAGTAAATTCTTTCTCCAGATTTCTTTCTAACGGTGGTCTTGGAGGTATTAGGCTTTATTTTACATATAACTAAACTTGTTGGTTAAAATGCTTCTCAAGTGATCAGTGTGAGCTGCGTGCAATGCGTTAATACACATAAATTGTGCAATTAGCGTTAAAATTTGTTTTGCAATACTGGTGTGGTGGGTTTTTTTGTGAAACCTGTGCAGTATCACTAGATGGTGCTGCACAGCAGGTTTGGTTTGGGTTGGTTACATTTAAATTAACGGAGCCCATTAGTCAACAAGACCGCAATGCCTGTGCTTGTAGGGTTTTCAAAAGCTTTTCATTTGACTTTAGTCCATTTCTTTGCTAGTGTTGAAGACTATGGCAGACCTTCTATTGAATGCAATTACCGCAAAATTAAGTGGTGGCAAGAATTTCCGACGGCACCATAGTTTTGTACCGGATTTAACATCAGAATTGTGGACATGTGTTTACTGAAACTTCTTATTCAGTGCCCGATCCTTTACTAGATGATTCCGATGCAAGTTTTATGCCATATGCTTATAGAAAGTGGTATGTTTTCAAAAAGCATGGAGATGAAAGCCTGGCATGCTGATGTGTCATTGCTTTATGGTAAGATGCCGCCTGCTCACCGTCATGCAGAGGGCAGCTGCCTTGAAACTCCTGAAACAGTCAGATGAAGTCAGCAATTGCAAGGGGTGTTTTTTCTTGTTGCTTTATACTTTCACAGATAATGGCTTTACCTGTCTCTTGGTGAAAGTCTAAATAAGTGCTTGTCCAGCATTGGCTATGATCACAGTTCATTTCAAAAAAAATCCTTTATCTGCCCAGATGATAGATGCTAGTATTTCTTAAGCAAATTTAAAAAAAAAAAAAAGGAAAACTGCTGGTAATTCTGGCTTGGTGCTGATCAACTCTCCTTCAAGTATTGTTTCCAGATCATTTTACATGTCTTTAAGCTAGTTATTGCACATAATTTCTCTCTCTGCATTAGACATAAATTACAACTTTTAATGTGTGAATCATTATAGTGTAAAATAAGTCTCTAAGCTACACAGTCTGTATGCTGAACGTATATAGTAGATCCCAAACCTGTTTGAAGATGGGGTTTGCCTGTTCTTTCTTTTCTTTTAAGGTTGTAGTATTTGGTGTTGTAATTAGGAATAGATATTGAAAGTTCTGGATGAGAATGTGAGCTTTTGTTTTGTGAGCTGAGTTAGGAATAATGGCTTTGTAAAGAAAAAACCCCACCTTCTTAAATCCAGATTGATAGGGTTTTGTGTAAAACGGTGTTAAAACTTTTTGTAATGAAGGATTTTATTTTATAGTTTAAGGCTTTATTTACTTTTTGTGACATTGTAAAAACTTGTTATCTTTGTCTCTCTCAATCTCCCCAGTAAAGCTGAGATAAGGCAGCCTACAAATGAAGTTATTTATTTTGCTCTGCAGGAACAATATCTAAAGTATTTTTTAACAAATACAGTCTTTTAACTCTCAGTAATAGTCACTATTTTAACACTTTGATAAGAACATTCTTATTCAACACACAAGAGAATACTGGGATGTGTTTAGAAATAATTTTTCCCTGTCTAGACTTCCTAAGAATGCCTCTAAGGGCAGGTTCAGCTAACATGTTCTGGGAAGCAGCTACCTTGTTCAATGACACAGTTTATTAGATTTCTCCCCCTACGGTTAAGATAGCATTAGAGTTACCTGATAGGCAGTGACAGCAGATTAACATAAGTGCCCTACTAATTGCTGCGTTTTATTTTAAAGCTGGTTTCGCAAAGGATGTGTTTCACACCTGTAGATTCATTGAAATCTTCTCTTCTCCAGTCATCCAGAAAGCAAGCACAAGCTGCTTTGTGTCCGGGCTCATGAATGTTTTTACTTCTTCTAGGGTGTATCTTCTATCGTACATGTTCTCTTTATGGGGGTCATAACAAGTCAGGAAAGAAATAGTTAAAGTGGAAGTCGCAAGATTTGGTCCAAGAACTGCACCACCAAAAAGTAGCACTGCGGTGAAGCTCAATTCCCATTCATTGCGATGTCACTAGGTGGTACTACAGAATAGGAAAACACCCCAAGTGCAAATTTTGTCCGAATACAGGATGTATAGAAAGAACTTTACCAACAACAAAAATGCTTCCTGGAGCAAAAAGAAAGCTTGGTTGGCACTTCAGAAATGTCTTTTATGCTGCTCTTGCTTTTCAGCTGATACACATGTGCAGCAATGTCCTGAAACAGTCACTAGATCCGTAACTTGATTTTTTAAAATCTCCGCAGTTCAGATAAAAGCTTTGCTTTCGTTTCAGTTCACCTGTCATTTCTAGATGTATTCCCTAAAACTCTTACATCTCTGGGGCCCTGTTGGTGCAATGCAGTTTAAAACTTGGCCTAGAGTGCTTCTCTTAGCACAAGGCTTGGTTGTGGTATGTTAGTATATGTTGTGTTTTTTTCATTGGTGAGATAATCAAAGAGCAACACCAGAGTTCATCACCAGCTGGAATACGTGATTTAAAGATACGCCATAGAAGCTGATGTGGTTGGTGAGCTTTTCCCTGGGACAGATGGTTTGAAAATCACTCCAAGAGTGCTGTGACATTTCCCGTAGGCTTTGCTGCCCAGGATGAGTGCGGTGCAGCCAAGGCAGCGGCACTCTGCTTGCTACTGCACGTCTCTGGCAAGCTGGTGGCTGCCATCACTGGGGTGTCGTCGTGCTGCTGTGCAGACCTCCACGCTGAAGGAAGCCTCCAGTACTTAAGGTGGTGGAGGGCCCTACAAATCTGATGGTGAATTTGAGCCATTTGCTTTCATTTCATAGATAACGGAGAAAAGATTATGCTTTCAATTATCTGCAGTGCAATATTTTGGTGAAAGTCTAGTTGGCTTTTTTTTTTTTTTAATTTAAAGACTAAAATTTTTGCTTTTACCTGTTTCAGCTGCAACTGTCTGTGTAATCCAAAGGCTTTAATACCTTCCTCACTGTTGCGGTGGCTCATTCTGATGAGGGCTTTTAGGGATTTTTCTGCAATAACTCCTGAATCCTTTTCCTGGTCATTATATTGCAGCTGCGTTTCATTTTGCAGAGATACTCTTGTTGGGGTTTATTGTTTCAGGACCTATGGTGATCACATAATGGAAAACTTCACTTTTCCTCTCCCTTCTCCCTAAAAGTTTACAAATTTGCTTTGGAGTTTTATAGTGTGGCTGTTAGGAGAAAAAGAGTAGGAGGTTTGAAACAAAACAAGAATTTCCCAACACAAGTCAAGACACAATTCTAAGCATTACCTTGCTCCGTAACAGTTAGATGTGAGAGAATAATGAATCACCTGGTCAACAAAATCAGCTACCTTCTCTGTATGTAGAAGCGTGGGAGCAGCTGTTAATTCAGTTGTATTCACTAGTTTAATTTACATCAGGAGATCTGAAGTAGCACCTTACCTCATAAGACACTCATTGATAGAGTAAACCATGTGATAAACCTGACCGTAGCAACATCAATTTGAAATGTGGAGAAGTATTGCGTTTTCTCTTATGATATAACTTGTTGAATGTAATGCTGCCTAGAACAAAACAGAATTTGAGCAAGAAGTTTATACTCTTCCCTTTCTGCAAGATCTCTGGTTCTGTGTAGTCCTAGATAGTGTCTCGCGCTCTCCCACCCGCTTTCTGCTAAAATCAAAAAGAAATTAAAGTGGCTAACCTGATTGGGATATTCACCTGTTGTCTTACGAATGACCAGCGGATACAGTTCTGTTTGGCTTTTGACATCTTGCCCACTATTTTTCATGTATGCTAAAGTTATTGCCCTACTATTGTGTAGGTAATATAGAAAAAAAGAACAATAAAAGTAAAGGCCTTAGTTTATTATGCAGCAAAATGGATCTCAATTCCACAGCAGAAGGTTGCAGTTTCTGCCTCACTTTACTAGAAAATAAGGATTTGATTTGTGACCATCACAGCTTTCCACACATCAATACCTTCAAAGGAAGGTGTTTTTATAGACATGAAAGTGATCAGTGAATATAGCGTGGAGGACTCTGGAGTAGGTATCTGTGGTAGGTGCATGCGAGTATCAGCTAGTGCGTGTGTTGTCTTCTATAGATTCATTTTTTCTACAGAAAAATGCAAACTAAGTCAGACTAATTACACTGGTTTTGAACGCTCACATTTAAATGTTGGGACATTTGGGATTTTGGTGTGTAGGGCCATGTGTTTATGAGCCTTTCTTCTGTTTCTTATGATGTACTCGTGCCATCAGAAGTATTTGCTTTAGTGATTTTAAACAAACCAATGATGAAGTTGTCTTGTTCTATAATATTAAGTTTTCACTGTACTTTTCGTATGACACCAAACTTCGCAGGTAGCAGAGTTACGAAATCAAACTACTCACGGAAAACAAAGACGTTGTTAGCTCTACTTCACATATAACAATTTCATTAAATAGTATCCCTATACCTAGATTGTGTTTTAGAGGCTACTTGACTATAGGAGTCTTAATCAGTATATAAAGATCTCGTGCCTGTCACTGGAGCACAATGTTTTGACTTAAACTGCTGGGGTCTAAAGATGCATAAGAAGGATTCAGAATTGCTGTTAATATAGAAGCTGTTGGTCTATGTCAGGGCTATTGGAGAAAATAACTGAGAACCTGAATACAGTTTGGAGATTTTCAAGCTGATTAAAAATGAAGTGTTAGTCCTTTCGGTAGTATCTGATCAGAAGTTCATTTCTCTCCCTAGAGTAGGTCTGCACCAGAGAAATAAATGTGTGGCTCCAGAACAAATACCACAGGCCATGAGGTCAGAAAGTATTTTCATCACTTTGTACTTGAAACCACAAGTTATCGCCTTAAGAAATGGGTATTTTAATACCTTGATGAACACAGATTTGAATTTTGCACACACTGAAGTTATTTCATAGTAGGTAAAGAAAACTATATTGATTTTAAAAACAAAACCCCAAAACCCACCGCTTTTTTCCGAGCTGCTTTTGTGAACTGTTTTCTGCACTGTCAGTCACTAGGCCAGTTGAAAGCTCTCAACATCCGCTAATTCAGCCGTCTTCACTTGTATTCTAATTTATCGCTCTTAGGTTTGTCTCGCAAAGAATTTTGCCTTTTAACTTTCATTTGAAGGCAGATCACTTTATTGTGTGAACTTTGCTCTGGATTCTTTTCTGTTTAACTGGCAACTTTTCTCATTGATTTGTGCCTTTATTTGCTCAGCTATAGTAAGAGTTAGCCAGTTTTTCTCTTAGGTCTATTAAAAGACCATTATCACGGCATTTCCTCTTTAGATCTTTTTACCCTTACCACTTTTGCTGTAAATTCCTGAACTCCCATTTCACTTGAAGGTATTTATGCCATATGGGCCATTTTCTTTTATAATCAAAATGTAAGTTCCACTCAAAGGTAAGTTCCAACGTTAAGTGCCCATTCCAAACTTCTACTCTAGATGAATGATTTCTGCGTTTTTTGCAATTACTACCTTAGAAGAAATGACATCATGATAAAGACATGGCTTAGTAAGACAGAAAATGGCAGTAAAAGCAAAAAGCTTGAAGGGGAGTTTTGCCTTTCTGATCCTTCAATTACTTTTTAAGCGTAAAGTTAAATTTAATCCACGTTTCAAGATATGGCAACACACTGAATAGCAGGGCAAGTTCTACAGACAGCACAGACTCCTTGTTGATTTGAAATCTGCCCTTTTACTCCAAAGGATTGCATTCTTGTAATATCCCAAAGTGAGCTGGGATATAGAAGACTTTCAAAAAACCGAAACCCCGAAACACACAAATGAAAGAACCCAGGCAATTTTGTCCTGTCTTGTTGTCCTATTGGGTATCAGATGGCAATTTACAGCCAAAGAGGGTACTTCCTAGGTGAGCCGTAGAACAAAGTGATTTACTAGTAGGATCAATGAACATTGGTGAGGCATTTTGAAATAAAAATCTTCAGCTTCTAGGAACAGTTTTTTCAAAGGGGAACGTACACAGAAAATATTTCTTTGAACACATTTACAGAAGCTTGCCAAAAACGTGCTCAAGTCATCTGATCGCTGAACAGGAGCCATGTTGTGTTATCTAACTCCAAATTTGCTGGGAAAGACAGTACAATGACTGAAGTTGAAGTCGTTAGTTTGGTCTTGGACTAAGAACTAGATTGATCAAGACTGGAAAGCAGTGGGACTGAGGACTAAATTACTATTTTGTTTTCTTCTTTTTTGGAAGACTATAAAGCAGGAATTCTTTGACTGTTGTTGAAAAAGGGCAGTTGCTATGAACTATTTAAAAAAAAGTCTCCAAATAATGGTAACCAATATGCAAAGATCCATGCAATAACAATTCAGTTTTGTGAGAATAAAAGTATTGCTAGAAAACCATGAATGTTAAGATGCAACAAATGCCTTTATTGCTGAAGGAGGAACTATTGTCTTTGGATTTGGAAGCGGGTAGTGAGTTCTCAAGTGCAGAAAATTTGATCTGTGATGCTGTAGTATTATGCTTGCTGGAAAGAAAGAAAAGCCAATAAAGGAAAGAATAACAGTACATTGATCAACCCTTTATCACAGCAGGGTAACTAAATCTGCTGTCATCAGATATATCGCACAGCCACTTGATTAAACTCTTGTAATCTGCTGGGATGGATGCAAGAGTTTAGCTCATCAGCAGCTGTGGACAAAGGCAGATAAGGAACACACTGAAATTATAAGAGCTTTCAGCTGAAAACTCTCAATTTGCTTCTCGAGGGAGGAGGCTGTTCCACTCTTGTTCTCCATATTAATAGCGTAAATTGCTGTCTCCTCCTGTTTCGTAAGTCACTAGTACAACACAGGAGAGACATCACCAAATTCAATCAGCCCTATTCAGATCGGCTGGGAGAAAGGAGGGGTGTTTTCTATTTAAAACTAAAGGAGAGAATGGAGAGTTGAAGGCAGGGGAGGACTCCGGGAGGGTGACAGGGTTGTGCCATGAGTCTGAAGTGAGGAGGGTGATGGGAGAGTGTCCTCTCTCGGTACTAGAGACACACGAGGAGAAGGCTTTCTTGCAGTATAACCCACACCGAGTGGGCAGTTACTCTAATCTTTGTTTTCCTGTTAAATGCTGAAGAATGAAAGTGTGCATTGACGGGGAGTCTTGGAACATGATAGTGGGTCCTCCTACCTTAGGAAAAAAGTAGCTCACCTCATAAATGGGCAAACAGTTCCTTAGAGTATGGCCGAGCGAGCGGTTCTTGGAGCTGAAAGGTAAACTGAGGCATCGCGGGCCTGAGAGCTCCTGTGCTAGCTGGAGCTGCTACTGTCACCCGCCGTGGGTCAGCCTTATGGCACAGCAAGTGAGAAATTCAAGTCCAGTGCCTTTCCCGTGGATCTACAGGTGAGTGTTCGAAGTTCACCCATGGCTCAGTAGATGAGAATGGGATGTTTTTCAGAGCGTTTGATTGTGTCCACGTTTGATGGTCTAGCAGAGAAGCAGCCAGATGTCCATTTGCAACTAATTATAATGACCCTTTGTCCTCACGGTACCTTCTGGTTCTGACCTGCTGAAATGTGAAATCTTGTAACGCTTCTAAGAGGAGAGGTTAGAAGGATTTATCTTTTTTTTTTTAAAAAAAGTATTTATTCTGACTATACTAAAATATTAAATTTGAAGCCATATAAACCCTCTCAAAATATACTTTGAAGAGTATATTAAAGAAGTACTTATGCTCTGTTGCATGGTGCCTCAAGGTTAAATTGTTTGGGCTAATTTGGCCCATGCTAGAGGTCAATTTCAAATTTGGTCTTGAACAGGAAATGTGCTACAGAAATTTCATCCCCATCATGCAAGAGAGTTAAGAGAGCATTACTGCTTTTTCATCAAAGTGATAGTTTGCTAGGAAATTACTTTATCAGCTTTGTTCTCTTCATCGTATCTGAGCTTTTTTGTATCGTGTGTTCCACAAAAGAATTGCATAACTCAACCAGAAAAGTACTTTAAATATTTTACTTCTTGATTGATGCCTACAAGGTAATGTGCCCCCAAATCTTTTAATTTTACTCTTATAAATTCAGTTTTAATGAACAGGATATCCCTTATGACAGCAATAGTGGGCACTGCCTGTGGTGCCTAAATGTCATCAGATCAGTTCTTTAAGCTGATAAAACTCTGTATACTGTTATGTTAATTATGTAAACATCCAGCATAGTTGAGTAGAATTGAAACAGAAAACAATAAAAAACCCCCAATATATCAATCTTCAAGACTTTACTGCGTGACAGAATACACGACACAGGTACGTTTTTGCTTTGACCTCTCTGTGAGACCAGTGTATGCTCATCAAGTAGTGATTAAGCCAAATTTGCTTTGCTTTATTTGAACAGCTGCTATGTGATAAAAAATTAATTACACTTGGTTGAATTTTCCTATGTATTGTTTAGAAACTTACTCTGCATAGAGAGAAGGGGTTGATTGTAACTATTCCTTTCTGGACGGTAATATGTTTCTGTTGGTGACTGGTCGCAGTCTCTGAAAACGAAAAGATAAGCGTGTAGTTCTTCATATGGCTGTTTCTGTGGAAATAAAATCTCCTAGCAATAAGTCTTGATATTAAAAAGCCTTGATTTTGTACCAATAGGTGTGATCCAATGGCTGTTGTAACCAATAGTAAGATTTCAAGGAACTCACATTGGGTTTTCTGTGGCCAGAAATAGATCAGGATATGTAGAGGGTAGGTAGAAGCTACAGTCCATTTGTTCATCAATTTTTGGTTCATTTAAAGTTAATTATATGTTCCTTGAGAAATATATGAAGTTCTCAGATTAATTATGATGGTCCTTTTTCCTTAAAGTATTAAAAGTCAAATCCGTGCTGTGTTTGAATGGAAATGCCTAATACTTTGAAATGCTGAATTTATTAACTTTTCTGGAAAAGGACTACCTTTACGTAAGGATTGGTTGTGGGGGAGTGTGTGTATCTAAGAACTAATCTCCAGCAGTTAGCAGCATCTCCTAACGTTTATTACCACTGGCACTGAATTCAGTTAAACAGGGTTTATAGATGATGGCAAATCACAACAGGAAATATGAAACAGACAAAAGTGTATTTTGAAATAGATTTAGGCTTATGACTGTAAGAGATTTTTTTGTTTCCCCCAGACTGGTTATTTGCTGTAAAATGTGGCTTCAGTTGATTCAAACTATTCATGAAGTTGACTAGTTTAGACTGAAACATTTTTAAGCTAGACTCTCAAGCCAGAGGAACTAAAGAGTAGACTGTTCCTGCGTGAAATCCTTGTCTTGTGGAGACTGAATGTGGGAACAGGAAACTGAGCAAAGTCTTCGGTTCTGAATGTGCATGGTTTTTGGGCTATTAGATGGAAAGGGTCAGGGAAGATCCGTCGCCTCTTTACTTCATTTTTGTGATTGATACTATAAAGGCTTGTTTCAGGTGAACTGTTTTACTTCTCTCTGATATTTTTTTCATCCATAAGAACAAAAATGAGGCAGGGGGCGGGAAGAGGACAGGAACAGTTAAATCATTGGCCGCATTTCTAAAAAAGTGTAAGACCTTGTAAAATGTTTCATTTCAGAGACTGAGCGTACTCCGTGCTTGCAAATAATTTTTACATCTCAAGGCAAGTAAGGCTTCTTTTGGTGGCAAGCAGATGGAATAACATCTTTTGTGTGGTTTTATATATAACCACACATCATTTGCTGCTTATCTATGCATCAAATAGAAATTTGCACGAGCACCTTCTGTACTTGCAGACCACCTTAAAGATTTAAAAATGACAGAATTCAGCTGGCTGTTGTTCTTGAAGTGTATGCTGTTGGACTGTATTAAAACGCATAGACTCTGAGTTTGCTTTGTTCAAAATGACTAGCCTTGCTGTGAGCACCCGCATTTGAGATAGTCTGACTCGCGCGTTTCATTGCAGTTTCTGCTTAGGGAAAAGAAAAAGGTTAGTTAAAAATAGCTTTCTGCAGGCTGAGAAACTACTTACTCTGGTCTCTGCTTTGCTGAATCACATCTCCGATTATTCTTTTGTCTTTTTCTCAGTGAGTTTGCATGGTGCCTGCACTGTAGATACTACAGTGACCCCAGACTAATACTGCTAATGGGCTTAATTTTAACATCTCCTCCTTCGAAGTCAGCTTTTATTGTTTTACTTTGTTTTCTGGTGCAGATCAGAGCAGCCGCTGCAGTTGTGCTGACGAGCATGCAGTTGCCTCCAGGTTAGGTAAATCAGTGCTGTTGGTATGAAATGCCACATTTTATGTATGTAGAGGTAATTACACATACATATATAGGTATATGAGGTAAATGTGGCACCTAATTTTGTTAAAGATTTGTACAGCACTAAAGATCACTGTTGTCATCTACTATAGACATAGTAGGATGGGGGGGGGAACCCTACAAAAAGCCAAACTTCAGCTATTAGAAAGACTACCAAGGTTAAAAAAATAATGAGCCCTACCTCAATCTGTTGTGAAATACAATGGACTGTTTCATAGAACTGCAGAATAATTCAGGTTGGAAGGACTCTCTGGTGGTTATCTGGTACAAACCCCTGCTTAAAGCAGGTCTGGTTAGGTGAGGTTGCTCAGGAACTTGTCCCATTGGGTCTTGAACACCTCCAAAGGTGGACACTTCACAACCTCTTCAAGATTTCTCATCTTCCAGCCTGCATTTCTTGGCCGTCATCTTACTGTTCTGCACCACTGAGAAAAGTCTGGCACCATTTGTCCACTTCTCTGGACCCGCTGGCCGCACCAGCTAGTACAGCCCACGTGCTTCACTGCCTTTGCTTATAAGGACACACAATTTCACTGTTAGGGACATGTGCCATCAAGGTGAAGGAACTGTATACTGATGTTACTTTTAAAGAAACTACATTGGGGACAATTAACATATACATTGATTATTCTATTTTATACTATTTGTAAAGCTGGTTGATACTGTAGCAGTATGTATGCTAGACCTGTACTGATGTGATCTATTGAATCCAAATGTGATTTTTTTTACCTTCCAGCAAAATTCACTTAAAAATTGAACAAACTACCACAATCTGTAGATAAGGTGTTGCTTTCTAGGCAAAATACTTATTGGGTTTATTTGCTTATGTTGTTCTCTGTTCTGCTGATGCACAATCTACAAATACGCATTGCAAAAAGGGGTTGCCCTCTGTGTCTGGAAGGAGGGCTATCAGCGAAAAATATTCTAGCTAAAACACCTCGGATTTTTAAATAACGAGTTGATATGGAGGGTGAATAGGTAAGACACTTTGAAGTTAGTATTAGAAATCATTTTTTTATCTGTTTCTTTTGTAATCAGATGAGTGCTGAATCAGGACACTTACAAGCCACCAAGGTGTGAGGAGTGAACAGCTTTGTCAGCTCTTGCATCAGACAAAACTGAATTGCAGTACTGATAACGTTATCCGTTAGGTTTATTTAAACGTGAAGGAGAGAGTGGTGTGTTGGTTTGTTGGCTTGGTGTTTTGGTTTCAGGTTTTGGTGGTGTGGTGGGTTTTTCTTGTTTGGTTGGGTTTTTGTGGTTTTTTTTTTTTTTCCCTCCAAAGGCACAAAATGTAATGAAGTACCTTGGTTATCTCAGCGTTCATTGTAAATCTCTTTAACTGTAACTTTCTGCACACACAATTGTAGGGTACTTACTTTGCCATCCTGTGAACTGTGTAGCTTTTCTTAAATGCCCAACGGTTGCATCCATCGGCTTGTACATCTCTTGGTTGGCTAAAAAGAGCTGCTGACCTCTTTAAAACTTTGCAGTTCACCTTTCATGCAACGCATCCAATTCCAGATTTATGATCTCTACTCTGGTAATGAATCGTTACTAGTGTCTGTTAGAGTCCAAATTCCTTCACATGTTAACAAATTAATGAATATCAGAGGATCAAGCTTTAAACTAAGCGATTACTCTGCCATACGTGTTTTATTTTGAGAAAATTTAAGAAAGTTTTTTACTTTAATGTTTCACAATTCTTCCACTGAGATCATGCCATTTCTAATTTGTCAGTGTTGACTAGTTTTTTAATACCTTGGCAAATACTGTAATCTGAAGTCTTGGCAGATATGCAAAAAAACTCCATAATAGATTCTAAATAAACTTCAGTTTGCCCACTCGGAAAAAACAATGCAGAGACATGATCATCTAGTACTGTAGTAAGCATAAACACTGAGTCAAGGTACTGTAATTCTGGCAGAGAACTGAAGGAGAAAATGCAAATATTTTGGCATAGGATTGTACATCTCTTCAAAAGATAATGAAAGTGAGTTAAGCAGGTTTTCGTTATAAATTTGGGTAGCTGAATGTTTTATAAGGTATTGCCTTGGATAATGTTCAAGAAGGATTTATAGGATGA
>VZSC01014539.1:57422-92344 GCA_013398225.1 Steatornis caripensis
AGGATGAGAGTCACCCTAACAATTGCTAGAAGAGAAATCAACCCAGCCTTGGCCAAAGACTTTCTCATTAGATTGCAAGAAATAGGTCCAAAGGAAAAGTTCTGAGGGTATGAAAGAAACCATTCCAATTTTATCTTTGTGGATATAAGACCTATAAGCTAAAGCATCTAACTGTGCTCTGTTCTATCTCATTACTATTTTGGTGGACTTTTCCACTTTACTAATAAGAAGGTATTTCTACAGCACCTTTCGTCTGTAGATTTCATTGCACACTCCCCAATGTTTAGCTTCACTTGCAGCTGGGTTTGTTTTCTAGTCATGTTACACTTTCTGACTAGCAGCATACCCACAACTTCTTTGCTACTGAGGTTATTGCATGGGATAGGAAAAGGCCAAAGTGCTGGAAGGATGTATTTGGATTCGGGAAATATTTTGGGTAATGCAGAAATCAGCGACTGTTACGTTCTTGAAACATTTTCTTGAGAACTCTGAAAATATATACTAAATAGATCCAGATTTTTTCACTCTTTAAATGGGATAATAAATAACACTGTTCTAGTTTCTTTTACAGTTGCAGTAATAACTAAGAGGGCTCATAGCTTCAGTAATCTGCTTAAGCAGTTTGCAGTGATTTCAAATGAAGGTACACAGAAGTCCTAAAAACCAGTTTATCCCTAATGAAAGCATATTATTTTTCCTTACAGAACTGAGGCAAGTGCACTAAAGGATCTGGAAGTCAGCGTCAGTTCTGACACTTCAATTTCAGCAAATTGTTTTTCACACCTTTTAAAAGTGACCTGCAAAGGTAGAGCACGAGTAGCATTGTCAACATATGGTGCAGGTCGCCTGCAGCCAGGTCAAAGTAGCAATTCAGTGTTTCGGTACTGGGGAGAATGGGATGGAGGGGAGAATGGGATGGAGGGGAGAATGGGATGGAGGGGAGAATGGGATGGAGGGGAGAAGCAGCTTTGAATGAAACACACGAGTTGGGAAGCTTGGTTCAGAGGAACAGCCAGAGTTTTCTCTCTGATATTCTAGTTTCTTGTATTCTGACAATAAGTCCTGCTCACAACCAGTTTTCTTCCCCATGTAAGCAGCCCTAGACTTGTGCTTGCAGTCATGGAGCAATGGATTTAAAATTAGGTTGGTATTGAAATGATAGAATTTTTTTTCTGTGTTGCAATGTGATTGCTGACTCTGGTATTCAAGGCTCTAAATGACAACAAATAGGTTGAGGAATAGATACAAAGATAGAAGACCTTCATAAAATGACTTGCATTTTTAGAAACAGAGCGACTCTTCAGGTTAAGAAAGATTTCTCAGTGGCGAGGCCGTAGCCTGGAGCTTACGGGACCTGCGTTCAACATACTGCTTCCTGGTAGACCTTCTGTGTCACCTTGGGCCACTTAGACTCACATCTCGAAAGGTGTTTAGATATCTGGATCTGATACCAGCGCGAAGAAGGTGCCTCAATGCTATGTGAGGTCTGTGCTTCACTACCCCATCAGTAGAATAATACTCGTTTTATCTCTGAAGGTGTTGTGGGGTTAAATACAGTGAAGATTGAGAGAGATGCTATGGGCACTACAAGTGTTTGTAAGATTGCGAAGAAGGAAAAAGGCTCTACTTGCAGCCGCCTGTTACACATATTGGTTAAGTTAGTCTCTTCGAATGGTAATAGATTAATCCATAGAGACAGACAAAAAAAGAGTTCTTTCACTGACTCATGAAAAAATTGGATACCCCTAATGAGAGACCGTGATGCTTTAAGTACAAATTGTCTTTAATATGTGAGAGCTTTTAATCTATGACAAGACTTATCGTCATGAGATGCAAAATGATCAAAAGGATCTGAAAATGAATTATTTGTTTCACTCGGAGACACCAGTACTGTGATTATATCATTACATGTCTTAGTTCCAGAGAAACCTTTGGCTGCTGCATGTTTTAGTAAAATGCATCTGCTAAAGTTTTATCCTAAGATCTGAAAATAAGGATTTATAATAATCACTGTGTCCATAATGAAAGCGAATTTTAATGTCATTGTATGATATGATGGTCCTCAGCTGAATAATATTCTACACATGACAAAATGATTCATTAATAGCTTGTGAAATGTAAGGAAAGATGGCTAAAAAAGATTTGTAGCTTTCTAGCTGAACAAACCCACTGATGTTTGTAACAGTAATGGTATACTTGACCTCTCTCAACATAGGCTAAAATTTAATTAAGAATTAATTTTGAACTTCACTGCCTCTTGATGGAAAATACAAGGATTTTAACTGAAAACATGCTTGCTATTTCCCTATTGCTCTCATGATCTCTGTAGCAAGGACATTCAAAAGTTGAGGAAAGATGGAAAACTCAAGAGTTCAGATAGAGCAAAGAGCAGGCTGTTCCTTTCCTCCATTCTTTTTCTGTAGGCAAAATAGGAACTGGAAATAAAACAATAATCAAAAAATCACTGGATGTGGAGGTGGAAGAAATGAACAAAAACCAAGGATTGTCTAACTAGGGGAGAATGTAATCAAAAAGAATTGGGGTGGTGTGGTAACAACTTATATTGGAGCCCAGTTCTAGTACACCTGTGCCTACGCGGGGTGACTTTGTGATTTCATTCCACAATGTTCCAAAATTTCTTCTGATTTTTGAAGTTCATGGAACTGGGTAGCCTCAGAGAGATGATCTCTCTGTGGATGGGTACAACCAGCCTCAAATGTTGGAGGTGGTGAATGCAGAAGTTTAGCAACTGCTCCGCAAAAGAGCGGTTTGATACTAATCCGCTGGGAACTACTTAAGTTACTCAGATTAAGAATCAAAAGCAGAAAGTCCCACGCCAAAGAATGAGAAATCATGCAGTGTTTTGCTGGCATGATTGATGCTGCTGAACAAGGAACTGGAGAAGATCCCAGATCAGGACTGTCAAATTTCGTACAGCTATGGTTTTATATATATATATGAGCTGAATTCTTGGACTGAGAGAATTTTGTGGTGCTTTTCATCAGCATTTTGGTCTTGTTGGCCTATAACGTTAGGCTTTAAATTCGAACTAGTGGACTCCAGTGGTTTGTTATGGTTTTGCCAGTTGGTGCTTTAAGGCGTCTTATTTGCTAAGGTAGCATTTCCAAGAGGCCGCAAACTATTAGATTATGCCAACCTAGTGGGTGTTATCAGTATTTTCGCTCGAGACAAAACACGATGGCACTCTTACCAGAGTGGGTTTTGCCCAGGGATTAATTGATTTTTCTATCACTTCAAGTCCCCCAAGATGTCTAGCTGGCAACAGTGTTTGAATTCTTCTTCNTGGTGCTCTAAGGCGTCTTATTTGCTAAGGTAGCATTTCCAAGAGGCCGCAAACTATTAGATTATGCCAACCTAGTGGGTGTTATCAGTATTTTCGCTCGAGACAAAACACGATGGCACTCTTACCAGAGTGGGTTTTGCCCAGGGATTAATTGATTTTTCTATCACTTCAAGTCCCCCAAGATGTCTAGCTGGCAACAGTGTTTGAATTCTTCTTCTGCTGTTAAACATCCTGAATTTGTACCTCAGCTGCAGCAAAACAGGCTATTCCATCACCACACTGAAACAATGTAAATCCACACTAGCTGAGAAGATGTAATCCACTGTGTATCAGAGGTCTTGCTCAGCTTGAATTAGCTGCTTGATTGTTTTGACAAGATGATGTCCTCAAAGAAACATTCATGTGTTTGAAACAGAGAAGCTGACTGAATTACCTCTTGTTTTACTGCCATTATTCTTGACCAGTTATATTGGGGGGGGAGGGAGGAGGGGTGTGGAACTGTTCGTTTCTGTCCTATATCCTCCAGAGCTTGTTTTAAAAATAGACTAGGAAAGATTGCTGAATAAGTAAGATCTGGGTTTTATTTCTTCCACTACCACCGCTAGTGAACTTTAGCACATGGAAGATGGGCTTTTGTTAAGCCCTATACTTTTTGTGAGCGATATTCTGTTACTTTACCTGTCCTCCTACGCTGATAATTTGGACCAAATCAAATGCACACCCTCCAAGTCAAATATTAATGAATTAATTTCTTAGAGTTTCTACCTCAACTTCTCCAGTTTCTTGCCTTCAATAAATGGAAGTCAATCTCTTCCCTTGCCTAATTTGACAGTTTTCATATTAAGTGCAGCAAGATCCAAGCTGCTCGCTAGCTATCAGCTAGCTGGCATTTGATGTCCACTCTTTTATAGCTTCCCTTGAACCAATTTACGGAAGACTGCATGTGATGCTGCAAGCAGGAGAGATGTGCCTCCAGCCAGGCAGCAGTCTGTTCTAGGTGACTTGGATTAATGGAATGCTCTTCCTTC
Source organism: Steatornis caripensis (assembly GCA_013398225.1). Lineage (NCBI taxonomy): Eukaryota > Metazoa > Chordata > Aves > Caprimulgiformes > Steatornithidae > Steatornis > Steatornis caripensis. The sequence continues at coordinate 61,755 of VZSC01014539.1, forward strand.
TGTTTTATTTTATTCTTCTGCCCTTACACCTGGAAGCCAGCATCTTCAAACAGTTCCATCTATAATATCAGGGGACATAAATAATCAGAGTATGTCTTCAATCTTATTAAAAAATAGCATGGAGGAGAGTTTTAGCTTGTCTTCGTATAGCCTGCACAAGTAGTGAAGTACAGCTCTGTAAACAAAAATAAAAAAAATAATTTGGATCTGTCAATCTAACCTGGAATGAGTGATTAAAATAGAGCAGCTATAAATTACAGTAATGTACACCACATTGCATTTGAAGGGTACAGAATACTCGGAGAGGTAATTTTTCAGGAAGGTATGAAATTCCAACATTATCACAGAGTTCTGTGGCTGATGTAACAGCTAGGGCTGCAACAAGTGGCTTAGGCTTTGTAGAATAGTAATGTGTTTGGAAATATCCCACATCCATTTCTGCATAACATGTGGGTGTAGGTAAAATTGATTTTGAATACCAATGCACACTTATAAAAAGTTTTTGCTCTTTTTTGAGGTGTCACAGGCGTATATTCTAAAACATCAATCAATGAAGATAATTATGCACCATCATACTAGCATGGAGCCAATGCATGTATTTTGAGTTGCTGACAAACCCAGGAACACTGTGGTAGAAGCATATTTATTTGATTATGAAATGACCTAATACTTAGTATACTTTAAAGCTCAGGCACTGAGTTTTAATAGCAGCTCCTATTGAATGAATGTCGGGAGGCCCAAGAAAGCTTCTCATAGCTGCTTCTCACGCAGCTCTTCTCCCAGCAGCCTGATCCAAGGCTGCACATCAGAGCTGCTCGAAGTGCTTAGGGCCTGACAGTTCTAATTCCTGCAGTTCAGCCCCAAGAGTAGGACTTTGAAATTTTACTACATGTATTTCTAGGTACAGCCAAACTTTTGGCTTATAGGCAAACAGCTTGCCTTGCTCTAGTCTTTTAAGTTTTGTGGTTTTTTTCCTCTGGTTCAGTTTCAAGCTAGTCTTCGAAGTGTAAGCCTAGACTGCAGTTGCCATATTCACTCATGTTCAGTACTAAGTTGCAGTTCTCTGATAAATAAAGTTTCAAAATTAATCAGGTGGGAGGGATGGAGCCAACCTGAATTACTGCTATAAATTGTCGAGTGCTTTGCAGTCTCGTACCCTACCATTTGAATCATAGCCAAAATGAAAACTATAACATCTGGGTTTGCGTTGACATTCTTCTAATTTTTAGAAATATACGACAGATTTATTCCTGCTTTGTGCTTCACAGCTGAAGAATACCTCATACCATTTGTACAAATGCAGAGCGTACTGATGTTTTTGTTATGGTGGGGTCATCTAAACTGCTGTGCAACTCATGCTGTCTTTTTCCACTGATGGACAGTGCCAAGGCAACTTACTGAACAAAATGCCACCCCCCACAATTCCCACATGTATTATAAACATATAATAGAAAGTGACCTAATGATACAATCTTATGCAATAACTAGATAAATTAAAGCAATGAAATACTTTTTAAGGTTTCTTTAGTTCCCTTTGTACGTAGAAGGAATTCATAGTAGGTCACGGGTACTTTTCTAATCAGTTCAAATAAAGTTAAAATGGGGTAAGATTTTGCAGTTATACAGCTTTGCTATATAAATTCAATATTTAATTACTTTCACTTATTAAATCCTGTTGTTACATACTTATTGTATGGCAGCATTTTCCGCAGCTAGTAAACATGGTGGCATTGAAACAGATTTAAAAGTTTTATTTTTTTATCTCCCTTGTTATTAATTTGTTCAGCACTATCTTGCGTTTTTGAGAGGCATCGCAAAGGATCTATGACTTTGAGTAGTATGTTTATGAGTCTCCCCAGCCTAAAAAGGGCTTGTGAAATGAAATATAAGCAGGTGGTAACAGCTGTGTGTTAGTAACTTTCCATTTTATGCTGGAACTTTTACCAAAATCTTTTCCAGAGCTTTTCCAAAGCTGTGCTGTCATTCTGAGTGGTTTATGGCATTGCAGGACATAACTGGATAACAACTGTTTAATGAACAGCTCAGCGATGGAGAATTCAGCCGGGATGGAGGTTCAGTTCCTGTTCGGTCCAAAGGAACCACCAGCCTGTCTGGTAGTCTCTGACCCTTGTTGGGTCCAGAAGAGCAAGCGGGTATAAGGACAGCGTTATGCTTTACGGTGTCGGCATTCACTTGGCAGGAAAAGAGAGTTTCAGCCCTTCAGCAGTAAGCATTTAGGCATTATTGAAATAAAGGCTGGAGGTTTCAGTATAACTGTACTAGAGGTGCCTAATTAAAGAGAGGATTTAAGGTTGTGAATCACTAGTGGTGGTAACTCCTCTGCAGAAAGAGCTAGGGCTCAGGACACATTTTTAACAGGCTTGTCTTGGACAGCTTACAGAGGCTGTTCTGTAGCATCCAGTTCTTGTCCTGTGTTGAAGAGAGCCAGGGTGCATTGCTCAGACAAGGCACTGAACGCAACGTGTGCTGCCACGTGTTAACTTAGTCCTGTTATTCTGTCACAGTTCTCTGTTTATGAGTGTATTGGTGAATGCTGGAGGACAGGATACCATGCACAGCTACTTCCTTAGCACTGCTTTCTGTCTGGAAAGCCGATTGTGACTTTTTTAAGAAGGGCAAAACGGGCCATGCAATCCCTCTTGCAGGCTTTGGTGCTTTTCCAGCTATTTTTGGTTCTCTGCCTTTCTCCGCAGGATAACATAGCGGGAGGGGAGGAAATGTCTAAGGTTTTCAGCCATAGCTGGTAGAAGTGAAGATATTCCTGGGAAAGAATAGGCCAGAAACCTTCAAGGAAGGAGGAGCCTCTAACAAATCTAGGAAAGACAAGAAGGTGTTTTGGAATATTTATTTGTAGAAGCTCAGGGGAAGGTAGGAATAAGAACTACCGGTAGTAATCTTCACGGATGTAATGGATTGGGTACTTATCCCTCAGCAATTTGAGTGCTTAGTACCCCATAAGATTCCCAGGTTCAGCAAAACAGAGCTATGGCTCCATTTGGAGAACCAAAGGGTACTTTGGGGAAATACATTTTGTAGGCAGTTCCTAGAGTTACAATTAAGTAGTGGGAAAGACATAGCTATGGTATATGGACCATTCGTTGCCGTATCATTGAAAAACTATAGGCTCCAATGTGTACTCTTCAAAACCCTGCTGTAATTGGAACTTAATGATTTTTCTCATTTGAATTATACGTTTATAACTTTCTTGATCTCCTAACTAATCCAGCTGTTTGTTATAGGCAAGGTCTAAGGCAGATCTGAGGCGATGGGCTTGCTGCATAAATTTGTTATCTGCCTACCCTACAGGAAGATGGATATGTTGTGAACGCCGTTCACTTTTTTTTGTGCGTCAGTGGAAGCTTTACCATCAAATCACTTGCCACACTAGAGACTATAGAAGCTCAAATGAAACTGAGCCAAAGAAAAAAGGTGTAAGAAGGGGCAGGAAAGGTCCTTATCTCAAGCAACAACAGGTTTTGATTTAAGGACCCCCAAATTTTTCATCCTTGTGATTCTGCTCAGTGGCTTTTAGGTTTAGGATTTTCTTCTGGAGCACTGTCTTGATGGACTGTAATAATCGTTGTGTAGTTCAAATACGTAGTGCAGCTGTGTGAAATGAAGTTAACTGCCTGGGGAAAAAAACAGTTTCAAGAATATATTCCTAACAGAAGCCACACTTTTTTTCTGAGATTTGATGGGTTTTTTTAATGCCTTGTTTATACTTGGGGGTCTTACTGTTTTTCCTTTCCATATATAAAAGCAAAAATACAAAAACTGACAGCGTGGTACAGTCCTGAAGTCAGTGATTACAGTGTGAAAGCATCAGCACGCTAGGCTGTATTTGTTGTATTTGGGGAACATAGTGTGCTGGGTAGAGCATTGCCCTGCATTGCTGGGCACTAGTCCTTGCCTGTTTGTCACTCTGCAGTTAAGTCATCCATTTTATTCTGCAGTTTTCAAGTCCTGAAAGTATGATGTTTACTCACCCTGCTTTACTGCAGCAGTGCTTTAACAACTCAGTAACAAAGTAGGACTTCTTCACCCGAAGTAGAGAGAATACAGATGGTCCCTGCCCTGAAGAGCTTACAGTCTGTTTTCTAAGCGTGGACTAGTATTTCCAAAATACATAAATGAAATACTTCATTATGCTGCTTAGCAAGCCGTGTCTCCTGCCAGCGGTTCTGCCAGTTCCCCCTGTCCGGGGGGCAGGCAGCTGTGGTGGGCTTGCTCATGCTGCCCAGATCTGCCTGGCTGGAGCTGTGCCACAAGGAGCAGCTGCCCCCAGCTCTTCCTTGTGCTCTCAGCTGTGCTTCCCTGAGCAGCAATGCTCCAGGCACCTGGGGATGTCTCATCTCCCTTCTGTCCCTCAGGCCAGAGTGGGGAGGGAAGGCAGGGTTTGGTCTCAGTTCCTGGTTTCAGCAGGAATCAGTTTCTGTGGGCCTTGAAGTCATTCAGCTTGAGGGTACTTAGGCTTTCCTATTCGAAGCAATCCATAATATCAAAACAACAGAAAAGCTACTCCTTTCCTTTCCTTTACGTAGTAAGTACTAGAAGTCTATTTGAAGCCATGGGGAATTAGACATCTTTTGGGGCTATGAACCAAAAACAATAGGAGAGGGCAGTACGGATTGCATCTTACCTCCTCTGTGCAAAACATTTTGCTCTCCTTTCCATCTTTTAGCAGAACATAGTGAGCATTTCAAAACTACTTGCGTTTTGCCCTCATACCGTGAGTAGCTTGTGTCTTGTTGTTTGTTTGTGGAAAAGAAAAATACTGCCTTGGCTTGGGCTACATGTCCATATCCTGTACTGTGTTTTCACCTCCAGTGACAGATGTTTCAGATGCTGCTAGACTCCAATTCCCATGCTTTGCTTGTACTTGCTGACAGTCTGCTATAGAAACAGTTAACTAAACTGTGAAACACCAGAAGCCTGAGAAGCAATGCATTGCTAATGGATGGCATAGTCTGTTACTTGCTTAATTAGTTATGTTAAACAACTTGAGCTTTAGTGTTATTAACAAATTCATTTAATCATAGTAAATAATGAGGATTATAATTGAAATGATGACCTTTGTCTCCTGCAGAGATACTAAGTTGTGCCAAGTTTGCTTCATAACTGCTAAATCTGTGCTGATCAATGAGTAGCGATGGCCAGACATAATAATGTATTTACACTTCTTAAAACTGTAGAGGAAGGGAGGCCAGTTCAAACATGCTTTGAGGATCTGAGGAAGGAAGCGAACGTTCTCTGCTATGGAAAAAAATGGAAAGGGATTGCAATTAAAAGTAGTAAAGTGCCAGTATATGTTGCTCATGCATGTACAGTGGCTGTGAAAGGTCACTTCTGACCCCAAACTGGTTAGTTATAGCGTGCATTCAGGAGCTCTTCTTGAGATTAAGAGGAGTGGGGAGCATGTGGAACTTGAATCTGTTGGCACGGTTTTCTGAAACTTGATTAGAGAGGCAAGACTGAAAAAGTAGTAGAGACTACGAAAGTCTTGGAAGAAGCCAGAGTCATCATCATGCAGTTGTACAAATGCCTGTCCTCAGGCATGAGGTACCAAAAAATGGTGGGTTTAAAAAGGTACTGTACGGTGGGCAAGCTATTCTAGGGCTATACAGTACTGGCTTCGCATCTTGCACCTTTTCTGCTATAATGTCTGAGATTGGGCATCTTTCCTGCAGGAGGCAATCAACTAGTGTATTTCCTGTTTAAAGATCTAGTTGTATTAAATACGTGTGCTCAGCCTCAGCATAATAATATATAGCCAAAATGTGGAGGTACTGGCTTACAGGGGGCCAGAATGTATTTGTATTTTGCGTGAGAAGACGTACTATTTGGATATACATATTCTGATTCTCTTCCTGTCACCCTCTCCTTTTCTTGTTTTCCGTACAGCTGTAGCGCACACTTACCAGCCCACATTCAGCATGTGACTGTTAGCAATTGCTCATCTTCCCTGTGAAATGTTGCTATGACTTCTATCTAAATAAGAGCCAAGTGTGCCCATCTGTGGAGGAGTAAAAAGCAACAACATAAAAAATGAGTTTCCTTAGGCAGCTGCTAATTACAAGCTTCCCAAGTACTGTTTTATGGGATGGAGCAAGATGACGCAAGTTGCCCTTGCCTCAGACCTCTGTGTCAGACTGTTTCTAGCCCCGTGGGGAATGCAGAAAGGAAGTGTAGGAAAATGTCACTGCCTACACCCTGCTGCGCCCAGGAGTGATGGGCTGCTTAGAGCAGAGAGTCACCTCTGGTGTTTATTCCTGACCTCCAAATGAAGAACCTAAACTGGGAACTCACCCCTGCTATTGGAGGAGTAGCACTACCTCTGTGAAGAATATTAGCTATTCTGCATCTGTTGCTATAGTAACAGGCTGTGTGAATCTTCTCTGCTATAATTAATTTGGAAAAATTATCTTCTTATAATAGCTGGACCATCAATCACGCACCTAAATAGGCTTGTAAGTTGTTTCTCTTCTTCTAAAACCACTGAGATTTGCTGCAGTAGACATCAGTGGATAAAGAGCTATGCTACTGGGAGACTTAAGCGATAGGAGCTACAGCGTCACAGCAGCTCAGAGTCGCAACTGCTTGGTTTAATTCAGAGCTCCCCAAGTTTCCGATATTCCTCAATTTTGTTAATGAAACTTAAGGCATTTAAAACAACAACAAAACCCAAAACAGCACCAAAACCCCCTGCTGACTATGGCTGACTTTGGCAGAATCTGCATAATACGTGCTGGAGCTGGAGTAGTTATTTTTGGGAAGCAATGGAGAGAGCCAAGCAAGAATTGTTAATTCTTTCTATGAAAAAGACTTTGAGAAAGATGTTACGAAACATTTTGTTGCAGTGGCAGATTGGGGGCATGCTGGAGCTTCTAGTTTAGTTAAGCACCTAAGGCAGAAAATTGTTTGCCTGCAGAAACTGAACATCAGAGAAAGAAGCTATGAGCTATCCACTAGCGATATGTGATGCACCAGAAATGGGTATGTCAGACCTGACGAGTACCGAATCTACTACGGTGCAAATGATATCTCTTTAGATATGCTTGGTCTTGTCTGTGATAAGAATAAACCTTTTGAAGAGTATAATGAAAGTCTGTGAATAAGGAAAGGCTTCATATTGCACAGGAAACGCAGTGACAAGAAATAAATAGCTATTTCTGCCTGGTGAGATTTAACAGCCTAAGATGTAATCAGCAATTGTATATCACTGAACTGGTATATGTACGCATTAAAGCAGGATCCTAGAAGCAATCCAGAGCAGTGGCAGAAGTCAATGGAAATGATTATGCATTTTAAGCTTGAGCATAGAAATCCCAATTTTATCCTGGGACTCCAATGTGGTAGGTTTTTATATAAATGCAAAACCTAAAGACGTACGTTTTCACTACGTTCGTATTGTGAAATAATAGACAAATACAGTTTGTAAGGCACTATGACTGCTTTTATGATTTATTTAGCATTTACACTGTGACTGCAAACTGGTTGAGCCCCATTTTTTTCATGCAGTTGGAAAACACAGAATTGAATGATAATTGTGTCCCTAGGAGCTTATGGTCTAAAAGGTCTAGTTAGAAGGCAGGCAAAGCAAGCAAGATGGAGTAAACTGCAGAAAGAAACAGTGCAACCAGTTGAAAAGGAATGTTGTGTCAGCATGTTTTTAGGAAAGGTTTGGACTGAGCTATGCACCCATAATTCATGTGAGCAGTTTGTACAAACCAGCTGGTGAAAGCTGGTGTGAAACTCATCTCCTGTTGTTCACAAATAATTGTGACCTTTATATTGCACCTCATGAAGGTTATTGACATCAGCATGAGCAGAATCGGGCATAAAACTTAGACCAATTCTTGTCAGTAGAAGCTGTGAATTATTGGAAAATTACTTAAAAGGAAAGCAAGAAGTCTACAAACCATATTATTGCTATTCCTATAAAATCTCAGTTTCCCGCAGACAAAATAATAAGTTGAGCACCACAGTATTAGAATAGCTGTAAACAATGAAAATAAATCAAATTAACCTTCTGTTTTGTTTTACATTGCTTTATAATTAACTAATGTCTCTTCCTGAAACCAGTTTTGTGTTGTCCTAATGGCTTTGGCTACAAAATGAGATCACCAACTAAATGATTGCCTTACCACAAGGACCTTTAATGATCTTTCAGGAAGTGCTGTGTTACCTTAGACTGAAAAATTTCGTGGCTGTGCTGTCTGGTGCAGAGTAACATTTGCCTACAGTACTGAATGGTCATAGTGCATAAAAATCATTATAATGAAATGCCCCATACCAATATTCGTTTCACAGTTTCAGGAACAATTTTTAAATTTTTTTTTTTTAATAACCAGGTTCAGCAATCTGCTGAAGACATGTAAGTCCCACTGAGGTGGATGCTGAAGCTGCATAAATGTGATATATATCAGCTGAGGATTTGTCCCAGTGAGACTCAAAATACGGTTATATACTTTCCTGAGTTTGAGACCACAGAGGATTGCATTCATCTCATGAAAGTGGTTAAGAGTGCATAAAAATATTTCAAGGAGGTTCAAGTGGGGATGGGGTTGGTGATGGCTGTTCTTAATAATTTAGGGAAAAAAAAAGCACACATAAATACAGAAACAGACTTAGCCTTCAGAGATAAAACCCTTTAATTATTAAACTTTTACTAATGATCTCAAGTGTCTCCTGTGATAAATCTTTTCTCTCCACTTTCTAATTCAATGGTCTATAAAGCAATTGCAATTCAGAATCATTATTTCGTTTAATAGGCTGTAGCATGTTGTTGGTTTTTGTTCACTCTGGACAGTGTATTTTTAATTAATCATAGCACATTTATAGGGTTTTGTTATTTATAACATAAAGCTTGAGGTCACCAAATGTAGTCCATTCTACCGTAGTGTGTGTGGTTGTTTAAAGATACCTATCCTGCCTTGCTTTCTTCACTAAAGCTGGATCCAGACAGCAGGGCACTTACAATATTTCCATAGCTGACTGAGTGGTTTTGCATGGTAGATGATAATGCAGGAACCATTTGAGGAAAAAAAAAAAAAATTACAGCTTACAACAACAAAAATGTTTCCTTTAATTCAGTTTTTGGCAGTGCATTTTATTAGATCTTAATATTTCTACGAAATACGAGAAGAGAAAGCCTGTTTATTGAGTTGTCAGCAAAGGGATGTTTCCTGTTGCCTGTTTGGATTTCAGTTGTGCACTGCCTATCTGCTCTATCCCTCAGAAGAATAATACCAGACGGCAAGGGCTGCCAGTCTTTCCCGTACACTGGCCTCATGCCTGCGAAGGTAGCAATGCTTATTTGATGAGCGTGGTTTGTTGGAATTCCTGGAAACTTTTGGCTAGCTTAGCAGACCCTGAGAAAATCTGGATTTTAGTTTGACCTGTTGTCTTTAGGAAGCACATAGTATGCTGTATGTCAGAGACTTTCTCTGTGGTATAAATTTACATAAGGAGGTTCCTTCAAGTAATATTCAGCAGTCAAAAAAATGGGGAGCTTCCTTTCAAGGAACCCTCCATGTTCTGAGGATGTTTGGTTGCTGAAGGTAGCAGAAATATTCAGGAGACGTGTCTGTGATCCTGCTGACAAACCTTTTTTATCCTCTGAATATTTTAAGAAGAACTGAGATTAATTATTTCAGTCTAAAATAATTTTACAATAGAAATCATAAAACTGTGTGAGAGAGTCTGGCAGTGAAAATAATGTCTTTACTTTTACTGTCAGGTAAGACTCTGCTAACTATTCTTTGAGCAATATATTATTTTTTGTGTCTGTTGAACAGATGTGGCGAGATGTCTGTATGATTTATAGGCCACTTGCCTGACAATCCTGGGACAGTTAGTTGGTTTTATACGTTGTTGTCATAGCATTTTGTGAATATATTATCAGCTGCTGAAGGCTCTGTTCTCTCTTTGGATTTTAACGTTGTGAAGTTTCTGAAAGGACGAAGAGGAATAAGATGCTGAAGGGAGTCAGAGAGCAGCATTGCCAAAAGTGTCAAGCTGACATAGTTCTGTTTTCAAAAACAGCTTAGCTTGCTAGGTGCTGGGAGACAAATTGGTTTCCAAAATCAAGTTCCCGAACACCTAAGTAATTTTTGACAGAGTTTAAAACTTCTGCATTTTGAATGTGTACTCACTTAGGTCCCCTCCTTCTTGTTTTTAGAGTAAAGTAGAGTAGCAGTAGTAAGTCTAGTTCTTTGAACAAATAATCCATATAAAATCTCATTGACTTCAACAGAACTTATTTGCTTGTGTAATTATATATGTAAATAAACATTATGAATCGCAAGTTCTGACGTGCCATGTGCCGCACAGAAATACCTTCTTTAGCTGTGAGGTTACATCATGAATTTCCATACAGGTAACATATAATTGTAGGTAATATAAATGTAATAATAATTTGTGAAGCACACGGCATTTGCTGAGTTGGCTTCTATTAAGTATAATAGGAAGCTTGATAGTCCAGCTGTATCCTTTTTAAGGACAAGAGGAGGACCATTATTTTATATGATCCTCAGTTACCGCTGAATATTTGTGAATTGTGGATTACCCATACCACAGACACCCTCCCCAAACTTCCAGCAGTTTATTAGACAACTTACAGCACCCTCCAACATAGCAGCAGTATTGTTCTTAGACCAGCTTGGAAAAATCGTACAGCTACTTTTGCTCTGCAAGCAGCCTAACCACGTTGGTACTGTGGCAGCTTTGTGCGGAGCCACTTGGGTGGTTCTTCTGCACCCTTCCGCACCTGATGGAGTAGAGGAGTGTTTGATACGTGTATGCGTAGAGAGCAGAATCATATCTGAGACATAAGTGTTCTTAAATTTGAAAGCGATATTAGACTGGAGATTATTTCTTGCTGATACAGTCAATAAAATTCTTTATAAAGGTAGCGAAAGGAGGAGTAGGAAATTATGGCAAGCACAAAGCTTCAGCGTTATGGCTCAACGTTTAAAAGAAGGGTCAACAGATGCATACGTTACCCTAGCAGTGCAGTGCTTTGTGCAACATAAAAATATTTTAAAGACTTGTTTATACTCACGTTGACTAGTTAGTGTATTTGCATAGTATGAGTAGTATAATTTTTAACTGTTTGTGTTGAATACTCAACAATAGGCTCCTAGTTGCGTAGATTCTGAATGGTATAAGGAAGTGTACAGGCTTACTAGGTAGTGTAACTGGGCACCTACTGCTAAGGATTTTTAAAGTCCTTAGCGTTTTTCACTATTCAGTTCTGGTAGCCCCAAGGTTACCTGTGAATCTGAAGGCAGTCCTGCTCTTTGCAGAGGCCCAGGGCTGCCTTCACCCTGAGACAAATCCCCCTCCTTGCCAGGTCATGCCAGGTGCAGGAGGCAGCTTGGCTGCGTGGCTCCATCAGGTAGGACTGGAGGGCTTGGCAGCACACGGGCAGAGTCCTCTGCCGAGGCGGCCAGTCCAGCACCATCCTCTGGCTCTGCTCTGCCCAGAGGCGTATGTGTACGGGGGAAGCACATGCATACTGCTGGCATCTCCTAAGTTTTGCTTGGTAAATGTTTGAACGGAAAAGTAGAGCTTGGAGTATGTGCTGGGGAGAGAAAAGGGGGGGAAAGCAAAGAAAGGAGAAGAGCCCATTTGTTCATTTTGTTGTGAATATCTTTCATATCGAACGTCTTGCTCTCTCCTTGCTGCTGTCAGTGTGTCCCTACTGGGTGGCAATAAGGGAAGCAGTTTAGTGATTGTAGAGCATAGTACTTAAAATTTTAACGCTGAAAAGATAAAACTGGGCTACACACCCGCTGTTAAACCTCAATCTCACCTTTAAATCTTCCAGCTGATGTCAAACCTCAGGATGATTCTATACCGTTTAAAAAGAAAATATGTAACCCAGTTCTTTTGAAAAAACAAAACTGGAAAACTTTTCTCCGTTGAGGATGAAAATGGGAGCGTCCTTTCCATACTGCGGTCTGCTGCGTGCATGTAAACTATGTAAATTATTAGAACAAGCGTTTCGCTCCCAGACAATGCGAGGGGGCACACTTGTAAGGTAAGAATTCAGGTCTGTATTTAAGACAAAGCCAGTCAACTAACGATCATGTAAGACTACATAAAGTACATAGAGCAGGACCTACATTTTGACTTAATAGTGGTCGTGTTTAAGGAAATATAATTGGCAATATCCTAAATTCTATCCTGCCTCCCACCTGATTGGAAAATATGCACGTTACGTTTTCTCAGTGTTTTCCTGCTCTCTTGGGAAGGAATTGGGCTCTTAAGTTAGCCTTATTTAATATATATACACACACCAATGTTATCATAGATTATTCCAATTTAAACGACAAGCCTACATTTTGTTGATTCACAAAACAAAAAATTACTTTTCGTCATCATCATCTGGAAGGTGCCAGATCAAAGTGCTGTTAGATGCAGGAAAAAGTAGAATGGATCTAAAATAAGGTATGCTTTTATTCTAAAAATAATATTATTCTCACTATTTTCATTTCATCGTCATTCCTCAAAGCATTGTAACTCATTGTATAGTGAGCACAAGTCACATGATGCCATTATTGTATCTTCCTTGTATTTCTCATGCAGTAATTTACCCCCAATGAATTATAATCGATGCAGTTGTTGAAGTTGACATTTAAGGGTATACTTCAAACTAAAGGGTTTTTTCAGTGTGTTTTGTTCAAGGTCTCAGATGGTCGTGAGGAGGAGGAAGTAAAGGTCATGATTACATCTTAAAAAAACAAAACCAAAAAAACCCCAAACGGAACAACCCCAACCAAAAAAAAAACCCCAAACCCCTCCCCCAAAAGAACCAAATTTGCTTTTGAATCTTTGTCAATTCTTATGGTAAAGGCTTTCTTCTTTTTGTACAGTTCTGCCTGCGGGTATGTCAACGGGGGCGGTGCCCCACAGCCCAGCCGCTCGCCTGTGCTCCCTGAATGTCACAGAGGTTGTCGGCAGGGCTGTGTGCGTGGTGGAGCGCCCTTCACGGGGCTGGGTTGCTGCTGTGCGTGCTGGTCTGGCTCTGTCAAAATCAAACGAAGGGATTTGAAGAAAGGCTGTCAAGGTACGACACGCCTGCCAAGGTAGCGGCACCAGGGTTGAGTCTATTGTATCTTCTAAAGGAGCTCTCTAATATGAGGGCTGTATTTTTGGAGAAAGATTACATTTATGAAAGAAAGGAAGAGGGAGGCAAAAACCTCTTTCGGCTTTGGTGAACCATCCTGCCTGACAGAGTACGGAAGGTTTTTCACATCTGTCATGTAAAATCACGCCTGTACACCAAGGTGCAAAAGAGTAATAAACGCCCTCTCCGTCTGGGCGGGCAATGGGAGCCTCAAGGAAACGCCAGCTCCATGAGTGGAGACTGCTGGAGTAAAGCACGTGGGCACAAGCTATGTCCATTACTTTACTGTAACATGACTGGCATTTCGCTCCAGTACTGCCAGTCCCGATCTGATGGCTTAGAAAGGATCTCCAGGCAAGACAGGAGACTGCTCTGACTTTGTACTTGATCTTTCTCTAAACTGAAAGTGAACTACTCAGATTTGGTTGAAGCATGACGTGTTCTGGCCAGCCTTTATCTTGTTTCAAGCATTTATTTCATCTATTATCAGCCCTAGTTTAGGTGTCCAGAAAGGATTGACTGATGAGCTCGGGGACTCTTCAGACCTAATAGGACTAAGATTAATCATCTATAACTAACTGTTAGAAGAGAGTTGTTAAATTGCTCTATCATAGCATGTTAAGTAAAAGTTATTATTTTGAGCAGAATTGAACTAGTTTGAGACTGTGGGAAAGTTTTCCAAAGCTGTAAAATTAGACATAGTGTGGAGGACTAACTTAAAACAAAAATATATTTTAAGGGGGGAAAAAAACCCCAAAGACACAATTTGAGTGTGAAAATAGAATAGCTATTTGATCTGAGGTAAACTTCATGTTTCTAAACAATGAATCTATAGTCATCTGAATGTTGTCGTGGTCAAGTACAAGTTTGTAGCTATGTGAAAGTGTTGTAGTCTGCTATCTTAAAAAATACAGAAAATTAGTAGGCAAAAGTAGTAGGAAAGCATGACTGGAGTTTGAAAGTAGTACTTTTGAATATGCTGTTTGTAAGAGTGAAATGTGAATTTAGAGTCATATGAAAGCCCACCAAGTGTGCTTAGCAACTCCAATGTATGTTCAATGTCATATGCTGAGTGATGGATCTTCTCAAACATTGTAGGTATCGCCTTCCTTCTCAGACAATATACACAATACCTCCTTGCCAGAACCTCTTGGCCCAGCTGCTCGGCTTCAGCTGCTGTTTCTTCATGTTTTAAAAAAAAATCATCTGTCCCCAAGCCTCCTAAAATAGGTTTTGCTGAGGTGAGCGAGATTTACTCAATGCAAGAGATCTTTACCTTGTACAATGCTGTCTGAATCACGCCTGTGTTTACTTTTGCCCTGGGTGTATTGAGCGGTATGCAATTTCGTGCTTGAGGCTATCGATGAGGATGCTGACTGTGAAGAGGTGTGGAAGTAGTAGAGTGAGCATAGTGGGAAGATGTGACTGAGGTTGCCTTGGAAGTGAACTGGTCTTGCTGTCAGGTACGGGAGCCATGCAAAGTCTATCCCAGTGGTACAATTTCTGTATGTGATATTGAATTCAGCACTGCAAATCTAGTGAGGTGCAGTTGTCTGGAATTTTTGAAAGTTTAAGTCAGCCAGGTTCTGCTTTCCAAGATACAGGTGACAATCTGTATGGCGATGGGTCTTAGCCTGTACTAAAATAAAAAAAAAATTTTTTTTTGTGAATACTTGACTACTAGATCTCTTCTGTCAGAATATTACTGCCATATCTTTTTTTTCCTTTGAGCTTTTATCACTCCAGTTTTAGACACTGCTCACCTAAAATATCCTGACTGATAAAAGCAAGATGTTTGGTTTGTATTCTCTCCTTGTTCATCATCGCCTACAGTTGCTTCAGTTTGGAAAAGCGCATTAAACTTCTTGACAGTATTCTGTTTTACTGTCCTTGATGTGTCTAATGATAAATGCTGCTGCTCTCTCACTAGATTAAATAGATTCACGGTCTTTGTTACTTCTCATATGTTCTAAAAGATGAAATAAGTAAGTGATAAAGGCCAGTGACTGAGGAGGCTGAGGTGGTTTGCCAGACTATTCTAAGTCGTAACCTTTCAGGTATTGTGAACTTAAGGAATGGGTAATAGAAACTGGATGTCCTGTTTCTCCTGTTTTGAAATCTTTCCAGACCTAGGAAGGGAGGTCATTTTCAAAACTGAATATGATCTGCGCTGTGTGATTCCAGAGGTCAGAGTTCAGCATTCTTTAATAGCCAAACTTCCCGTTGACCTCAAAGAGAGCTTTGTAGGAGAAAGGACTGTGGGATTNAAATCTTTCCAGACCTAGGAAGGGGGGTCATTTTCAAAACTGAATATGATCTGCGCTGTGTGATTCCAGAGGTCAGAGTTCAGCATTCTTTAATAGCCAAACTTCCCGTTGACCTCAAAGAGAGCTTTGTAGGAGAAAGGACTGTGGGATTTCAGCTCACAGTGATTTCTCTTCTTTTTTAATAAGGAAAAGTCTTGGCTGGCTAACACTGTGCATTCTGCTGAAATACTGGTTCATCATTTACAGAGTAAATGTACTGTTTAATATTAAAGGAACGATTCAGTCTTCTAGTAGCCAAGTTCTTTCAGGTTATTAAACTAGCATTATAATTTCTGTTCTACTGGTGTCACGAATGAAGTTCTGCAGGATGGCTGAGACCAATTAGTAATAGGTTGTGCCTTAAAAAGACTCATGTTAATAACTTCTTACTAGTCAGTTTTTCAGTGCTGAAGGAAGGTTTGACACTCAGCAGCTTATCAAATCACTGAGCATTTTCCAGCTTTTAAAAAATACTGCTGAACAGGGTTCTTATCAGTAGTAAGGATTGTCCATTCCTTAATTTAGTGTTCATATCTTACATATAATATCTTTTTTTTATCAGTGTGATACACAGCGATACATATAGCTGAAAGCAGACCCAGTAACATTTGGGAAACACGCTCTTTGAGAACAAGTTTGTCATCTAGGTAGACAAAACAGGCCGAAGAATGCATCTCTGCGCACTGGAAGGTGAATCAACTGAAAAGGAGGAGGGGGTTAATCAAGTTAAAGTGATAGCTGACAAACATTTATTATTAGGATATATAAGTATATTTAATATTCTAACTATGAACTGCTGTGTTTTAGTATTTTTTCCACATACTTCAGTATTTCACAATACTTGTTAAAACAAGTTGCTTTTCTACAAACTTACATCGTAATTAGTAGCAAATGAGGTGGCACATATCAACCTAAATATGAGACTATGAAGAGAAAAAAAAAGGTGGAGGTACCTGTCGGATTTCGAAATACTATTTTAATTCAGAAGAAAGGACTTGTGTGATGTTAAGGAGAGTTTGCGGAAGAGAAAGGCTATTCGTCTTGGTTTCCGAATCCAGAAATTAGCCAGACTCCCTCCTCTTACAACTGTGACAAATGTTTTTTACAGCAACGCTAGTGAGAATAACCTATTTACAGATAATGTGAAAAATGAAAGCAGATAAATCATTTTTGATAGCAGAGCTAGGGAAATTTTAAGCCAAAAGTGAAAATGAGTACTTATGATGGTATGGTATTTCTATGTGTTTCTTGGAAGGAAGCCTTTTAATAGCTGTCTACTCTGCTTTTCTTCCGCTGTGTAGTATACACAATGCTGTAAAAACACGCACTTTTTTTTTGTGATACAAGTGTCATTCAGGATTAAGAGATTTCTCGTTTTGTTAGCAAAAGCACATAGGTGGTTATATGGCTGTCCAGTGGCTGGAGCCTGCATTCCTTAATGCCGTCATCCTCTGGGTGACACGCTCCCTTGTTTTACATGCCACGTGTCTGTTCTCCTGCATCATTCAAGTGATGACCTTGTTTTTTCCCCCCATTGATATCGTATTGGCTTCACCTTTATAGGTTTCCTAAAAAATATTATAAATGCAATAGTAAGAAATTTGTTGTATATTATTTTAAATACTGATTTCAAGCAGAATAATTTTTAAAGAAGGCTAATAAAAAATTTACCTTGTTTCAGTCCGTAACTTTGGTGGTCTCCCTCCTTGAGGTGTGATAACAGCCTCCTGGTTCTGTTCTGCCCTGGGAGAGCTGCATCTGAAACTTCCATGAAAGTATTAAATAGCTTGTGCGCACAGCTGCTTGGGCTGCCGCTTCCACTAAACACTTTTCCTATATTCCTATTGCTTATGTTATGGAAGATTGCCTTCAAGGCTTCGTTCTGAATCTGGGCCTTCAGCCAAAATAAAAGCCGAAGACACATCAAAGGACTTTCTCAGAGGATCGCCAAATGCTACGTCTAACTAGAACAGAGACGAATATTCTGAAACCATAGGCTGGGTATAGAAAATCCTGTGTAGAGGAGGAGATATTTGGAAATCCTGGTATTTATATTGGACAAATACATACGGTTGCCAAGCTTAAAAAGAGGCATGTTGGCAGCAGTGTGGTGCAGAAAGACCTTCAGCCATTAAAACTAGACTAATAGAAAATATTATAATTGCAAAAGGAAGTGGAATGTGTACTGTGAATAAGCCAAAAACCATGGCATTGACAATAAAGTTTGAGAAGTGCGAGAGATGAGCAGTGAGCTCCCAAAGGAGTTTGCACAACAAAGGAAAAGGAAATGAGCAAACGGTCTGTTGGTCTGTTAATCCTGGTGCTTCAGTTGCTCATGTACATTCNTAAAGTTTGACAAGTGCGAGAGATGAGCAGTGAGCTCCCAAAGGAGTTTGCACAACAAAGGAAAAGGAAATGAGCAAACGGTCTGTTGGTCTGTTAATCCTGGTGCTTCAGTTGCTCATGTACATTCTCCGCTGTTGAACTTGGGCGGTACTGGAAGTTTGCAGGGCTGAGTGGGGCAGGGTGTACGTGCCCCAGCCCAGGAGAGGATTTGAAGCAGTAGTTGTAGCCTGCTGAGAGTGTGGCGGTATCAAGGGCAAGTGCCGTAAAGTATAGGAACGTGGTGTCGTACATTTTGTGGAAATAATCACAGCAATTTAATGTGGAAGCAAAAACGAATGTAACCTGTCCAGGAGAACTGAGAAGGGGAGTCTTGAAGAGTTTAAAAGCAGAAATAGAAGTATAGTTTTTCTTGGGAATTTTCTGTTGCGTGACTTTCTCATTGATTCTCTGACACTCTGAACTGTATTAATTCTCCAAATATTAGAGCCCTTTTTGGGGGGAGGGGAGATGTAATATAATATATCTGCAATCACTTGGCTCTGTCACTACAAAAATAAATTTCCAGTACCCTGTCGAAGAAGTGTGGCTGGTTATAGGGCAACATTATTCAAGGCAGATAAAGGAGGGGATAAGTTTCAGAGGCTCTGGTGCAAGCCAACACTTGAGCTATACCCTGCCTTGTTTTGTTCTGTGCTGATAAGTTGGGATCTGTCAGGCTTCTTAGCTCTGAGAGATTACTGAGCAGCCTGGATGAAAATATGGGTCGCAATGCTGAGCAGTAGACAAATCTTGCTGATGCATCTCTGCTTATATAATTGCAGTTCTAACAAGCTCAGGATATGCCCCTTCAAGAGTAGGCATGAATTAAATCCTCAAAAATGTTACAAAATTAATCTGCCCACCGATGAGATTGTCTCCTCTTGATTAGTGTCTTTATTGAACTGTCCTGTCACTCACTCTCGTAATCCATCTCCTTCTGTGTACAAAATACTACACCAGATCGAACTGTTGACTGCAAGCAAATTATTAGACAAACGTGTATGAAAAGCAAATACAAAAGGCTGTGAACATCAGTCTTGATCCTTAACTTGCCTAAATATTTGTGAAAAGCTGCTTCTAATTATATTCCCAGTGCTGGTGGTAATATAAAAGGCTCCTGAAGTTACTCAGCAGATAGGCTTAGATAGCTACAGACTCTGCTTCTACTTTTTTTTTTTTGTTCATCCATCTGTTCACAAAAATTGCAGTTCTCTGTCCAGATTTTTTCAGGTGTTTCCATTTCATGTCTAAACTTTAATGTTCACTTTTCTCTCTCCTCTAGAGAGTACAGAGCCCCTGATATTTTAAGAAACTGGCACACTCTGATTTGTGGAGGCGTAACATTTTTCTGTGGTATTAACAGCAGCGTATTAACATCGCTGAGGGGGATTTAACATTACGTATCACTACAATACAGAGAAACAAGCTTCCCAAAGAAACACAGACTGGCTCTTGTATAGAGTGCTGTCGTTCATGTTGAACTGTTACTAGTGAATACCGGAATAAGCAGCTCTTACCCGTTAATGTATATATTCGGACAGTCTACTTATGACATTAGGTTGAAATGAAACAATAGTTAATTTATACAATTTGTATTTATAGTATTTCTTTGGAGGAAGTTTTAAAACACGATAATACAAAAATATTTGTGTTAATTTACTATTCAGCATGTGCTATGAATTAAATTCTGTGCTCTAGCCACAGAGCATATGGGCTTGCTACAGTCCTTAAGGCTGCAGATTTAGGTTTGATACTTTAAATGTATAGACCTGCTTTTTGCTGTTCGTCAGGATGGAGCCCGTTGCTTTAAAGCACTGCCTTTGTTTGGAGAAATGACCCAGGCTCCTTGCTCAGCTCCAGACTTTCTGGGGGAACACGGGAAAAAATGCTTATATTCCCACTATTTAGGCATCTTATAATATGAACGGACACCGGTGCGATTCTCGACAGTATCCGTCACTCTAAAGCGCTGTCTGAATTTTTTAATGTGTTTTTAGACCTGCGTTCCCACCTGTGAAATGGGCAAGTGATTCTGTCATGTCTCAGGAATGTTACAGGGGAAAATACAGTGTAAGGCCTGTATCTAAAATTATTTCTCCGCAGAAGATTTGCAATTTTTCGATTTGAAATGTCTCCCCGGGAAAATACTGCTGACATCACTATCGCAGTGAGGAAGACTTTTGGTCTACAAGGTTAGGAGAAAATGTCTTTATATCTGAGTTTGTAGCTTACCAAACCTTGTTGTAGTTCAAACCTAGAAAGTTATTAGAGGACATTCTAGATTAAAAAGAAAATATTAAACCTTAAATTACTTGAGAACAGCCCTCTCCCAGGAGAACACAGCAATGCTACACAGTGCGAAGGGCCTATTCTGTTCAGTTCCTGGTGAACGCGAGCTTTTCTCTCCATGGAAGTCTTCTGAATGTAGTTCCCCTTTGTTTATAAAATTCTACTTAGAGACCTTGATTTTTCAGATTTAAATGTACAGCTGAGCAGCCCGCTCTGATTAAATAATTATTTTTCCTGAAGGTATTTCTCTTTGGTACTTTAAAAAGAATTTAAACGTCTCTAACCTGCTAGTAATGCACATGTGGTATCATCATGCTTAAAAAGCCATGTTAACAAATCCACGCTGGCCGGAGGTTAGGCTTTTTCAGTCAGCTGTCAAGTGATTTGGGATGTCTTTCATGACTCACTTGTGGGTTTGCAACTCAGATTACGCAGTATCTCAAATGTGTGCTGTGAATTTTAATTCCATTTTACGTTCTTTCTGTTATGGGTGGGGAGGAGGAGCAGAGGAGGGAAATAGCAGTAAGATGCACTGTTGTACAAAAACATGTTGATGAGTAATTTGGATGTAAAATTGGTGCAGATTTTGCAAGATAAATCTTTGCCAATGTGTTTTCAAAAGCTAGAGACTTATATTTTTCTTTTCATGTTTGTGTTTTCCTGCTTTGTTATGTTTTTATATATATCTGTACCCATTCACACGTATTGATCAGTTGTCATTATCGTAGGTCTTCAACAGCATGATCACCACAATTAATTTCTATACTCTTGTTAAACTTTATAGATAATTAAAGATCAAAATCTAAAATTCAGTATTTCAGTTAGTTTACCCTCAAAGTCTTCCTCATTGGAGTTTAACAAGTTCAGTGACCTTTTCAGCCAGTCTGCTCATAGCCATATTTATCCAAGCAGTAAAGGACTGCTGTTTTCTACTAGTGTAAGTCCTTACAAATGGAGGCATAGAAGTTTTCATGTCAACACGGTACCCAGGGGATACCCTGGGGTGTTGCTTCAATACAGGTGAGGACAGGGAATGACCGAGAATCTTTGTTGCCAGCATGTGGCACGCACACGAATAAAATTTGATGGGGGCCTGGAAAGTATTGCTGAAAGCAGAGAAAAGATGTACAGCAGTGGTGGAGGGGCTGGAGAGCAGCTCTGCAGAGAAGGACCTGGGAGTGCTGGTGGACAACAGGCTCACCGTGAGCCAGCAGTGTGCCCTTGCGGCCAGGAAGGCCAATGGCATCCTGGGGTGCATTAAGAAGAGTGTGGCCAGCAGGTCGAGGGAGGTGATCCTCCCCCTGTACTCTGCCCTGGTGAGGCCGCATCTGGAGTACTGTGTGCAGTTCTGGGCTCCCCAGCTCAAGGGAGACAGGGAGCAACTAGAGAGTCCAGTGGAGGTCTACGAAGATGATGAGGAGTGGAGCATCTCTCGTATGAGGAAAGGCTGAGAGAGCTGGGTCTGTTCAGCCTGGAAAAGAGAAGGCTGAGAGGGGATCTCATCAAGTGCTTCTAAATATCTAAAGGGCGGGTGTCTTGAGGATGGGGCCAGGCTCTTTTCGGTGGTGCCCAGCGACAGCACAAGGGGCAATGGGCACAAACTGGAGCACAGGCAGTTCCACCTGAACATGAGGAGGAACTTCTTTACTGTGAGGGTGACAGAGCACTGGCAGAGGCTGCCCAGGGAGGTTGTGGAGTCTCCTTCTCTGGAGATATTCAAAACCCGCCTGGATGTGTTCCTGTGCACCGTGCTCTGGGGGCACCTGTTTTAGCAGGGGGGTTGGACTACATGGTCTCCTGAGGTCCCTTCCAACCCCTGCCATTCTATGATTCTGTGAGCACAATACATTACAATTTCCTCACGGGCCTGGGTTTCTTTTCTGGGTGTTTTCCTTCTATTTCTTCTTTCAACATGAACTTGTGGTGGCTTTCCTGTTTCTCTTGCATGGCTGTGCTTGATCTTGTGTTAAGTAGCTTTCATTTCCCCATGTTAGATGCAACATTTCTGTCTCTCCTTTATAGCACAGGAGAATAGAAGAAATGGGAGAAGGTGAAGGGATCAGATCTGTCTTAGTGGCCTCCGTCTGCCATGAATGCATCGAGCAAGATAATAGGAGATGGGGGAATATAAGGGATCTTTAATTTCCTGGTTTAGAGACTGCCCCAAGGAGGTTACATCCGTGCTTTGGAGGCTTTGTGGGAATGGCCTCAAGCGTGCTCAGCGCTTCCCGGGAAAAGCCAACTCCTTCCCAGTGGGGAGAAAGCAGAGGGGAGCTCTATCTCACAGGCCGCAAGACAGGAAATAAAGCGATTACCAAGTTTATCACTGTGCTCTTCTGTGAAGTTAGTATATCCTGCCCTGTGGTGCGGATGTGTCGATGTGAGAGAGTCTACAGGTGTTGCCTTGAAGTTCCCTCCGCCGTTCCCATTGCTGCTGGGTGCAGCCTCTGCCCGTTACCTCCGGGTCTGAGCAACCCCATACTGAGCACCAGTTCTAGCAGCACCGGTGCTTTCAGCCTCTGCAAGGGAGGGAAAAGCTGCACCACAAACCAGGTGTCTGAAGGAAAAATTGAAAAGGGTGATTTTGCTGAACAATTATTGCTTTACAGGCTTACCCCCTTTGCTTAAAACCACATGAAAATGAATTATAATGTAGAATTATTGCAGCTCTAATTGAGCACGCTTGCAAACATTTGCTGTCTTTTGTTCTTTCTAATCTAAATTGAATCTGTGGATAATTATGATTTCATTATGTGAGTGGGGGAAAAAGTAACTCTTCTGAGCAAAAATGCGAAGTCTTACGGATTAGAGCAATACTTAAGTGAGCTAAACACCACCTCTAAGTGCCACTAAATATCAGAGGATAAAACCAGCGCTCCTTGTTCCTGAGGCTGGCTGCACTCAGTCTATGTGATGGAGATTCCTAAGTTATGAGGAGCTTGCTCTGGCCAAGCCTGCGTCCAGCTGTATCCTCAGTCAGTGCAAGAGATGCAGTGTCACTTGTCGCTTGCAAAAACCTTGATTGATTTTATCCCGTTGCTTCCTTTTTGCCATCATACGTGTGTTTGGTTAAGAAAACTGTAGAGAACGTTGAAGTAAATTGAGATCTTAACCTGTGGTGAGGAGTCACCATTAACAAAGAAAGTAAAATGTGTTTAATGACTTAGCCAGCTGAACCAGGGGGTCCTGCAGACCTACATCTTCCACAAACCAAGCCCAGGAAAGGGACCTGTGAGATTCCACAAGAGTTAATTATTAATCACATTTGACGTTTGTCTAGCACAAAATTACGTTGTATTCCATAAATTAGAAATTACCGTGCGGTATATATTCCCTCCCCTCAAAACGTGTTATATGCATAATCTTTTCTGGCTAGTCCTGAATGAGTAATTGTTACAGATGTTGTCTCAAAAATCTGACTAATTCTCAGTACCTTTTCATTTTCCTAATCTTAATTAAATCTGNCCTCCCCTCAAAATGTGTTATATGCATAATCTTTTCTGGCTAGTCCTGAATGAGTAATTGTTACAGATGTTGTCTCAAAAATCTGACTAATTCTCAGTACCTTTTCATTTTCCTAATCTTAATTAAATCTGTGACTGAAGAGGACACATGATGAGAATGGAAAAAATCACCTTGTGTAAATCAAAAGCGGTGATATGAAATCAAACTGATCAGGATAAAAGTGTGTTTTGTATAAAAGCTATTAAGGACCTTTTCTTTACTCCTCCCTGCCTTTTTGTTTCATAAATTGAAGGGACAGAATCGCTGTTCAGCTCCTGAGGAAACAGAGACGGATTCTACAGCTCGCACAGAAGCCTGTTGTGCAGCAAGAGCTGCGCTGCATCTGGTTTTCTGAGAAATGCACTGTGCTTCCAAAAAGCTCGGTCATTTTTCTTTCCGTCTGTCCTAGCTGAGCCACTCTGCTTCCCTCGGTGACTGTCCGATACAAAAGACCCCCTTTCTCGCTAAAGTTTATTTTTAGCCGTAACCCGTTACCTGATGCAGCTTACAACCTCCAAAACGATTGTCAGCCCAAATGATGAAGCAACACAGCAGGCGTAGAGGCTGGGGGTGGGGAGAAGTTAGCCAGAGATGAAGGAAGAGCAAAACCACCTCACATCAGCCCTGCTGTCAGCCTCGTGCAAAATCAAGCAGTACTGAGTAGAGATGCTGGCTCAAGACCTGGAAGCACTGCCGCGCTTCACCCAGTTAAATAAAGCTCTCTTAATTAGCTCGAGTGCAGTATCTAATGGACAAAGTTACGTTTATTTATGGCAGTAGCTATGAATTTGTTACATGGTGCTGTATAGGTTATAGGAGGAATCGCACGTGAATTGCTAATTCCAGCGCATGAGGCGCGTGTAAACCTGGCTTGAATAAGAGGACGCTTGAGTTTGCAGAAGCTGCTTTTCCTGATTTGACATGTTATCTTTAGATAAACTGATGCAACTTTTCCGCATGCTCAGAGCTGCTGTTGGTATAAATCAGGCAGGACTTCGTTAGCCTAGCTTGACACCAATGCAAGAAGGAGGAGATTTTTTACCCGGTTCTGGGTTTTTGCCAGGTTTTGGGAATTAGGATAGGAAGTGGTTTATTGTAAATCAATTTGGCTATATGCTGTAACAGTAAATAACAAGCAAAGTTCATTTGATACATATTTAAGTATTGGAACAGCAAACTAATAAAATGAGATGTCTTGGAATTGTGTATATATATATTTGTATGTAAACCCTTCTATTCAAAGTACTGAATTAACGTATTTTCCTGTACGGACCCTTTAAAATAGAAAGCAATTTGAATCTTGGGACAATTTGAGTAAAAGAAGTTGATTTAATTTCAGCTTTTGAAGTTTTTGGCTTTAAAAAAAAATAATATTCAGCAGGTCTACTGGTCTTTAGCTTGTTCACTGTTCAAAGCTTGTTTGGCAGATTTACTGTAGGCTGCTTTTGGCACAATTAGATTGATAAGTAACACGTGCTGGATTGCCCTGTGAAATAAAAAAAAAACAAAACAAAACATCTTCTGGTAACATCCAGTGCTGTGAAAGTGCTGTTTTTCTTAGGTGTCTGACTGAAAGGTGAATTTTCCCTTGGAGAACTTCAGATTGGCTGTGTGGTACCTGCCAAATATTTTGATCAGTATTAAAATTCCAGGTGCAGCTTTCATGCATCTAGGGGAAGACTAATCCTTTTTTATTTTGAACTACCGTAGCCATGTTAACTTCCTCTCTTTGCAGATCCCTTCTGTGTAGCCGTATAAGATACGGAAGGAAGCAGCAGCTGCAGTCTCCGTCACTCAGTAAATGTATCACAAATGAAAGGAATTAATATCTTGAGCTTTTTGTTCTTGAGCTATTTTGGTGCAGAACATCATGCATCTAATAAACAAGTGCAGATATGAACACATTATTTAAGTTAAAGATGTCTGAGTTTTTGTTTATCCAGATTCAAAGTCAAGTATTGCCTGCAACTGTATGTCTTTTTGAATAAAGCGGGGATTCTCATTTCCCAACCCAGGATCCCAGGAAACATGAACAGAGCAGGGCTTGGGCTCAGGGTCAGGAATGAGGAGCAAAGAGGCTCTTGGCTCCCAGTCCTAAGGAGCAGGCAAGCATGGCTGCTGATAAATGTATTTAAATGTGAGTTGCATAATACTTCATAGCAATAACAAATCTGAAAGTAGTCCAAGGAGAAAGATCTTAAAGTAATTTAGTTTCTAGGGGGAAATTTAATTTTAAACAGAGACTGTAATAAGAAATAAAATGACCATCAGATATGTATCGTTTTATAATCGGTGTCAGCTTTGCTGCTGCAGATGAACTGCTGTTACCTACCTCCTGAAATTCAAGGTTGAAAACACTTATTGTTGCTCAGCCGACTTCCAAAAAGTATTGTTGTAGTGTGTTCTTACTAGAACAATACTTTTTGGAAGTCGGCCGAGCAACAGTAAGCATGTATTTGTACTGTACGTGCTATATTTTCAGTGCTGCTGCATATCTGTGTGCGTATAAGTGCCTGAAAGCTATCATAATGCATTTGGAGAATGCCCTTAAATAACATGCTTCAACTTTGTCACCCCTGAATGGATCAGGCCGTTGGACTATATGATCGTTGGAGGTCCCTTCCGACTGAAATAACGTATTCGTTTCTAGTCTAAATGCCTGTCAGAGTAGTGCCATTTCTTAATTGCTCTTTAGTTTAGGAATAATGAGTTAATAAAAATGTTTAATGTGAATTTGCTAAGAAAAGTTTAAGGTAGGCTTTTTGAGAAGATTCATTCTGAGGTAGGTTTTCCTCGATAAGTCACTTCAGATTTTATAGGAATCTGGTAATACTGATGAATGAAGATCTGTATTTATAGAGGAAATGGTACGTTGTAGTTTGTAATGGCACATGTTTATCTTGTCAACTTGCTCGGTTACTGTCCTGCCAGGGGGTTGTTTTTCAATGGAGAGAACATAGTTTATTCATTAGGATCATACACTTTCTATCTTTCTAGACTATTTGGTAAGACTCCTCACTGGTGAGTAGAGTAAGTGTGTACAAAGGGGCTTAAGAGAATTTTATGGCAGTTCAAATCACTCCGGCATGCAACTGTCAGAGTGCCATAACCAAGCGCTAACCAAAGATGGATTTGAACCCAGGGGCTTTATATTTGATAGTGTTTCTTCTGAATAGTTTTCTGAAGGATTTATTTTTAACATTATGTTTAATCTACTTTGTAATATAGATTGTATAGATAATGAAGGATACAAAAAATGATTTTTAAACCGTGAGCGAGATAAATTCAAACACTATGTTCGCTTTCCACTTGGGTCATACCTACGCTTGAGTGATTTATTTATTTATTTTCCTTCTCTAAACTGAGTGACTCAGGCTTGTAAAAGTTACCCCCAGCACTGTCTACAAGAAGTTTTGTTGAAATCAAGATGTATTATCTTGGGACTGAGAGTTGGTCCCAAGAGTAAGATTTTTCCGAAAACAACCCCCAAAAAAGACAGTGACTCAAGAAAGCTTGAATATAATCCTGAAGTGAGCAGAGAAGTGTATTTTTCCAGTTGAGCTGGCTTTAGAAAAAATAACTTTCTACCTTTGTACTTCAAAAACATCAGCTGACATATGTATCATTCTGTGTTGCCTTTTTTTATTGATTTTTCTGGGTTTGTGGGCTTTTTATATTCTATGCCTTCCCTCACCTCAGTTACTGAGCGTATATGCTTTGCTTCAGCAAAACTGTGATTTTCTTTATTATGTTCCAGTGATAGCAGAAATGTGAAAATTTGCTACGATTTGCTTGTATTTCTTATTCTGCCGTAAAACTCAAGATATTTGATGAGGAATTGAAAAGCTTTCAGTGAACTAAGATGTATAATAAAGGTATACAAGGTTGCTAAAGTTGCGCGTGCTTTCTCTGATACTATAAATGAGGAACGTCTTGGGAGGCAATGTGTTATTTGTACGTAAGTTAACGTAGCTATTGGAGGAATTTTACCTTATGAGCAGAAACTCTGGAAAGGGCTGTTAAAGAATTATTGAGCTGATGGCAACACAGTATTAATAGAAGATTTTTTGCCATTGAAAGTCCTCTTCCGGGTTAATTGATACTTCTTTTTTTATTGGAGGAAAGTGTTTTTCTCCAGGATTATGTTCATTAAGAGAATATGTACTTACTTTATAGACTCTAAATACTGCAAGAGAAAGAGCAGTAGTCCAGGGGATACTGAAGGGAAGACACCTGTTTGCTGCTTGTCGACCCCAGTTACAGCTGTATAACAATTTCTGGTTTTAAACAAAATGCATCCGAAGCACTGGAAGCCTAGGTCCAGCCAACAGGGTGCGAAGCGAGATGCATCAGAACAACCCTACCAGAATACTTGTCCAGCATTTCCCAGGCAGAGATGTCTGTGCACACACGACACCTCATAGTAAATTCAGTGTGGCGATCAGTCCGTACCCGGACAGCATTTTGAGAGGGTTTGGGACCAACAGTTGTTTCTTCGGTAGCTTCACTTTATGAACTAGACGCTGTTTCATAGTGAACTTCATGTAACTGCTGTGCCCTGAGGGCCTGTGGAGCCAAAGGTCCAGCAGTCCTGGATAAACGTAGAAGATCTTTGCTTTCCCCAGATGCTTACCTAGTAAGAGACAGAGACAGGGTAACTGGGGTGACAGGACTTAGTACGGAAAATGTCTGGATTGAACACGTTCCTTGGTTAAGAAATGTTGTGTGTCATATCAATGTCTTCCAGCAGCTGAGGAATCTAAGATACGTTATGCCTTGAAAACTCCAACTTTTGGCCTCCTTACAGCATACAGAATTTCCTTCAAGAAATAAGCTTAAAAAAAGAAAATTAATTTAGTTCTAAGGTGAAGCCAGATTTCAAACCGTTGGGATTTACTGTGAACAAAGAATTCTGGCCAGTTCCCTCTCCAGGCAAACTCATTGACAGCCGAGATCGCGCACCTGCAACGCTTCCATTACCATCTGGAGTGATTAACGTGCATAGGTGCTTCAGTTGAAGAATAAAAATCCCAAAACTTTTCATTTTGTAAGAACATAGGATTACATTAGTTAGAAAAAAGTTCATCTGTGTGTGAGTACTAGTAAGCAATGTGGAAAATTATAGGTCTGTCTTTACAAGCAGTTGAACTTTTAGTGAAGTATACGTAAGCTCTGCAGATGAATGGCTTAATGAGGAAAACAGTTGATTAATCTCTGGGAGCAGATAACTCATGCAGATGAGGCTGTCACTCAGCTAAGCCAATTGCTAAACAAAATACGTCATTCAAGCCTTTGGGAAAACTGTTGGTTTTCAGGAGTAAAATGATAATGGACTTGTGTTATGTGTGAAAACTGAACTCGGTCTCAAATGTTCAGCTGGCAATTGAATGCAGATAGAAGCAGGATGCTAACAGTTAGAGCCGTATATTTCTGTAACGACAAGCATTCCTTATGAAACCAGTCACTGATAGCATTTCATCTGTTCTTTAAAGAATTCTTGTTTTTTCAAGGATTGTGTTGCCGGTCATTTGAACAGCGACATCAGTGGATAGGTGTACCCAACAATAGCTGCTGTTCTGCAGTGCATTGCACTGCAGGTTTCGGTAACAGCTATCCAGAGCGCTGTTGCCAGTTACGAAGGGTTAGATCCAAGAGTTAGCGAACCGGTGAGACCGTGGCCGATAGGCATGGGAAAATGCGGAGTGAGTTAGGCTGATGTCAGGGATGGATCGCTGGAACAGGTTCTGAAAGACTGCAAATTGCTAGTAATAAAGAATGAAAAAAAGGAACTTTAAGAAGTAAACAGGCATCTATTTCTGGGCTCGCAAGTAACATTTTTTAACTTTATGTGCTACCAGGGTAAGTGGGTAGCAGTGGGGGGAAGAGAGAGCTACTTCAGTTCTCCTTCTGCACTGGAGATCTTCCAGGTGTTCCGTTAGGGTAACAGAGGAGCTCCGAGGCATTATCTCCCCTAGACAGAGAATCCCAAAGGCGTTTTCTAATTTCTTAGTTCTTGTAAGATAGCAAACAAAAGTGCATGAGTATAAAGAAATGTTAAAGAACCTGAGGAAGCAAGACTTGTCAGTGCGTAATACCGTAGTGCGCTGCAAGTTACTTCGGGGTGCTATTTGAAGAGGAATGTTCAGATAAAGGAATTTTATTATGGTTTAATAATTTGTGAGTTTGTACTAATTAATACATTAAAACCAAATTACTTTGGTGACATTTCGGGGACCAAATTAAATAAAATGTCTATGGTATGTTAATTTTAGCTCATAAAAAGCTAATTTGAATATGTAATTTGGATCAATTAGAAGTCTCTTCTCAACTTTAAATAGTGATAATAGAAATGTAAAAAAGCTGGGTAGCTGTTAGGATTAATTAAGAGTGATACATCTGGGAAAAGCAAATTACAGTGTCATTTTTTAAATGCAAATGAGGTTTAAATTTTAAAGATAATATGCATATTATATATAAACATATGCAATATCTGCAAAAAAGTAATAATTCATTTTGTAACCCCCCCCGACTCTATAGATAGTGAATTTTTCATCATTAGTCCTTAGTTTTGCCTGCAAAATGGGCAGACAATAGTAATGTTTTTGCTTCCAAAGAAAACTTAAGTGTGGGAGCTCTCACAGAAACCAAAGTGGCATTCATTTTTCTCCCAAAAACTTAAGGGTAAGAACTGCAGGCTAATTTTGGTCCTTTTGAATTGCCACCATGAAGTTAAACTGGACTTACGGCAGAATAAATAAAATTAAAACCTGCCCTTGCAATTTGAAGAATATATGCAAAATATGCAACAGAGTTCCTTGGGAACAGCAACGTACTCCTCTTGAGCAAGAAAAATGTGAGTAAAGGCTGGTGGGTTATGGATTTTGAGAGTACTCATTTTGTTTGTGGGATGGGTGAGTCTCATGGTGAGTTTGGGGAGAGGCTTTTTTTTTTTT
>VZSC01014539.1:92471-125421 GCA_013398225.1 Steatornis caripensis
TTATTTTTACAAATAATTCTTTGTGGATTATTTACTGTGTAACTGGTGCGTGGTTGTTATTGTACCAGGGGGTCATCGCTGTCTCTGCAGTGAGAGGATTCAAACATCAGGCAGGATTTAAATGCGATCATCCCTTTTGTATGCCCGTGGTAGTCACTGTGGCGTCAGTGTGATGTTTCACAGCCGTGTTTCAGTGTGAGCCAATTTTCTAGTCAAGTCAGGAGCAAACAGAGCCAATATGGGGCAAAAGCAGGCACGAGCAAAATGCTTAAAATCTCCTTAGATTTAACAGTCCCTTTAGATGTCTGGTGTTTTCAGAGGCTCTTTACAAAACTGTTTATCTCAAATCAAGAAATAATGTTTGCAGGGCAGCTGGAGCTGTGGTTGCAGCATGGTCCAGCCCAGCCTCGCTGGCTTCTCATGTCCCTTCCACGGCTCTCTGTAAACATCTGCTTTGGACAAATCGGGAAAACCAGCTGGCAGGCAGCTTCCTAGATACTGCTCGAGTCCCCAGCGAAGTGGCCTGCCTCGCTGTTGTTGCTGCTGATGGCAGTCGTAGGTTGGTTACGTTTAGCTGAGGTATGCTTACATAGTCCGTAAGCACGTTCTCAGTTTTGGTGCCCTTGCATGCCCTACGGAGACGCTTTTCTTTGAAGGATTAACAATGTCTTGCCAGGCTGCTTGTTGCCTATAGCTTTTTGGGGGGAAGTAGCTGAATTTTCCTGCCAGCAGTTCGGGATATTGAGGCTTCAGGCTGCTAAAGGAGCAGTTATCTACTACATATGTGGCGAAGTCAGAGTTCTAGAATGTATCTTTTCAAGATTATTAAAAAAAAAAAGTGGAGAGAGCGTATCTTCTACTCTCCATTGAAATATAAAATCTCAAGTTGTAAATGCCATTAATGAAAACCCAAGGGTGTACTTGGAACCACAGCATTTTGCATGGCAGCCTTATACACTGCTGCTATGCCACTAGACTTATTAAATTATAATTTTAAGAAAATGATTACAATAGGGTGGAAAACCTACAGAGTTTGAAAAGAGACAAGAATAATTAAAACCACAGATTATCATCAATGCAATTCAGCTACAGTTAATTTAAATCCACATCGGGTCATTCTTGCATACTGCTTTCCAGAGACTACAGGAAAAAGCTCATCTTTATGCTGCAGGAAAACATGATTACAATCACCCTACTTGCAAAGTTTGTTTTGAACTAAATTGCTGCATGTTTATGAGGACAAAAATGTTTATGGTCTACAGCATGTGCATTAAGTGTAGCTATGACCCCAGCTGGCTTCTTGCTCTCAATTTAAAATAATTTCCTTTTAAGCTATACATTACATCAATTTAATCGTATATTAAAACAACCCTTGCAATATTGAAATTACTTTTACCAGCGCAGATCCACAGTGAGCGGCACGTACTCAGATTTCTTATTGCGTAACCCATATGCTCAAGAAAAGATGCTGAAAAACAGAAGAAAGTAGTTTTTTTTCTCCTGTTACAGTGGATTTGCGGCAAGTAACGATTCCTAGTTTTAAAAAGCTGCAAATCACAAAACTCTGGTTTTGCTGGTATCCAGACAGCGATGGATTTCCACCATGGCAAAGCAGGCGTTGCGTTGGCAAAGCCCTCACCTTGCAAACCCAGTCTGCACGCGTGCGGCTGCTGCATGGGTATTTACACCTATTGTCATCCTCCGGTGTGGCTTCCATTGCTTTACTTGTTTGAAAAGTCTGAAGGGGAATATCATAGCAAATAGCTATGATAGATTTTAGATTAACTCCACAGATGGTTTCTCATCACTAAAAATCAGAAGTAATTTTTAAAAGTTTGGCTATCCTCTTCCACAGCAGCCGCACGCGGCGGAGCAGGGTCGAGCCGGCTCGGTGCCAGCACTGGTAGCCGGCAGCCTGGGAAGCAGGGGGCTCCGCAGCTGGGCATGGGGCTCTGCCAGCGGTGCGATTGCGCCTGCCGCCACCTCTGTCGGGAGGGCTCTCGGCTTAGGGATGGCTGCCCCACAGCGCGCTCCTGCGCCCCGCCTGCCCTTCTCCTGTGCCAGCTGTGACGCGTCAAGGCACTGGACTGGATTTTTCCCTTTCTTCACTGGTGTTCTGTCCAATGGGAGCAGCCAAATTGCAACATTCACAGAAAGGAGTGTTCCTGCTATACCACTCGAACCTAGGTATTTTCTAAAAATTAATTCTAACTATCGAGAAGCAGAAGTATAAATAAACTTCAAGATAGGAAAAATATCTTTTAAGCAAAACTAGGTTTGCCTTCTAGAGAAGCAGCAGTTCATTCTTAGCACATATTTTATAAGCTCTTTTGTGGAGAAGCTAGTTTCAAATACTAGTCTTGCTTACCAACATGTAGCACGTTTACCTGTGTGTAGTGGTTTGGGTTTAACATTCTTTTTGCCTTTTTCCTTTCTTGTTCTTGCCACTTTAAGCGCGATTTTACGTTACTTCGAATGCTCTTTGCCAATGTCCTTCAGATCGTAGGAATCGTACTGGTTTCACCATCTGCTGTCTTGTGGGGTCCCCTGTTCTGAGGCAATGACGAGCAAATCGGTTGGTTGTTTTGTGAGTTGCTTCCGGGATAATGTAGGTGTGTCTCTGGGCTATCCTCCTTTATTCTTATGTCAGCCCAACAACATCAGCCAAACACCTTAATGGCTAGTGATATTATGGTCTGGGTTTTGTTTGAAAACACTTACGATCCAAATCAAGAAGCCTTTGAAAACAGTTTGAACGTTATTTTTAATAAGAGTTGGACTAGAACATTTAAAAACTGTTTCCCTTTAAAATGCCTACTTAAT
This sequence comes from Steatornis caripensis, assembly GCA_013398225.1. Classification (NCBI taxonomy): domain Eukaryota; kingdom Metazoa; phylum Chordata; class Aves; order Caprimulgiformes; family Steatornithidae; genus Steatornis; species Steatornis caripensis. The sequence goes on from VZSC01014539.1 coordinate 95,295, forward strand.
GATTACTTGATGTTATACATGTACTAAATAGAACACTTACTTTAGGATGATATAGGTGGTCTTATGTGTGCTGACTTTTAAATCTTGTTAGTCCTTTCTAACTATTTCTGACTAAAATATATGCTTCGCTTGTAATTATGTGTGTGTACTAGAAGCTGATTGCTGGTGAAACGTGACCTATTTAATTCACGTATCATTCTACAAATCACTTATAGCAATCTGCAGTTGTTATGAGCTAAATACAGACCTAGTGTCCTATCTTGCTAGATAGTATAGCCCCCAACACAATCCATCACAGAGGAGATAGGAGATGAAGTACTGCTGTCTGCTTTAAGGAAAAAAAATTCATGTAACCATTCGTCTATAAAAGGTATATTTAAACCTAGTTTTATGGCCAAACTTGTGAGATGAATTACTGCTGAAAGAGCTAGTTATATGCTAGGAATAAAAAAGTAATCATGACCCATGATGCAGTAGGATTATGAAGCTCAGCTGAAAATGTGAGAGAATGATGCATTTTATTACCTAGTCTTATTTGTCTATTCACCTCTATAGCGACTTAATTTAGTGGAGGAAACTTCCCTGGTCTTAGTATGTTGCTCATATGTAAAAGCAAATACAGCTGGTTTTGTTCTGTTTTGTGGGGTTTTTTTGAACAGATGACACGATCTAATTTTACTGTAAAGCTCTACTATATGTCAACGGCTTCCTCGATGTTTCCTTGCAGTTTGAGAGCACACTGGCCAGTGACCAGCCTGTAGTGGGACTCATGTCAGGGAAGCAGTAAATGCACGGATGGAAATCCTTTTACGGACCCAGACATAGACTGTCAGGTTTACAGCCCTTATGTATTGGTGGGAACTCACGGACCCTCTTTTAGGGTGCCCCTCTGACAACCATGGGGTGATGCAGCAATGTCACGTTTGCATTTTCACTGTGATTGTGGACCATCTGAGAGATGGAGACTGTATTAGGCCCTGTAATCACCTTGGCAGCACAAAAGGACTGGATTTTGTTTGACCATCTGCTATATTCACCAGTTAAGAGGTAGCATCAATATGAGGATACAGTTGTATAAACCCTGTTAGAGAACAAACTGTCTTTTCGGAAGTTTCCTAGTTCTGATGTCCTCATCCAAAATTTCTAGAGTTAGTGGGATTCTTTTCATCTTCGTTATACATGCATCTCACTTTCTCAGAAGCAATTAACGTGCATAGTTTTTAACAAGTCCAACAACAAGTCCAAAACATTTTTATTTTATTAGGCAACTGTTCTTAATTAAGTTCTGATAACTTCATTACATGGGCATAAACTTTTTTATATGTGATCCTTCTGCACGATGCATTTTGAAGTTACGATCTGTGGAGTTTGGAAGAAAACATGAGCAGAATCTGAACAAATCCTGTCTGGTCCAGTCACATCAGGATGTGGCATGATCTGAAGAGCCATTTTTCCTATAGATTAAGCAAACGTGGAGAGATGTTACAATAAATGGATGAAAGGAAGGCTAAAATCCGCAAATGCGCACTACAAGCCTCACAGTTGTTAAAGTTGTCTAGCGCCGTGACGAGGCAATAATGTCCTGTGTGCTTAGCAGAGATATTGAGGAGCTTAACAACTTTCGGGTCAGAAAGTTATGCTACAAAAAAAAATCAGGACACTAAATACTTGGTGGGGAGTTTGGAACAGAAGGCAGTGAACAAGTTTTTTAACCCATGCAGTAAGTTGAGAGCACCCTTTAATGCTGAGTTACTGCATGAACTCTATCTTAAAACGCTTATCTTTATAGGATCTTTTCATTCTACCTCTACTGCTCCAGAAACCTGTCACACTGAGCAAATCTCTATCTTTAGATAAAAAGGCTTTTTCAACTCAGCAAGTTGTGGCTGGTTGAGATAATGCAAGGTTTTGATAGTGGTAAAATAGCCTTAGCACGAACGAAAGAGACTTTTGCCAAGAATCATCAAAAGTTAGTTCCCTTCACAAATTTACCACCGAGTGCGGTATTTCAAGAAGACCACTTTACAATTAAGAGGAGTTGGATGTAGGTTAAAATGGAATTGTCTCTTCTCAGTGAGGGTCTGCCTAGAGATAAAGATTCAAACCATACTCTATGAACAGCTATCTTAAAGCAGCTTCTCTTTAAGATGGTAGTAAAGTGCTGCCTAGAGCTGTTGATCCGGTGATCTGAGTATTCCTAAATTCACAGCAAGAGCTGTAAGGAACTTGAGCACAATATAGTTTGTTACAGATTTCGGGGTCAGATGAAACTCCTTGTGATATGGTCTCGTTCCGTTTTGATTTATCTAACCGTGCGTCTGTAATGTTTTTCCAAAACCTTTAAGACATCTCAAGAACCTAACTCAGTATTCTGAATATGCTGTCCCAGTCATCACCTTCTGAAGTAATTAGTGCTTGAAACAGGCAAAGGCGTTACAGTGGATAAGTGTGTTCACCTCAGCAAGGCAGTTCCTCTGCTAGGATCAGGTTCAGTATGTATTGATGACATTGGGCGAGTCCAATAAAAATTAAAACCCGAATCACTATACCTTTTGATCAATATTTTTCAATCAATTTTAATTACTGAAGAAGGCAGTTTGGAAGCTCAACTAGGAACCATCTCTCAAGTCAATTTTAGAACTTTGGCATGAAAAGAGGAATTTTAATCTGATGATCTTCTAAAATGATAAAGGTAGATTTAATCATTGCACAAATGTATTCAAACATCAAATTACAATCAATCGTTAGTTCATGGATTTTACCAATGGAAGTATATTGAAGAGTAATGCCTTTTAATCACAAGGGTTTAGATCCATTACTGTGGGACAATATCTTAGAGATCAGTGAATTATGTATGTTGTTAGTTCTTTTTCTTATCTATGCCAAATAATGAATTGCCTTTTATGATTTAACCTTGGATGTGAAAGAATTCCTTGTCAGAGTGTGTGTACAAAGGGGAAACAAAGCAGCACCTCAACTTTAGTAGGTGCTTTAATAGTTCTTATACAATACAGAATCACAACCTATCAATAAACAGAAGCAATACATATCAAATTGTACCTAGTAATGATTAATTAAAAGCTAAAACTCTAAATTTTTTTTTGGATATATGAATATATGTTAGATATCTTTATTTCTGGGATCATGGGGAGTCATCGGGATCTGCAGTTCCCATGTCGTTGCATGGTCTGTGTGCTTTCAAAAGACTTAGAGTCCAGAAAGAGTTTATGCTACATGTATGGGATAATGAAATTCTAAACAAACTTGCCTCTAAGAGCAGTTGTCTGCAATTTGTTCACCTCCATTTTCTGTAATTGAAGTCTAAACTGACTAGTCATACATGACCTGAGGAAGCACAATTGCATCTCGCATCTCTCTGGGTTTATAGAGTTCAAAAGGTTGATTATATGTTTTCAATAGCAATTTTCCAGTCCAGTAGTTTACCATATCAATTACTCTACCCTGGGAATGTGCAACAGTTCCTATTGCACAAATGCACAGCAGACATAATCTCCTAATATAGCAGTTTCAGAACTAACTTGTTTTGTTTCTTGCTTCATCTCCTGTTTTTCAGACTTCCGTACCAAGCACCTGTGCTGTTACATCAGATATGTTGGTCATTAATTTGGTTTTTCCTATATAAACAATAAAGCATACACGATATTAGGATAATAAGCATACATTAAAGTAAAATGATATTCAGTAGCAGTAAATCTGATTTAACACAGAGAACATAATCTAGAATTCCTTGAAAATAGTCTTTCTCAGAGGAAAACCTGTAGGGAAAGGAACGAGTCAAGATGCTGAGATCTAAAATCATAGAAATCTAGAATATAAGAGCATAGGATTTAGGTGTTCTGATCCAATTCTTCACAGGCACTGTTGCAAAAGAGCCTTAGCTCTAAAGAGTGCGTGTGATACCTGCTCCAGCTCTCGCCGTACACTGCAGCCCACAAAGCCGTCTTCCAAGACTCGAACAAACCTAAAGTTTTTGGGAAAAGACCAAAAGCCAGACTGTGTGCCACAGGAGTAGAAGAGCCTAAAAGCCTGTGTTCTGCTCTTGAAATGGTTAGGAAAATGCTAAAAAACCCATAGATGATCTTAAGATGACGACTGTCTGCCAAAGCAAAAGTACTTTTCTGGACAGTGAAGTGACTAAATGGATACGTAAATACAGAGCAGGTGTGAATTATTTTGCTTATACAGAGGATGCTCTGAACTCTGCTGTTCATCAGCCTGAACAGACGGGAAGCCTTAATCTTAAGGAAAGCAGGGAAAGAAGCCGCAGAACAATTTCGTGTCTTGGTGTCATCCTATGACTCTCTCAACCTCTTTTGCTATCAGCTATCTACAAGTAGACCAAATCCGAATTTTGCTGCTTATTCCACATAACTACTCTAAGATGCACAACAAAAAGTTCAGTCCTCAGACCCTTATTATCTCAGATCCTGTAGCTTCCTCTTCAACTTGATGAATCTTTTTAACAACCCTCTCCCTATATCTCTTCAGAATGCTACATGTGTATAGTGAGTGATAATGAAAAGAAGCACAGTGTTTGCTTTTGTAATGTATGCCATAATTTACATGAACTTGTCATTATCTGAGCATAAAGGATCTGTAGAAAAGTTTTGTGCTGTTCTGTCTGTCCTTTACTCAGCAATTAAGAGTGCACTGATACAGATGTATTGTAGGCAGATATTATTTAAGTCCTGACAAAGAAACAAAATTATTCATCTAATCTATCATCATGGCCATCTTGAATACTAACTAGAGCACTCTTGATCAGAATTGCCAAAAGACACTTCCACTGCTTTCCTACCAGGGAACATCTCTTCTGGCAGATGCTGTCTTTCATACGAACTACAAAGAATCTCTCCTGCTTCATTTTGCATTTTTCTGGCCATGAAGAAACATGGTGCTATAAATGCATCTGTCTCTTCTTCCTTCCTTTCTCTTGCTGAGTAGATTTTTATAGAAGTATTTCATGACTTTGTTAACATGCTTTTCTAAGCTGTATAGTTCTTAAAGCTGGCATTTCATTTTTTAAAATACATAGAATTTTATCAGCCTTTCACTTCTGCCCACGTGGTAGAGAGCCTGGTTCTGATGTTTCGAGTATCGATTCCACTGACTTCAAAGGAGTTTATTCTGATTTATACTGTGGATATAATAGCAGACGCAGGCTTTATGATAATAGACAGTAATGGGGTGGTTTTACGTAGTTTAAAACTCAGTTGTGCTCTAGGATGCATATGTAAGTTCCCATTGACATTGCACGCAGCATGAACATCTAGGGGGAGAAGAGGGTTTGACCCTGAACTGGAGAAATGATTCAAACTACCACAGCTACTTTTTGCTTTTATGGAAAAGTTTATCATGCCCAAGGGGTATGCAGCTTGTCATTTGGGAGCTGTGTGCTTTGTAACCTCAGTGAGACACAAGAATTTATAAACTTGGCAAGAGTTTCCAGTATTTCTGCCAACCCTTGTTCATTATTCAGGGGGCAGGTTCTGTTGCATATTTCAGGAGTACTTGCAGAGTGATCTACTTGAGGCTCAATTAGTTGGTCTTAAATTCCTGCAGTCCTGCTCTAATCCCTGGTGATAACTCAATTTTTAATATAGTGGTTTGTTTCTATATTAGATTTTCATAAATTAGTGTTCAAGTTGCAGTATTGATTTAGAAAATGCAGTAAACGTGAATCTTCCTGATTCTCATGTATTTTGAATGCTGTGAAGGTAAAAACTGAAGAATCACAGAGGCGTACAATTTGGCCACATTTGGGAGAATTTCGGAGTGACAAACCAACTGCCGGGCAACTAGGATATCACTCGTAGTCAAAGTTCAAGTGGGTGCTAAAGGTCACAGGTATATTGGACTAGAACATCTCAACAGAAAAGCTGTGAGCATTTTTACCATAGATAAAGAATTTATTTCTTTCCTAAACTTACTTCAGAAGTTTTCCACAACTCATATGTGAAACTTTTTAGAAAGCAAAGAGTGCGTCAGATACCCAGGGTGGAAAACTTCAGCCTACCAAAGTTATAAACTATGTAATGGTGGGGTAACATGTTGGCATGATTCAGGCTACTTGAAGCCTAGGTAGCACTACCACCTCTGTCTAAAGTTAGTATAAAAATTATTCTTGTTCTATAAGTCAAACTGGCATATCTACACATATGCTTTTAATAACCCAGATAAAGCCTTCTACTCTGTCAAACATATCGTTCTGGGATGGTGATCCAAGGTGTCAGATATCAAACTATGGGAGATGCTTCCCCATCGAGTACGTCTGGGGTCGTTTGCCAGCTCTTTGGGCAGTTATGCTGGGAGCTTGAATTTGCCTCTAGGTCATTAGTGCGGATAGGTTGCTAATAAGCTTTCAGGGCTGCATTATTCTCCTGACACTGTTTTTAACTTACTCTGTACTCTGAGGAAGCAATGCATTTTAATTCTGTTTGTGTATAAGGCCTTGCATAAATTCATTGATGAGATTTCTTCATAGATCTTCTCCTTGATTCTAAAAGCACGGTTGTTCTTGTTGTGAGTTATGTTTTCAGAATACTAAACATGCATACATTTTGAAGTACTTCAAGATCTATTTTTCTTTGAGTTTGAAGAAACAAGAGTTTTGCTGCAGTACGTTTTTATGTGCAAGCCTTTCACTGTACTAAGTCCTGCTAAAATGTGTAAATCCTTAATGCATGCTATGTTGAATTTACTTTGACTAATGCATACACATCATACTTTTTATTCTATGAATGTCTGTAATTTTAGATTTTAATTTTGTTCAGCCACTTTTAGTCTTTTTATTTAATCTCATTTTTACTGCCACTTCTAATCTTTTTATTTAATCTCATTTTTAAATCCATGTGTGCTGAGGATTCAGGTCCTGGCAGTGACGTAACGGTGTCTTGACACCTTGTGAGAACTTTAAGATGTAGAAAGTAGTGCCAGCCAACATCCCGTGTGGTTTAGGATAATGGTCTTCTGCCTGTGGTGCTTTACCGTAACACCTTTTTATGGTCTGTGCAATTCTTGTAAGGGTTTAAAAATACCAATCAAATATTAATGACAAAATCTTGACATTACTTTAAATAGATAAATCAATAAGAGTAACATCACTGCGCTCTGGAAAGGTTTCATTTCAGCAGAAGTGTGATTTTTCTTTTCTCTGTGAATGATTATCCATGAGCGTTGCCAGACACGAGCCTGCTGGGGAGAAGAGGGACGGTGGCATGAGCATACCTGGGGCACTGCAGGGGCAGTGCAACTGCTGGTGAAGGTGTCCGTGATCGAATTACCTGTTGTAATTTATTAGGGATACCATATCTATATTAATCTGATAATATATTCTGGAAAGGATACTCCTTCAGAAAGAAAAAAGAAGATCTATAATGTGTTTGACAAATTTCCTCTTTATGTCTTTAGTTGCTGTTGTAATTAATGTGGGAGAAATCATGGCAAATAGAGGGGGGAGAAAAAGCTACCCACAAAGTCCTATGAACACTTGCCTCGAATGGGAATAGGTAAAAAAGGATTGTTTAGGATAAAAATGAGGTGGAATAATCCCACACAGTGCTTAAAGAAAGAAAAGGCGCGGTTTTCTGCTCTGTCTTCTCTTTGCACTCTTGTCCCTTCCTTGTAGGCTCACACAAGTTCTTCTCAAGGCTTGCATGGAACGTGCTCGAGACTTGCACGCGGTAGTAATGTTATCCAGACGCTGGGTGGTCAGAGCTGTTGTGTGCTATCTGCAAGATCTCATCACATTTGGCCTTGTCTTAGATTGTCAATTTTTTAAAAATTAACTTCTGTTCCTTCACTTATTGAAATGGTAGCCCAAAGCCATGTAAGCATGAACTTTTGTTGTGGACCCATCTGAAATACATACCTGGTGTACTACGTATTGACCATGACGTGGGGGGAAAAAATAGTATGTACTTTCTAGTCTTCTGTTCCACGCTTTTGTGCTATCTTTGTCTGAAGATCATGTTACTGCTTATATGGCTGTTGTGGTTGATTTTTCCCTTGTTTTCTTTTTCCTGGAAAAATCATGATTTACACCTGCCTACCTTCTTCAGTGAAACGGAACATTTAACTCTATTTGCTTCAGCTTTGACTGCAGATAAGTATTGTTCAAGATCATTTGGTCACTACTGCCGATGTGTAATGCTGTGAGGACACCACCTATGCTTGTGAAAATACTGAAATCTCAAAAGTTGTTCTTCTCTTTCTTTTACTGTTAGCTGCCTGAGACAGATAACAATTGTGCCACTAACTATAATTTAAAGTTTGTACTGAAAGGTGCAACACGTCCAGTCAAAAAAACCTTGCTGCACGTGTGTAGAAAAGTGGCTAGAACTGAGCATGTGTTCCAGGTAGGGAGAAAAATAAAACTGAACGTATCTGAAGCTGCTGTGAAGCATTAGTTGCTAATGTTTATTATGGTGTGCATTAATGTCCATGCGCATGGACAGCGTAAGGTGTGACTCTGCCTTGTATTTATCAAATCTAAGGTCTTGCTATAGAAAATAGCGATTAATTCCTAACATTAAGGTACTTTTTCCTCCCTACATGATTTTTGACATTCTTTAGAATTCCAGAAAATATTCTGGACGACTTTTTGCAAGTCTCAAAATCCCATTGCAAATATTTCTGATTTGGATATTGCTTTCTTTTAACCTGATTTTGTATGTGTTTTGACCCTAATAGCATTCAGTAAGCATAACTCTCTCTGTTTCACAACTGTGATCTCGTTGTGCGCGATGTACTTCCTAGGGCACAGCATAGAATAGCTTCCATATTTTGTGTCTACGGTGCTTGAAATAATAATATTTTTTTTAAAAGAAATACAAGTGTGTGTTTATATGTTGCAAACGTGTATGTGAGAAACTCCACATGTCTCACTGTGCTTACTGGGATTATTTATATGCAGCCTGTGAGCTCCAGTCCTGATTGCGTAGTGTTTATACCCATAGAAGTCATTATTCCTATGAGTCACCTCACTTTCTTCACTGATGCTAAACCATTCCAAGGCAGCTAGTTAGGGGGGAAGAGTTTATTCCCATATTCCCTGCGCACAGGAGAACCTTTCTAGAGATGTTTATTTTCCTTAGCGTTTATAGGAAAACCAGAACTTTTCATGAAGCTGGATGCACATTAGATAATCTCAGGCTGATAATTTTGTTCTAGTGGATTATCATTGAAACAATAGATGTTGCAGTAACGAATGATGCCCCACTTAATTCAGTTTTAGCTGGTATTCAGCGCCGTAAAGACAAAGGAATTGGTGCCACCCAGTTGTTTAATAGCAAATTATCTTGAAAGTCATTGTCATTCTGCTTACAAACTCCACTGCTCTGGAGTATTGCAGCATTTCTTTTTGCAGTATCTTTCCTGTTTTAGCCGATAGCAAACAGCAGATAATGCTGGGGTAGTGCTGAATTTTAATTATTTCCTTGGTCAGTGATGATTTGCTGGTGTTGCCAAGTAGTCTTAGCGGGTTAGATGGCACAGTGGGGGCCATATATCACAGAGATGAAAGTCTGAAGGAAACCTTCAGATTGTTTTGTCTTGCCTGCTGGCTTGGAATTTTGTTACCTCTTCTTGTGAATGGGTTCAGCTAGATTTGAAGTCAATCTTCTACTCGGGTCACGTTCATCTTTTCTGTAAAAAAGACCACTGGGGTATATTGAAAAATTTATGTGGTTTAACTGGGATTAACCCGAATAAGCCAATTTCTCTCATTGTGATTTACCACTGAGATTTTACCTGACTGTTTTATCATGTAGATTATGATGAATGCTTCTGTACAGCTTTGTGTTTAATTCATTAACATGGTGTGACTGTAACTGCTGTCTACAACCTAGAGGACCTGTCCAGCACTGAAGACTCAAGGGATATGATGGACAGAAATCTTTGCAAATGCCTTGACAGCAAATACAGAGCTTTGGTATCCTCTTTAGAAATAGAAATAATCTTTCTTTGGGCAACTGTATTGTGATTTGTTATCATTTATGGAAGCAAGTTATATATTTTAGCTAGATTTTTTTTTAGTGTCATTTTGTTTGGTGTTCAAAATGTCTGTGTCATACAAAGGACTGCCTTTGTTCGTAGAAAAAGGCCCATTCCAAAGGTCTTTCTATGCTGAGCAAGTTTTGACGCAATTTTTTCCTAGGAAAACCCAAATGATACTTGGGCAGTAGGGTGATTTCAATCTATCATTTCAGGTCAAAAATCTGAAAATTTTGATTGTTTTTCTCTTTTTTAACTTGAGCAGATTAAAATGAAATTATGAAACTGCTCCTGAATTTAACTCTCTTTGTCCAGCTGTTACATCTATGGCTCATGTGTTACAGCAGCCATGATTCCCTGTTTTTTAATTCTAATACAAAGTACATTGGCAAATGGTTTTATGAATTTAATCAACGGAAGCAAAATGTAAGATTATGATCATATAGTAAGCAGAGAGACCTCAGACTTCTCTTTATAAATAATATTAAATAATACATAGTATTAGTGAAGAATATGAAATATCATTACAAAAGTATAAATAATATTAAATATAAATATTTAATAGACCTAATACTTTTTAATAGACCTATAAATCTCTCTTATGATATGCAGCTACTGTAAACATTCCTTCTGTATTTTTCCAAGCATTAGGAGTGTTGTTAAAGAGACACGATTGCTAGAGCTAAGCCTTTCCCTCTGAAGGAGTTGCCATCTTACTGGGGGGCGGCTAGAGGGAGTGGAGTGGACAGTGCAAGGGAAGAAAAGTAAACTCCCAAATGCAAGTAGCCCATGGATATTTTTATGGACCCTATAGGTAGTCAGGCCGTTATATATGCTAGTTTGTGACTCCATGTGAAGAACAGGGAGAGCTGAGGGGAGAAGGAGCAGATGTGCCATCAGATCTTGGCTGATGTCTAGAGGGATTCTGAAACCAGTGATTCTCTGAGCAGGCGCAACCCTTACCTCCTAAAATGTTTAATAAAGCCAAGTAATGAACAAGTGAGCTAGGCACAGATTCCCCCAGCTGGCAGGTGGCCCCACAAGTAGAAGGCAGTTGTTTCTGGCAAAACAATGTGGCTGTGCCAGCACTGCTCCAAAGGGATGCAGACGGGCTGCGGCTGGAGGGCTGCACTGGGTCCTGGCAAGACCATAGCATCCTTCCTGCACAAGGGTGGAGGAGAGAGGTCGGTAGTGTGGTGCTTGCTAACTGGCCTGATGGGTTCAGAGGTGACGCAGCTGCTGTAACTATGAGATTTGTTAGGACATGCAAATGGGAACAATGGATTAAATTTATTGGTAAACCCAGACTAAATTTTTCATATACAACCTGATCCTGAGAAATAATCTGATTAGATTAGTCTAGAGGTGCAACGCAACAATAACGTTCCCCTTCTGCTACTTAGCATCAGTCCAGTTTAGCTAGTCAGGGCTGAATCTTGCAGGAATACATGCTGAGCCTGTGACAGAAATGCTGCTAAACACAAGGCTAAGTGCAGAATCTGTTCTTTCCTTCCTTAGAGATCAAACAGGTCTCATGTTTTGGGAACTGGGGATTCCTAGTTGCTGTATTGGAAACTAGGATCGGGCCCCATGTTGCTACTCTTTCTCGTGTGCGGTCCTGTTCGTCCGTCTTTGCCTGGACAAAGGATTCGGGTATTTTGCAGATGCGTTAACTTTCTTGTGATGCTGCTTTTCTGTGGTGTGGAGTGAAGGATGTGAAAACGAGGGTTTCTTGGAGAGTCCCAGGGACCCGCAAGCACAACCATCTGCAAGTCCTGCAGGCTCCGTGCTACTGGAATGGGATGGAGAAAGCCCCTGTGGCGGCTCATCGTTCATATTGTGGCCACATCCGGCCCTGGCTTAGACAAATTCCTACTTCACCCAAGTTGTACAATCCCTATAAAACGGGCTTGAGCTTCAGAAAACTCAGCAACTAAAAGAATGAAGTATGTAACAGATTTGTAGCAGAGTGTGCTGAGTTAGGGGGCTTACTGTGAATGCCTCACAGCTTTGGGAGGATTCTGGCTGCAGAACAAAATTGTTGACTTCCTTATAACGAGAAAATTTAAAGCCTAGTTCTCTATTATGATTTCCCTTTCAGGCTTAGATTGGTGGATGTAATAATCTTGAATCACTAAAGACATGAGTTGCATAAAATACGACAGCCCTCAGCTCTAGCGAGGTGCATTGTATCCCAGGGATGCACGTTTTGAGTATTTTCAGGTAATGATCGAATGGATACGCCTGTCTTTAGTGAGTGACTTTTCTTTATGCCTGCGGAAAGAGTTAGTGCATATTTCAGCGCCTGGACTACTCTGGTAGTATTTACATTTCAAGGTCTTTGGAGTTGGGTAGAAAACGAGGAACAGGACAGTTTAAAGTATGAATTTCTACTTTGGATTTGTCTTTTTTTTTAAAAAATACTTCTGTAAAAATGCTAAACCAAGCTATACAGACCTGAGCAGGAATGCTATTCCCTGGAATTACTTTTATTACATTTTAAATGCGAGGCTATGAAAAAATAATTTACTCAAGATGCCTTATTGCTTTGTACACAGCATACACAAAGGAGCGATTTCAGCCACTGTTCAAGTATAGCTGTCCCTTGTGTGAAGCACAAAAGCAAACCAGAAAATTTGCCCACATGTATAGTGTGGTTTGAGACAGATTTTGAAAGAATAGCATTAAGCTGTGGTATACGGCTGGAGTTACATGCTGAGGCACTGCTTTGGAAAAAATGTTTGATGGAAGCACAAGGCCTTGGCATCGCTTCCTTGTGAGAGTCTCAATGAAGGTCCTTGGCGCTGGGGTGAGTTTCACTCTTGGGCTTGGAGGCGTAGCAACTCCTGGATCTGTTTGTAGAAGAGAGAACAGCCATTATTTTAATGCTCATTTGAAAGAGATTCTGAGCCGAAGACTAAGAAATATGTATCGTTTTCTGAGTATCTGTAAACAATCTCATGATTTACATTAAGAGAAAGTTGTAGAGTAGCACTGCATTACGCTGTGCGCGTGGCTTTCTGGTAGAGCGGCTGCCAAACCAGTTAATCAGATCTGCTGGACAAGACCCAGCTGTGAAAGGTGAAGATTTGCTCTATTTTTTCTAAATGAGCTTTAAGCTTTTCTCGCCAGGCACATTTTGTAGAGAGTTGTGAATTGATGATGATGGTGGTGGTGCGTACGAACTGTGCCGACCCACGCTGGAGAAAAATGGCATCAGCTGTACAAACATAGTTTTATGTGCTTTCTGGCCAACACATAATGCCGGTTTTGGAACAAAACACAAATAGTGCAGGCTGGCTGAAATGTTAACAGATTGTTTTTCAGACAATAAATTATCTAAGGTGAAGCCTGGGTAAGCACATAAAAATAATAATAAATTACGTTTTTTTTCTTGGTGAAAAATACAGTAAGATTCAATTTTTTTATACTTATATTACTTCGTAAAGAGATTAGTCCACTCTAATGCTTTCCACATCCTGGTGTGTTGCAGCAATTTGAAACAAATGATGTAGATTATTTTATTTTTGCATGCGGAAGTGAAACTCTGGCCCTATCCTAAGGCAGTGACATTTTTTCACCTGAAGAGCTTTGTATTTTCTGAAGGCTGCATTGCTGACAATCTAGAATTAAACTTGAACTGCAGTTTTTAAGGACTTATCCTACGTAGGCTTTAAAATTCATATCCAGAACTAGAAAAGTTATATAGTTAAGTACAGTTTAGCACAAGAAGATAACAAAGCTCAAATATGGAAAAAAAAAATCTTAAATTAAAATCTTACCTTAAAAGATATTTAATCTTCCACATTTTGGTTAGTCACTCAACTCTACTTCACCTGCTGCCAAGATTGGTTCTCTTATTTAGAATCTAAATTTTATATGATGTTCAGTTGTTCTCTGTTGTAGTTTCGGTTGGCCTTCGGGGTACAGTAAAAACATTGCATCCATCTGCTGAAAAACTAGCTGCATCTGCGTTTTATTTGCCAAGACACATGCTTTTTTAGATTAAATAACTTGAGTTTTCTGGCGCAAAGGGAAAGCAATGTCAACCCAGACATACGAGGGAAATCCGAATCAGGTAGGAAATAATTCCCTTGTTTAGTTTTCACATGGGGCAGTTTTCTGCCTGTTTTAGCTAAGCGAGTGCTGCCGCACGCCTGCAGATGCAGGCAGAGGGAGCTTGAGGATCGCAATGCGGTTCTGCCTGTTGCATCACTTCACTTTTCCAGTGTGTTGCGTTAGGTGGAGTCGGTCAGCGAGTCGCGCAAGTAGTTACCAGGTACAGCTGTGACCTACTCCCTCCTATTTTCATTGCTAATATTTCCTGAAAAGCTGTAAGAAGCCGGGGAATAAAAGAAAACCTAATCCTTCAAGCACACTGGAGGCCAGCGGGGACGGTGGCGTTGGGGTATGACTTTCCGGGTTCATCACAGGCTGGAAGCAGGGTGGTGTTTCATTTCAGCTCTCCACATGGTGTGCATCCAGCCCGTCGCTGAAGCGGCAGCATCGCATGGGTGTTTGTGCTGTACCCCATGTGCTTGGTAGGAATGGCAACCTCCTCCTACTCCTCTCTCCATGGCAGAGTGGCTGGGTGAAAGCAGTGGCATGAGATGGCTGTCAGGAGGCCCTGCTGCAGCCAGCAAAGCAGCTGCTTGCCGCCATCCGCAGGCAGCAGTCGTAGCAGGAGGGACCCCTCACACTCAACATCGCTCCTGGGGGAGCATGCGTGTTGAAGTCTTTGGTTGGAGACTCTCCTGTTTTGGCTTTTGTCTGATTATTCTTGTGGTTTGATAAAGCACAGTTATGGGTTGAGAACACCTGTGTTTTTTCCCTTAAAACAGTTGATAATTATGCTGATTTACAATATCAGCTAGCTGCATATCTGCCACTTTCAGCCCAAACCTCTCACGTTTCAGGCACCTCTCACGTTTCAAACAAATGTGTTTGTGGTGTATACGTGGAGCATGAGACTTTCTCTGGATTTCATTCTGCTGATATGTGTTTGTAAGAGAGAGCGAGCACAAACAGAGGGGAGTGGGTCAGCTGGAGACACGGTGCCAGAGCGAGCGTGGACCCCAGGAAGGGAGTGCTTGGGTGAGGACCCGTGGGAGTGCCGTGGGGGAAGGCCATGGTCTTCAGAGGTGCGGACAGGGCGTCTATTGCCTCCATAGCTAAACACTGGTTAATTATGGAAGGATTTGGTATTGTCACAGCTCCTCTTCCATATGGAAGCAATCTCTGACTTGCCTTTTCCCTGGTGGCCCAAAAGGCATATGCAAGCTAAACCTCTTTCAGGCACTTTGACTAAGATCACAATTGTCAGGCTTCTTTATTATAATAATTTATGCTGCAATGTAATTCCTAAAGTAACAGTAATAATAATTCAGATGGTGACAGACTCCTTAATTAAAATCACTAAAGAAGACTTCAGCTTTTAGCCACTTCACTCTTCCTGCTTCCTTCAATATATATTGGAGTGCGACAGTTTGCTAAGATAGTTTAAAAAGCTGGTGACAGCTATGAGAGCCGAACACGCCCTGGATCTCTCCAGGTACATGCATAGAGCTAACTAGGAAAAAAGTAAGTCTTTCTATCACGTTTTTGCGCTGATTTTTAAGTACATTTTTGAAGTATGGGAACAGCTAAATAACCAACAAAAATTCACAGTAAGCAACTGTCTGATCTACATCCTGGGGGATTAACTGCTAGACCAGTAGTGAAAGTAATGAAGGGATATTGAGCAGAAGGGGAAACTGGCAAGTGTGAAAAACTTGGAGGGACTGCAGGTAGCTCTCAGTCAAAGTCATAATAGAGTTACCAACACAATCCAGCTCCAGACTTTCTTCTGGAAGGGGTGTAAACTCTCACACTTAATTGGAAGTAGCATCTCAGTTCAAGGGTGGCATGGGAAGGAAACCTCCCTCTGTAAATGATTACCCACCGTTTCCTACTGTAGAGCATTTCATTCCTTTGGAGGACACAGTAAGGAAAAGGATGAAATGGACCATTTGCATGACTCGCGTGGCAGTTGCCGTTTGCCCTGTGCAAATCAGGAACTGAAGCAGCCATGTAAGCAATTTCAGTCCACTGCGGTAGCAAGTTCCTTGTTGCTTTATTTTGCTCTGAAATTCATTTCAGACACCAGTAGACTGATAAACAGATGATGACGAATAGTTGAGTTAACGCAAGAAAGGTCTGGGGCTACATCTATTACAGTGGCTGTAAAAACAAATGCATCCAAATCCCTTCCTCTATATGGGTGCCTTATCTAATTATTTCAACCTTCTGAGGTATCTGTTTGCTTAGGTCTGCTAGTTGGGATTTCTTATGTGGGAAAGAGTCACTTCCATTAACTTCTCAGATGAGACTTGAAGCAATGTAGGACAAAGTGTGTTATAAAAGGACATGCACCTTTAGCAGTAGGAATCACTTGTAAAACTGATGGCAATAGTGAATAAAATAGATGTTTTCTCGAGTATGCAAAAGTACAGACTTTGCTATAATCTGAGTGTGCGCATTAACTTAGATTAAAGATGTCCCTTGTAGTCTTGTCTCAATTCATGATAATGATATACTCACATTAAAAAAAGACACCGCAAAACACTTATTTTCTGCCTTCTAGGTTAGTCAACCAAGGTCGAAATAAAAGTTAAACAAGTTGAGAGGGAAGGATCTTTTCATCCCTGTATTTTCCGTTCTTTAGGAAGAGTTTCAGTATACAAATCTAAGAAGAAACCTCAAGAGCAGAATCTCTTCTGGTGCTAGAGATCCATCGGTGACCTTAGTAATTACCATGTTGGAGGTCTTCTCCACACAGGAAAAATTTTGTCCATCGCACTGGTATCAGGCATATACTGTTCATTAATAATAGCGAAGATAACAGGAAGATGTAAATAAATAATGTTCCGCAGTCTTCAAAGATACCAAGAGAATCTCTCCATCTCTCTCGTCTTATGGGTAAGGCAACATTTATATGTGTAATTTAAGTTCCCCTGGGATTCAGAAAAAACACCTGCTAAAGTACCATTTTCTGTGAAATGAGCATTCAGAGTTTTAAAAAAACCTCTACTGCAATAAGTAAGAAAGAGGATGATTCCACATGAAGTTCAGATTCTGATATCTTTTCATCCTTCATGGTATTTAATGTGTTTTCCTCGGATACCTGTGTTACAAGAAAAGAAGTAAGTCTAGCTGTGTAAGACCTTTTTTGTCATTTAGGCTGATATAAAGTGTTTCTAGGTAACTTTTAGCTCACTGATATGCAATTAGACAAAATTTTCTCAAGCTGACATCAAAGCTAACACTAGATCAAAAATGTTTAATGATAAAACTCATGGGTAAGCTATTAAAAATGCAACAAAGTGGTCAGTGTCTGGCGAAGTTAAAGGAAAGATAATAACATTCATATGCTAATGCAAAGCTGTTTACTTGAGGGAAACATAAACCTATCAAGTTGTCTGAAGCTGCCATTAAAGTTCATGAATTCTTTTCGAAGATGAGACATTCCTATTTGAATGTAGATAAATATTCATGGAAGAACTTCATTTGAGAGAAGAAATTTCCTATTAATAACATTGTATCTGTTCAAGATATAACAGGTTGCTACGTGTATATTGCAATAAAGGTGGTTTGCATCACGCGAAAAAGTGAATGTTCACAGGTGTCTCTAAAGGCTCTGTACAATATCACCTAAACAGAGACATATCTCTTGGGGTTTTGTTGTGTGGCTTGTAGGTGTGTGTTTTTTTTTTTTTTTAAAAAAAAGGTTAAATCATGGATGTTCTACTGTTCTTTTTTCTCTCTGTTGAGATTAAGACTGAAATATTTCATTTTTTTCTCCTCCTACCTGAGTGGGTTTCCTCTCCATTTCTTGAAGTAAAAGGAAAATTTTCCCTAAATAGAGATGCATTTGTCTAATGCCTCAAGGGGAAAATCGGGGTGGGGAGGGGGAGGAAAAATGCGTTGAAAGCTTACGTTCGGATCAAGTCAATGATATCTCATGTGAGGGGGTTAGCAAGAAAAAGGAAATACATGAACATATGCATCTAGTAGAGAGAACTTCTGGTTGACTGATCTTAATTGGTCGTGGTTTTTTCATAAATGTTTCCTGCATTATGTTTTTAAAATAGGTCTCAAATAAGCCTGGGTTTGTTCTTTATGTACAAAGTACCTGTATAGTTATTTAAACGTACGGTTGATAGCTACTGACTTAGCACTGCACGATAGTCCAGTTGCTCAGGTGATTTGGTGTACAGTGAAGCCAGTGGAACCTGCCTTCCTGTGAAATTTTGGTCTTGAGTTTGATCCCTTGTGTCATTTCTCTGGTGGTTAAGGAGTAGAGTTCATCCCTGAACCATGTTCTTTGAGAGGTTTTTTTAGAAGAGCTTACTTATTTTTATTACTGATTTTTAAAAAATGTTTAAGGTGTCTAGCACTATGAAATATCTGTGAAATTGGTCAATAAATTCAAAAACTTTTGAAGAGATTGGTTGACACGCAGAGTGATGGCTTAAACTTTGATTTCTTAGGGAAGCTAGCACTGTGCAATGTTGTTAGAATTTTAAGTACTTTAAGAACTGCCAGACCCTTAGATAGTGACAAATATTTGTTAACGGCGAATCAATGAGCAGGTGTTTTAGCGAATTCGTATCAAAAATTATGTCATTCAGCATTTTTTCAGATAATCTCGAAGTAAATACAAAATTACCAATGATAAAATTTGCAGATGACCCAAGACTGAGGTATGTGTTGAGGACAGAGCACTTGCTGACGCTGCTCACTGGTTAGGCCAGTTCTCTTGGGCTTTAGCACAGCCAAATTCAAAATTGCGCACCCAGCAACAAGCAGCACAGTTTTATTTGCGCAGTTGGGATTGTATTCTGGAAAGCTCTAACTCTGAAATAAAGTAAGGGGATTTTCAGGCTCCAGAAATCTGCCTGTAACCCATTTAGAGATGGGGAGGGCGGGGGTGTGTGCGGATGGCCTGTGGAGCCCTGGCAATCAATACGTTGGAGGAGATAACCGGAAGGGTCGGAGGTGCCAGGAACCCTCCGCAGGACAGCATGTCTGGGGAGAGGGATCTAATCAAGCTGAGCTCTCAGTCTTCCTGACTCCTCCTTGCTGATGTTCCTCATGTCCAACAAATGTGTTGCACAGAGGGTTTCTGATCACTTCCTGGGTAAATCAAAGGAGGAGGAGCATCTTGTTTTCTTTCTTAGGCATGACCTAGCCCTAAGTTTTTATCCCAGATAACACAGTACTAGACTGTTACTGCACCATTATTTCCAAAGAATTGAAAAGAAATAGAAACATATATATTGCAGGAGCAGATAAAAGATGCCTAATGGGTAGGAAGGGCTGATTTCCTCTAAACAGATAGAGAAAAGAGCTGGATTAACACTTTTGCAGTTGAATATTGTGCAGAGATTTCGCTGGATTCCCTCCAGGCTTTTTGGTGAGAGGCTGTACCGTAGTGGCAAATTCTGGGGTTGTACTCTCAAAGGAGCAGCACAATGGAATTCACATTGTATGGTTCTGTAACCAATCTTCTAACTTTCAGCAGCCAATGTGTTAAATGTTGTATCTCATTCAGAGCGAAAATACTGAGTGGGATGTTACAGATGGTGACATGCATGCTTTTGGAAGGATGGTGAATGCCTCCAGCCCTAGCTGCAAATTGTGAACTAATTAATTATTGTACAGGGAGGTTTTGATTATAATACAGTAGAAATTCACAGAATTAGCTTTGGCGAATGTTTTTATTTGAGAAACAATAGCTTTTAAGAATAGCATGTAGTCACTGGAGGAAATTCACCTGTACCTACAGAGTAACCACAGAATCTATGCTCTGTGTGAGCTGCCTTCAAAGTAGCGGTTAAATACTGAAGGAGAATTGAGGCTGATAGTCTGGCTGTGGGTAATTCTGAAATTTAGTCCTAAAGCGAAATTCTTGGTGGATCTGTGCACGTGGTTGCAAGCTGCCAGCCCCTGTGCTTTGGCCAGGCAGGATCTGCACCAAGCCAGATCATTCTGCAGGTGACCAAACTAGTGGTAGAAAAGGGATGAGACTGTTCTTCGGGCAGGTGAAGTAGCCAAAGAGAAGAGGTAAAAGTCAGAGGAATTATTTAAATTTTTCCTTGCTTAGCAAGTTACGTATTTTTAAAAAAAATCAGTATAGCTATATCATTGGCAAGAGCCACGGGCTATAAGGCTAGAGTATAAATTGTGTCAGTATTAACTGCTGTGAATGCAAACACAGATTGCTGGGAGCAAAGAAGCAGAAGATGCACGGGCAAGAAGTGGAACCAAGGAGAGAGCCAGCAATGGGGT
Organism: Steatornis caripensis; assembly: GCA_013398225.1. Taxonomy (NCBI): domain Eukaryota; kingdom Metazoa; phylum Chordata; class Aves; order Caprimulgiformes; family Steatornithidae; genus Steatornis; species Steatornis caripensis. Next base: position 115,638 of record VZSC01014539.1, read on the forward strand.
GGTGGTGATGGCCACTGTGCTGGCCAGAATGGAGCTGGGAAACAGGACTTGGTGTAAATGCCTTGTAAATGTGAAAAATTGCACTGAGGAAATACCAGCTTTACCACTAGCTTTTTCTCCCTTCTGAAACAGTCCACTTTCTGGATCCCTATTGAGGCTAAAGTAGCCGAACAATAATAACAATGACTGAAACAGTAAGCAAAGACCCCATGCCGCAAGCTAATCTGGAGATCAGCTAGCTGTGTTTACTCTGGGTGAAGAATATATAGGCTGCTTTCCGAAATACCGAGGCTGCCTCCTTCTGAGAAAGTGCGTTGGGTTTTCATGTATCATTACAGACACGGAGGGCTTGTTTGCGTTTGTTGAAAGTGTATTTTATTAGTCTGGTTGCTTTTCTTAATGGAAACAAATATTTTGAAGTGGTTAATTTGCAAGAATAAATATTATTCAGCAGGTTCTACACTCCCCAAGGTAAATAACACAGACATGGTAAAGGCCAGCTCTGTTATATTAATAATTGATGTTTGGCTTCCTCCTAGCTCAACTGTAATCTATTCATTCTGCTTTGTAAAAGTGCAATTAGAGCTGAATTATAGTAATCAATAGAGCAGCAGCATTTAGAACCAGGGAACATAAATAGAGGGAAATTTTGCACATAGGAAGTTTTTGAAGTCTATTGCAAAAACTACCTTAATTGGATGGAATTTTAAATGATCGCAAAGGCGATTAAATTATAATTGCTGTAGACATTTTCAGAGGTTCTCTCTTTAACCGAAACCAAGTCTTAACAATTTCACTGAAATTATTTCCCTTCCTTTCACTTGTCATGTCTCCCAGACAGCCCGTACGCTAATGATGTGACTGGAAAAACGCAGCTTTCTTGCGCTTGTCCAAACATCTACGCTATTTGTGGGTCAGCGAAAGGAGTAGAGGGGGATGTGATGGGAGAAGCATTGGGAAGACTGACTGGCAGGTGTGAGAGGCTGTAAAAATGAGTGGCGTTAACAGACAACCTAAAGAGGAATAGAGGAAAGCTCACAAGTGCTACAGCTAAAGGAAATAGAGTCTGATTGGGGGAAGGGAGAAAAAGAAAAGAAAAAAAACAACCCCAAGATTTTACAGAATCAGTAAGCAGAAGGTTTTGGTTAACCATTCCAAATGTAGAGACTGTTCTAGAGAGAAATCTTGATAGTGCCCAGACTTGGGTGTAGAAAGAAGCAATAGAGCAGGAAAGGCCTTGGAAGCACCATGTTTCAGGTAATGAGAATAAGGAAGCTACAGTACTGAGGTGAGATGGGCTACTCCGAGCCTGTGGCGCTGTCCTGTGAAGCTTGTTTACGTGTTGAAGCTCACACCGTAATACGTCTTTGAGGATCTCTGTGCCTTGAGTAGACTCTGTTGGTTTTTTGTGCCCTCAGGGCTTAGGCATCTTAAACAAAACCTGGATAATGTTCTCCACCCCGTGTCTCTTCCTGCTTCCTTTCGTGCCAGCGTGTTACTTTGGCAGAGCCTTCCGCAGCGTTCAGGAAACCTTTCAGGACTGCGTGTGTCGTGTGGGGCTGGCAAGAACAGCTTGCACTAGATTTATTTTTGCATTTCAGCGTTCAGTTTGGTTGAATCGGGTGCAAAGCCTGTAGTACACTGTTATCTTCCCCCTAGTACTTAATTTACTGAAGATTAAGGACTCTTGAGAACAGAGCTGNTGTGGGGCTGGCGAGAACAGCTTGCACTAGATTTATTTTTGCATTTCAGCGTTCAGTTTGGTTGAATCGGGTGCAAAGCCTGTAGTACACTGTTATCTTCCCCCTAGTACTTAATTTACTGAAGATTAAGGACTCTTGAGAACAGAGCTGGGTCTTTCCAAAACCTAGTCTCTGTCCCTGTTGCTGGAGAGAAGCTGCTTTGGCAGCACAGGACCCCGGACACTCCTCTCCGTGCAGAGGGGCTCGTCAGGGGCAAAGCTGCCAGTAGAGGTTGAGTTGCAGGGTATGGCGAGCTGCATCCAGAGCTGGTGGGAGTCACTGGGAGACTGTCAATGTACAAGCACGATACTAAGTGACTGTTAATACTAATAATCACCATCATATTCTCCTTCTCTTTGAGGTGAAACTAAGCGCTTTCAGTCATCTTGGAAGTGTGTAATGGCTCGATAATGTATTCCCAGTCGTGACTTCTGGACTTTATGCAATGGCAATAAAAGTATAAAATGTGTTTAATTAAAGGAAGAGGCCGATTTTTATTGAACAAATGTACCAAATAAATAATGAAAAGTAGGACCATTAACATGTTGGTCCAACTTTTCAAGCACAATTTTAATTTTAGTGTAGAAATTTAAAACTAAAACATCTGTTAATTAATGCAATTGATTTTTTATTAATGCCATTAGTTTTTGTTTTTCTGGTGGCAATAGAGTGTTAAATAGGAGCTACCAACTAGATAGGAGAAAGGTGCTATTTAAACTGATACAGGAAGAGATGCTTTCTTGGCTAGAGCTTTGCGCACGTGAATGAGGAAATTAAATAATTCAAGCTCTGTTTAAAACGATGTCTTTTCCCAGGAAGCATTAGCTTGTCACTGCGTCATGCATGCATCACTCTGCATGTGCGTTATNCTACCAACTAGATAGGAGAAAGGTGCTATTTAAACTGATACAGGAAGAGATGCTTTCTTGGCTAGAGCTTTGCGCACGTGAATGAGGAAATTAAATAATTAAAGCTCTGTTTAAAACGATGTCTTTTCCCAGGAAGCATTAGCTTGTCACTGTGTCATGCATGCATCGCTCTGCATGTGCGTTATGTTTTAATAATGCCTCTATCTCCCTCATAAGGCATATTGATTTCTAATGCAACCCGCTCTAATAAGCCTATCCTGACAGTTGTCATGCAATAGCGATTGCTTTCAGCGAGTAGTGTATCCTGTAATTATTTTTGTCTCCTATCAAGGTATAACATACCTCAGATTCTCTGTACATAGAAGTACACCTTCATATAGTATTATAATGTGCATTGTTTTTTCCTTTTTTTTTGTCAGCATAACGAAATGATCCCCTTCCACATCATGGAGTGGCATAATGCTTGTTGATTTATTGCTGTACCTATTTACGTTGCGTTATCAGAAGGGTGCTTCCAATGCATTAGCAAACCCCTGAAGTCTTTCTGGTAATAGGAAAAAGTGCCTGGGAGCTGTAAATAAAGGAAAGAAAGTTTACAGTTTTAAAAAAATTACAGCAGAAAATTCCACTTACACTAAGATCATAGAGTGCTCAGCCAGGCCATCTTACAGCTAACTTTCTCCAGAGGATGATTGTTTGCAGGAGGATTGAGTTTCTCTTTGGCCCTGGCCTGCTGCCTCTGGCAACGTTTCCAAATGCAGGCAACAGTGCCCTCATTTTCTCTCTTTGTTCACCCTGCGTTGAAACGATTTCTGTTAACGTGAAGAGGGAGATGCTGCTAGATATTAATCCTACCCTGCAAAATGAGAATTAGATACTATAGTTGGGCATCAGTTTAAAGACTTTTCCAGAAGCTACATCGGTTCAGGGTTAGGAAACCATTAAAATGTTGCAGCCCACCTACATACTTCCGTGTGTGTGCCGTCTGGGAGGGGGGAAGGCAAGCAAATCAACAAACAAGTCATCCCTACAATAAATCTCTTCTGATTGAACTTGAGCACAGCACAGTATGCTACAGAAGAATGAATAAACTGATGATAATAACAGAAGCTGATTACATTGTGATGGGCTATAGCAGCAAATAGGCCTTATCTTGCACTGTGAAATAGAAACTCACGGCCAAGCAAATAAGTTTAGATTCCCAGAGAGCGCGTTTTCAGCAATCTATGGGCAATGACCCTCAAAATTGTGTATTCAGAAAAAAATAATTATTTTCAGAAGTGCAGCCTTGGCCCTTAGTGCAGCTGAGAATGAGGTATTTGTGTTGCTCAATTGCACATGCAACCTATCATCAAATTTTCATCCCATTGAGAAATGCTGGTGTTCACAATTGGATGCTGATCAGGACCTGGTTACATATTAGCATGTATACTTTCTGCTCTTGCTTTGACCATTTACTCCCATCTTCCTCTTCATTCAGACAAGTAATGACTCTTTATAATCAGGAGAAGAGAATTTGAAACCATTGAAAATGGGCCGGGGGCTTAAGCCTTTGCGGACTTACCTGAACAAGCTGCGCTCCCGTAGGTGTACTCCACTTAGAGTGCACTCCGCTTTAGTGTGCGGAGGATGGAGAATAAGCTAGTTTTGCTTTTTCACACAATTTCCAAACTTTGAACGTGTATACACACTTTCCTACCACTGGAAAAAAGAAATATTTTGACACATACTTGTTTATTTTTGTAGAAGTACAAATACATGTGTAAAAAGCCAAGGTGGTATCAGCTGCGAGCTCCCCACACACACTATTTTAGCTTGAGTCAATGAAGCGCTTGGGCCAGGTACTTGACATTCAGTAACGTTTAGATTTAATNTGGAAAAAAGAAATATTTTGACACATACTTGTTTATTTTTGTAGAAGTACAAATACATGTGTAAAAAGCCAAGGTGGTATCAGCTGCGAGCTCCCCACACACACTATTTTAGCTTGAGTCAATGAAGCGCTTGGGCCAGGTACTTGACATTCAGTAACGTTTAGATTACAGTGAATTGTTAGTTTACTGACTGTTTGAATTTGATGAGATCTAGTACTCTTGGATTTAAAGAGACTGAAGTCTACTCTTAAAATTAAGCACGTTTTGCATATCTTTCTGATAGGAGGTTATTGTCTATCATAATGCTGACTTTAAAAATTTACCTTTTTGGGGTTCCTATTAAGAAGTATAAAATGTCTTTGCTTTGTGCTTTTCCTGCCCTTTAACACAAGTTCACCGCACTTTCAGGAATGCAGCTTACACTGAGTGCTTGCTTCTAGTGACGGAGGACAATTAGTCATGAAAGTCATTGGTATCTTTGATACAACCAAACCCACCAGAAGGGAGCGTGTAGATCATGCCTAAGTATGCTAGTGATCCATCAAGTAGGAGTGCCCTGCGTGTGTTAGTGAGCTAAGCATCCTTCAAGCACAATAAATGTCACACAGAAAGGCAAAGTAAAATGAACAGTTGTAGTACTACGTTAGCTGCTAAGAGGCTAGTAGACTGCAGAAGAACAAAGATGACGCAAATCTCAGGAGGGTGATGAGATTCTGGCTCCCTTCCTCCACGTGCTCCTGACTGGGTGCATTGTACCCTCGTGTGCCCACCTGGGCTGGAGCTGCTCAAGCTGGCAAAACAGACTGCAGCAAGTTCAGCTGGGTGAGTATGGGTATCCAAGGAAGAGACGCTCCCCTAGACCGTGTATCTACTAAGAATCAATCCAGCAACTGATCAACATCTGTTGTTTTCCAGACAGAAAAAGAAAAAATCGTAAAGATAAGCAAGTATCACCCTTGTTCTCTATAGTGATTTCACTAAAAACATTTCAGCCACAAAACTGTGAAACAATTAATTTTCTAGTTAAAAAACGTGCTATCAAAATAGCCGCACGACAGTTCAGCTTGGGTGTTCCTTCCACAGTTTGGAGTGCGTGCTGAAAAAGTACCCTAAATCCGAAGGTTGTTATTCCTTGGGAACTGAAGAAATGAAATAACTTATTCTATCTGAGTATAACTTTCTTGAAAAGATATTAAAAAAATTAAAGTAACTCTCAAGAATGTTTTACAATTCTATCAGAAGAAAACATCAAAGAGCACTAATTTAAAAATTATGCTTGCATAAATCACTGTGAAATATTATTGCAATGGATTTTTGTATCCTGTGAAAGTAGTATGAAACATTACCAAGAAATGAAGTAAAATATGCATCCAAACATATTGTTACAGCAATAATAATACTTACCGATGGCTGTCAAAGATACCTTTCGGCTCTAAAATCCCAAGTCAGATCTTCCTCCCTGTTAAGATTGTTAGTAAATAACTGTTGCTGGATTCCTGGCTTTTTTTATACCAGTAAAGCTCATTGACATCTCCCTCTTATTAAAGATGCTGCGTTAATTACTGTCTAGCCGTGCATAGGTACGTTTCTAACCACAGATTTAGTAGGTGGTGGTTTTGTTTACTCAGTGATAAAGGTTGAAAGGAGCACTTGCAGGATCAGTCATGAAATAACCACGTGGAGTGTCTTAGGACTTCTAAAAGCGGGAGCGGGGGTTCTGTTACGTTACGATTTGACTTCGTGCACCTAAAGCCAACCATTCTCTGAAACTCAAACTGAAAAATCAGTTGAGCTAGATTCCAGCTAACTTTATATTACACCGTGCAGTTTTGGAGCACACCTTCACGTTGACTTAAGGGGGAAGAAGAGGGGAGTGATCTTGTGAAATCCAAGGTAGTCAGTCTGGCTTCAGTTCTGAGTTTTGCTGCCTTGCTCTTGTGCAGCTGCATTTTGTGATGTTGGCTCCTGTTTGTGAAAGCTGATCATTATCCTTCAGCCTTGCCCCGTTGATTTGTTCAGAACTGACGTCTTCCAAGAAAACTCCTTCTGTCATTTATTCATATTTTAGGAAAACGCAGGATGCAAAGTAACTATTAAAGAGAAAATTACATTTGATATGCACACGGAGTTGCCAGTTAATCAGACAAATCTTATTGTGTGTACTAGTAAATATATATATATTTAAATCTCTCGAGACACGTAGAAATAGATGGAGTTTCAAAATGTAAAGCTGCATGATAAAATTCTAAGTAGTACGTATTTATCACAAAGCAATTAAATATCTTGGTTTGTTTATTCCAGAATTAACTTGGCACATTAATTTAATGTGAAAAGAGTGATTTAATGAAATCTTCAGAGAATTAGTATCTGCCCTTTGAATAAGTTATCTAAAATACCATTTTATTATGCAAAGCTATGTAAAATAAATTGCATTCAAGCAGTCGTTCAGAAAGTAGCTTATCATAACCTGATGCTCATAAAGAAATGGCATAAAAGATCTGGGGATCACTGCTTTGCTTTCAAGATGGGAAAAATTAAGCAGAAATAGTCTTTCATTTGAAAATAGCTAATTTGACATGGAGATAATTATCTCGGTACTTTGAAATGTGATTAACTCTAATTATAGCCAGGAAAAAAACCTACGGGGAACAAAGAAAACACAATGTAGATGTGGACGCGTGAGTGTGGACTGCCACGTGTGTGAGTCCTGTGACATCGCAGGTCTGATTTTTTTCAAGGGGGTAGCAATCCTCTTGTAAAAATATGCAACCATGTACTCAATGAGAAATTCCTGTTTGCACATGTATTCACCTCTCGGTATAAGAAAGTAACGTAAGAAGAGCTTGTGTTAAATGACTTGCTTCTCTAACTGTATGTATGCATGTGCGTGAACAAATGCACGTACACACAAACTGTAGCAGGCGCCCAAGTTAATGTAAATGCAGGATATTCTTGTTTTGTCCGTAGATGAGAAGATTGTATTTCTAGCAAGGTCAGTGTGTTGATTCCAATCACGGATGCAGAAGGGCTACCTAAGCAAGATATTTAGTGGACTTTTTTCCTTTTGCCAAATAAAGAAAAACACTGTTCTTCCCATTTCATTTGGCAGTTAATTTGAAACACGAGGACTGGTAGTCTTGAATAGCTAATATTATCCTACGTGGATGGAAGCTGGCTTCCTTGTAACTAAACTTAATAAATTGCTCCCTTCACTACTGTTTTTTGACAGTGTCATCCACAAGCAATTCCGATACTGTGCTGTGTTTTGGTCTTGCTTTATTTTTTTAAGCATTTCCCAGTATTTGTCATAAACCGTAGATTTAAACCAAGGATCATTTTCCTCGGCTACGATGACAGATAGATGTGAAAGTACACTCAAAGAAGAGAAATCAATGTGGATTATTTAGTCCTTTTCATACCGAAGGCAGTTCCCCAGGACCGATCAGGGAGAGACAGTTTAGAATTCTGGCTGTCGTTATCCGCTTATGTGTAGCTCACAAAGATGTGCGCGGCTTTCTGTTTAAGCAAATGCTCTCGTATTCTTGTTTTATAGAAAATAGTAAATAGGATTATGGTTTTATAGTTAGTACATTATACAAAGCTCTAGAACCTTTTCCAAAGGATCTGACCGTTTTAACTGTTCATTATAGAATATTGGACAATAAATGGATTATTAGTTGTTTGTGTTATTGTCAGTGTTCCTATCAGACTGGCCTTTGAACAGGCCACGGTGAGCTTGCTGTGATATTGTAGCCTGTTACTCAAAATTGCACGCTGAGATTGGTTTCGTTGAATAACTGCATTCTTTAAGGTATTTTATCAGTTTGGTTTTGTTTTTTTTTAAATGGAGTTCATTAAGAGTTTTTTGATTTGTTTCATACACATACGTAATTTACTGATGGATGTGTTTGTACATAGTAACACAGAATATGGCTTCTAGGCTCTGAGCAGCTTGGCTTAGCTGTGTGCTCCAGTGCAATCTGCTGGAGCTAATGGGGAGCCAGGAAGCCCACAACATTGCCCTGGGAAGCACATTATGACTCTGAGCTTGGATTTAAGGTGCACAGCTTCGTGATGATGGATGCCTTAATATTTGCAGCTTAAGCCAATTTCTCATCGGAACCTCGCTTTCTAGTATGAGGGTTCCAGACATCTTACACTCCTAGGTTGATATCTGGCAGTTTAGAAATATTGGATTCCCCACCAGCTGAGCCTCTATGTGTTTAGGAATTTGTAAACACCGATAGGTTCATGCGTAATTTCCTGTGTTGATGGATACCCACTTGTTTCACTCAAAAATCCAGCAATAGACCAAAGCTCCTTAAATGTGGTCTTGCCAGCTCTCCCCTCCCTGCTCTGTCACGCACTGCGCGTCACCTGGAGCTCTGCGATACGGCCCTGAGGAGGCAGCAGAGAAGAGATCTGGAATCATAAATAATAAATATAATAAATCATAGTGGGAGTGAAAGCAGATGAAGGCTCAAGTGGAGAAAGAAAATTCTGTAAGCCCTTTGAGATGAGATCAATGGTTTTCTTCAGAAGGGGGGGGAGGAAATCAGCAGAGGAATGAGCAGGAGGGATGATGGGATGCACCGGGAAGAGGACTTTGGGCGGTCTCTGACGAGGCTAAATGAGGGAAAGGATAAAGCAAACCGGGAGCAGGTTCGACTCCTTGCCAGAGCCACCTTACTTACACAATGGTAGACTAAAAATGGGCTGCTAAATTCCTTAGTTGCCATCTGAAAGCGGGATATTAAATCCAAATATCTGGTCGTTCCTACTAATTGTTGAGGAACTCGTCAATAATGCCACAGCAGTTTTGAAATTAATAAGGAAGACAGCTGTGGGTTCGGCATAGTGTTTCTCCTCTAGTGAAAGCATTTCTGTTCTTTAGTGTAGGTGAGCTGGATGTACAAATGACAGAATTGCCTAGACCTTCTCTGCAGGGTTGGGCTGCTTCAGTGTGTTACGTATGAAAAGCAGGAGAAAGATCTTAATGCCTTTTCCTTCTACTAAACGGATATCATTGTTTCTGGGTGCAAGGAAAACGAACGCCGTTTTAAAACTGTAGTTTACTTGTTTGTACATGGTAAAATGCAGATGGATTGATTAGATAGACCCGTTACCTGACAATATTTCTCTTTAATTTTATATAGTTGTACTCAACGGAGACATCTCTCTCAAAACTGCTCTAGTTTATACGATTTAGCTTACCATTTCTATGTTCTCATCAAAGTAGAGGAACAATCTCATTTGCCTTTTTTTTTTTTTTTTTTTTAAAAAAAAAGGCAACAACCTT
>VZSC01014539.1:125557-145946 GCA_013398225.1 Steatornis caripensis
TTTTTTTTTTTTTTTTTAGAAATACAGGCAACAACCTTTCTCATTTAGTTTTAATCAGAAAAGGAGAAAATCTGGTACTGTAGAAAAGAAGTTGACGTTGCAACAGTAGCTGGGAATGAAATGCGCACTGTAAAAAGTGTAACGCGAAAGACTTGCACTTGTATACCGGGGAAGATCTGAATATTTTGGATAGAGGAGGAGCTGTCCAAAGGGCACTGGCAGCTGCTCCAATATCGAAGCATTAAGAAGAAGCTAAAACTGCTTAAAAGCCAGTCTAGTATCCTTCTGCCCTTGGGCTGCGAGTTCTCTGGGCTATACAGAGTGCTCTTGAGTGTGCATAACTAATTTAAATTGCCGTGTGCTCATACGGCAATAGCCTTTCACCTTTTTATTATGTTCTACTCTGTGTCGCTTGTACCTTCTGATGTATCCCACAGTGACAATTTTTTGAAGTTTCCCATGAGAACTGTACTGAAGTTTAGTGAAGGACATGAGTCGCCTGTCACTGTGACATTGGGGGGCTGCATGCTGAAAATCCTCTAGGGCAAGGAAATATCTTTTAATAGTAATTACTGCTTAAAGTTCCTTAGACAAGCTGATCCATAATAATCATGCTCACTGGCTTTCCTGTTTTGCATTTAATACAGCATGAAAAAATTTATTGCTCTAATTATCCGATTTTCAGGGCAGTGGGGGTGTTTGCCTGTCTCCCTCGTTAGCTTCCATTTCATATTACCTTGTTTCATTCTGGGTGCTGGCACACTTGCTTCCAGCACAGCTCCACAGCTTCTCTCCAAGCCCCCGAGGCCTTGTGCCTCCTGCACGGGGCTGAGGCAAAGCGGCAAGGACCTGTGTGCCCCCCGCCCCGTGTCAGCTCCCCTCCAGCACAAAATCCACCGACTGCACTTAGGAGGCAGCAGAGGCTTTCACATCAACTACCTTTAAAAATTAACTGCTTAGCTACTGTTGGTTCTGTCCTCTTGTTTTCCATAATGTTACTGTTTACTTTTTTTTTCAAATTTCCTTTATGAGAGCAAATCCAGTTGAGGCTTTGCAGACAGCGAGATGACGNGTAATGTTACTGTTTCCTTTTTTTTTTTTTTTTTCAAATTTTCTTTGAGAGCAAATCCAGTTGAGGCTTTGCAGACAGCGAGATGACGATCCAAGAGCTGAGCGTGCTGACAGAGCTTGAGTAGGAAGAGAGCAATGCCCCATGCTGCTACTGTGCATGTAAACCATGATGCACCTACAAAAAAGCACCAAGCCCCTCGATTACATCCTTGTAATTCATATTCTGCCTATGCACCAGGGAAGAGGATGCTGTGTTTCTAACCTACTTTGTTATTCTCTTCAGTAGGTCTAATATTTGCAGAAATGCTCAATTAGAGATAAATCTTTTCTAATTCCTTTGGATTTCATTGTAATAGTGTTAATCATGATGAATTCTTTCAGTATTTGAAAAATCAATTGTCAGTTAGCTTTATGGGGAATTATACATTGTGGTTAGTCATCAGTTGGGAATTATGGCTTTATTTGACAACTATGTTATTAAAACATACAGTAATTTGCTTTTATTATAATCTATCTAAAAGCCAACACAAGTTTCAAAAATAATGCGTGCTTTGGAATTATAATTAGAGCATGTTTTATTAGGAATTGTTTTATAATGCAGTGTTACTGTTCAGAATTAATTATTTTGTGTGAGGAAAATTTCATTAATATATTATTTACAGGAACCAGAGAGCTTACCTATTTTTTTCATAAATTCTTGAAGAATAGTAACTGTATTGTCAAGATTTAAATAAATAGATAATCATTCTAAGGCAAATAGGCTTGATTAAATAATGAGTGGCTTTTAAAAAATACTTTCTTTTCAAAACACTGGACCAGTCCCTACAAATTTGTATTACCAGTTGAAGCCTTGTTCCCACTTAATCTGGAGGCTGGCGCTGTACTGTGGGATTGGTCCAAAGTTTATTCAACCATTTTCATAAGCAACTTCTATAACACCTTGACCCGGCTTAGCTAATTCTGTAATGAAGTGGCGCATCAGCATGTACCATTAGCAACAGATGTTATTAAGCAAATGAGTGCATTATTTTCTACTTTGATTAAAAGCTACGTGTTGGCTACAGTTGTGACGGCCTCTGTTTAAACAGGAGCGCTTTGTAGACATTGAAGTAAACCATAAGGGATACAAGCCGATCTCATTACTGCGGTTAAAATTTGGGAAAAATTCAGAGACGTTTGTGGTATTTCGGATAGAGCTACCTGTGGTGCTTGGGGTAGCGGGGATCAGAACACTAACCAGAGAGCACAGTACAAATGAAGAACTGATACAAACCCAAATAGTATCCTATGCTGAGATATTCTTTCTAGCTGTTGGGTATATCAAAGATCATCCTTATCTTGCCCAGAGATATTTATTGGCCACAACTTTCATTACAGAGCAACCAAGTACCAATAATCTAAAATATATGCAAGTTCTCAAAGTCTATATTCAAGTTTTAAACCTTTTTGCTTATGAGGAATGTTTACATTTGCTCTGGAATTGGCTTGGCTCTAAGGGAGCCGTACAGTTGCTATTCAAACCTCTGGAGTTGCTATTCAAACCTCTGGATTCAACGTATCTTAGAATTATTGTGTTCTTCTGTTCAGTAGAGTATTTTAGTGTGGGAGGTGTAATGTGAAATCGGTCTGTATAAACCTGGGCTCCATAAACATCTTTATGCTGAAATCTTCTCGACAGTAATAATCATAACAGTAGCATTCCTGGTAACTGTCACCCACTATATACAGGGTACTTTATTCAAAGTGCTCTAAATAAATCTGTAGAAGTCTGTTGCTTCATCACAGGTGGTATAAAATGGAGGGCAGATTATTGCCCCTGGGAAGGATAATTACCGGTGCTACTGAGCTCCTTGCTCTCCTCAGGGCTTGAGAAACACTGTATGGGGTCATGGCTGGCCCACCCTATCTACAGCACCAACCAGCAGCAAATACTTTTGGAAAGAGCACAAGAAACACACGAGATTAGAGTTGTCCTTCCTCTGAGTTTAGTTCCAGTTTCCAGCAGTCATCTGCTGTAGGCTTCTCTTGAACCAGAGACTGAGCCTGGAGCATTGTGTTCAAAAGCCGCAGATGGACCTGCCTCTGTGAATTTTCTATTCCACTTGTGAACCTACCTGTATTTTTCTGCCTTCCCCGCATTCTGAAGCAGTAATATCACGTGTAATCCGTATTTCCTTTCTTTTGTTTTACATTTGTTGTTTGATGATTTCTCCGCATGCTATTTATCCCTTCTTTGTCCTTTGACTTGTTGCTAATTTGGAGATTATGTAAATGTGCATTGGAAAGATTTAACTGGTAGCTGAGCAGCGTCTGTGCTGTGGCCAGTGTGCTTCATCCTGAGAATTCTGCTCTGCTCCTTTGAATGTGTCTCTGAAAGAGCAGCGTTAGTCAGGTTCCTGTGCAGTCACAGAGCTGTGAAATGCTTCCTGAGCATCTTCCTTACTTACTTCCATCCACTTACTCTCCTTCGCTGTGTGCGGAGACTCACCCAATGACAGTTTACAAGCGGAGAAAGGGGACGGTGTTAAAAACTACGCTGGCAGAAGATGTAGCCTACTTCTACGACGTGTCCTTGAGACTTCTGTCAATTACCCTCTTGCTATACTCTTCTCCTCTTATGTGCTGCAGGAAACATGAGTTTAAGAGAATTTAAACTCAGGTCAATCGTTGACCAAAAGTGTTGGGCCAGGGGGAGGTTGGTGCAAGTCTATGAAGAATCTGCCGAATGTATGAACCACTATGAGCTGGACAGTGGTGGACTGCATCACCTTAATCAGTTTTTTCAAGTTACCCATGCTGTTCTGCAAGTAACTGCATTCTGAGTATTGCCATTCCTTATCAGACAGCGTCATCCTGCTGGGGTTAAAATGGTCTCGGGGCAAAGTCCAAGAGCTTCTCTGCAGTACCTAAAGCCATGCCTAAATAGCAGATGTCATACCTAAATTACCTTTCACAGCTGCAAGAAAGTGTGACTTTAAACCAATGTGTCTGAAAAATGTTACGTACAGGTATAACCGTTTGGCAGAATGAGATGGATGTATCAAAGACTAGTACATAAATGAAGCAGAAATAAGTTATGCTGTATATAGAGGGGTTTCTGTGGTTGCACTGAAGGACATTACTGGGGAGTCAGACATTGGAGACAAGTGAGTGACAAGCTAATCTCAGCCTAAATAAAATATGAACCAAGAATAACGAAAACACTGAGACTCGTGTTCTCACAGAGTCAGTTGGAAGAGTTTTATCAAAAACTACAATTAGTTGTCAAAAACATCCCTAAGCCTTGACTTTCTTGTGCGGTTTAAAGACTTCAAAGCAGTGTGTTGTTCAGGAATACACACTGCAGTGCAACTGGGATGCGGCTTAGAAGATAATGGTAATAGGAGTCTTTAAGATCCTCAGATGAAAGTGTTTTTATCAACATTAGTTAAATGAGTTGCTAAAGATAATTCTAGTCAAGGACTTCAGTAGTATTTAATTGTTGTAATTTATTTCGAAACAGAAATATCAAGAGATAAACGTAGATGTTTCCAAAAGCTGCCCGGGAAAATAAGAATGGCTTTGCAACTAAGTCTAAAGAATGTGAGATAGAGCCAAATATGTGCAACGTTTGGGGTTTTTTTTCTCTCATGAAGAACAAACTGATAGCGATAAAACTAATTACAAAAGAAAATGGAGAAAACTGTTTTGTATTGCCCAAACAATACAAATCCGCTAAAAAACATTCCCTCAAAGCTCACTTGGGTAAAGACAGCGAAAAGCGGCACACGTGAAGCTGCCAAAAATGTTAATTGATTGTATCTCTCCTGGGAGAAACGTACTGATGATAGACTGCTGATGAATGAGAGCGCACCGCAAACCACAGAATGTAGCAATTCCTGCCGCTTCTGAGCTTTGTGGAAGGTAAAGGGAAGGGGAAATGGCTTAAATATCATGAACGTGGTGGGAAGAAAAGCAGTCACAGATTCAACAGATTTTTTTTCTTCCAAGGTTGCGAAGTCTTCCCCGCCAAAGGTACAGAGGCTGTGACTCTGGCCATGCTGTGTGTGCAGGGGGGCTTGGGCAATCGGGAATTTGTAGTTCGTTGCTGTTCATGGTGCATTTATTTTGCCGCTTAAGATTGAAGCCCCACAGCACCGTTCAGCTTAGTACGTAAAATCAGACAGGCTTAGGCTACTGTTGTACCTGCAGGATGATATACCTGCTCCGATGTGCTATATGCTTCGATTGCAACAGCCTATTTAATGCTGACTTTAGAACTGTTTGAAGATACTTATGTTTCCTTTGTAGAAAAATACTGTGTTAATTAGGACAATTGTTTATAGACTGATGGGCTCTGGACATAAAGCCTGCTTGATCCATAACCGCAGGCTAGACCATGACGCCATGATTTAATCACTAATCTTCCGTACTTCTTTTAACCTACCCAGTTGATCAATCCTTTTGTTTCTCACTGGGGTTACGAGTGCGTCTGAAGGGAAGGGCCCAGAGCTTGTAGGTGCCCTCACAGTGCAGAGCCCGTGGAGCATCACTCCTGTCTACGAGAGAAGCCGATAGATGTGATACCTACTGCGGAGCAGGTGACCTGCTGGTGTAAGTGGAAGTATGTTTGCCTGGGAAATGAAATGAACTGAAAAGAGAGAGAAAAAAAAATGGAAGATAAGTAGCACTGGCAATGGCAACTTTGAGTGACCTCAGTGGAGCAGCCTAGAGATGACGAGAAATTCAGGCAGGAAAGGTTGATGATTTATAGACTGTATGTAAGAACGGCCCATATCTATTGATTTGAATTGTAAGTAAGGACAGATTATCTGTCAAAATAGGAAACTGTCTTCAAAAACAAATGTTTCTGAAAAATGATTGGCACAAGGTGAGAAGATCTTTGTCACATTCAATGAAATGAAACGATCACGACCAACTCTTCCAGTAGGTTAAGAGAAATGAGCAGGACAAGCTGAGTGGCAGTGTGATTGTGGCCTAAACAAAATCATTGGATGAATGCCCAACCTTGCAAAAGCTAATATAGAAAATACCCTACTAAAGATTAAATTATTACATTCTTAGAGCCCGGCATACACTAATTTGCATGTACGTGTGTATATATATGTATAGTTAGTTTTTTTCTTTTCTTGCACCGTAATGTAGCGCTGTGTCTATCAGATATTTGAAGTCAGATATGCCTTAGGAGCTAAGAGAAATGTTTTATTTAGTTTAGTTTAGAAGCAACACAAATGCTTTGAAGCAGTTGTTCATCTTTCTAATCAGTGTCAAGTACAGTGGCTAGGAGAGAGATATCCTTAGTTTGTACCGGAGTCTGAAGCAGAGGTATTAAAAGAACTGGAGAGAAGAGTAAGTACTGGCTGCTTCTTGTGGAAACATTAAAGTCCAAATAAAAACATGTAAATCAAAGCATATGACAAGTGTGAAAAGAGAACCGTATTGACCTAAATACGCAGTCTTTTTATCAGGCAGTCAAAATTGATGTCGTTGTAGGGAAAGGGTAATTGCTAGGTCAGAATTTGGCATGCCACCACAGGTACTTCAGGGGGACATCTGTGAGCCACATCTTGTTGTGTGTATTAAATTCTAGCTTGCGCAAGACTTCAGTGTACTTTGGGCCTTTGGGGTATATACAATTCTAGGCGAACTGCTAGAAAAGCTACTGAAACTCCTGGTATTTTAGTACTTAATTCAAAATTATAGTTCAGTTGGAACTGAAAATAGAGGGGAAAACCCAGCTGCAGCCCGTCACAGCTGACAGTCTGTTCTGCACGTAGGGGTGATGTCCTACGGGTGACATTCCAGACTGACATCTGAAATGCTCTGTCATGCTAGTTGCAATCCAAACGGAGCCCTCCGTTTTTTTATTTTAAATAGCGATTTTACGTAAAGGGTGCTGTCATCAGTCACCAGCTATACAAGAGTTATGTACAACAGCTGTGGTTACAAAATGAACTGCTTGGTATCCCCCTCCTCCCGGTCCAAACACAGACTAATAAAAACCCACAGTGCTGTTAACCTATGGAAAAAACCCTTATCTCATTTAGCTGCTTCTTGCTGTTCCTTTCACTTCTTCAAACGTAGACAAGGACGGATAATTTCTGGACACAGAAAGTCTGTATTCTCGGGACGTATATTCAAGCGGTTTACACTATGTTTTTAAGTACCCCCTTTAACCATTAAATCCCCATACATATAAAATTCCCTGGACCTGCTAGGAAATTATGCATTTCGCAATAGCTCTTTTGATCATCCTAGGGCTGTGCAAACCAATAGATCTCTGCAGGAAGCTGGCACTTTTTATTTGTGATAGGAATTAGAGGCTAACATGTATTGCAATTACTTGCAAATTACGTGACTGCGCACAGAGGAAAATTTGGAGTTCTGTTACCATGTTACGTGGTGGGAGTAAACTAATTCTGTCCAACACTACTATTAGACTGCTTGCAGAAAAATATGCACAGACATCTGCATATTGGTGGTTTTTACTATAGAATTGTTTACTAAAGGTAACTCAAATACAGGCTCGTGCTAAGTCCTGAAGCAAGCCCGACTGTCGTTTGTACTGCCTTCTGATCCCAGCTCTGCCTCTAGGTGTGTAACTTCTGTTTGGCATGGGAAAGGTGAAGTCATAGTACAGTTGCCAATTCTGTAACTGGCTGACAAAAGACATCAGCCATCAGTACTACATAATATTGTTAAACGTGGAAGTTATCTTCCCCTACTAATTCTACTGCCGTTTTTAGATAGAAGAGACCGTCTCCCCTGTCTCGCTTTTGTAGTTCTTGTAAATGCTAGGTAAAACCAACTAACATGTGCATCTCTAATGTTGTTTAATTCCAGAACTGCTTATTTGAAATTTCTGATGCTGGGGTGGGGGTGGAAGTGCATGTAGTAAACAATGTGGTACATTACATTTTGAGGATGCGTTGTTGGAACAAGGCGGTGTCATAATTAATGTCTTGAGATTATTAAGATGTTATAATGCTAAATCGTTCATGAAGGAAACATACCACAGTCATGACACAAACTGGTTGCTGATTGTGTTAGGACAATAAGTGCCAACAGTTCTGTGTTTTCTTTAAGCAGGTCAAGTTATAATCTGCTGCTTCTCTCTTGCATTTCATTAGCTCTTAGTCATGTTTGATGCAGGATGTTAAACAATATAAGAACAACTCCAGTGAGTCAGACAAAAAGTCCATATAGCTCAGTATTCTACATCTAATACATCTGCTATAAGCAGATTGTAAGGAAAGACTGCAATTACAAAGCATACATTCAGTGGTATTTCCCTCAAATTCTCTATCCTGTAACTTCCTGACCAGAGAAATGTTCTGTAATCTGTCATTTTTTTTCCTTCCATTAATTTGTCCAGTCCCTCAGCACGATTCCTCAGCTTTTACCCAATGCTTGCATCAAGAATCCCATTCATTTCAACATTATATTTTATCCCTGCAGATTTTAATCTTCAGAGATAGAATACAATGTTACAAACCATCCGTTCTTCTGTTTTCATAGATTCACAGAGGTGTATGGCTGGACACCACCTCAGAAGGTCCCCATGCCTTAGTTGCTACTGACAAGTGTTCTTCACAATTTCCAGTGCAAATGTTCCACACGTCTTTTCAGGTATCCAGTCTATTCTGAACTATGACATATTCTGCAGTTGGAAAGACTTCTTGTCCTCCCCCCAGAGTCTCAATTAAATCTCTTTGCTTCTAATTCAAGCCTATTATTTCTTGGCTTATACCCAAAGATTCCAGAGAATAGCATGTTTATCTATTTATATTTTTGTTTTGAAATAGTTTTAGAAGTGTTGTTGCATCTTCTTCATCTTTTCCAATTGTTCCACTTATTTCATTCACAAGTAAATTTAAGCATAGTTGTTGCAATCCTCTAGATACCGCTCTGGCTGGGCCACAATTTTCTTTAAATAAAGCTCGCTGAGCTATACATCATCTTGGGGTAATGCTTTACCAGTCATAAAATAGGATGGGTTTTCATATTTTCCGTACAAGCCTCCATCCCAAGAGGGCAGCTTTTTCATCATGTTATGGTCCCGTGCACTCATTTTGAGCTTGTAACTAAAACTCCGGATCCTTTTCTGCAGAACTGCTACCTAGCTATTACGTCCTATCGCAACACATCCTAACTTTGTAGAGCATTGTCAAGATTATTTTAAATTCTAATCTTTTTTCATCAACGTTTGCAGCTCTACCCAGTTTACCACCATATGCAAGCTTTATAAAGCTCATTCAGTCTTCTGACACGTAGTTCATTAACAACTATACTGAGCGGTGCTGGGCCCAAACGGATTCTTTCAGAACTCCCCACAGCACATCTCTTTGGTCTAACAGGGAACTGGTAGGAGTTAATCTGGAGGAACCGTTTCTGAAGCGGTTGTCCTCTACAATACTTCCACTTACATCAGGTTTCTTAGCAGACATGGTTTGAAAACCTTACTTAAAAGGTTGATAGCTGTTGCTAATATCCCCCGGTTTCCGAGGCCTGTTATCCTATTATTGCAACAACTGTGANTATCAGGTTTCTTAGTAGACATGGTTTGAAAACCTTACTTAAAAGTTTGATAGCTGTTGCTAATATCCCCCGGTTTCCGAGGCCTGTTATCCTATTATTGCAACAACTGTGATTGCGCAAATGTGATTCTTTATAAATCTATGGAGGCCATTACTTATCACCTTATAGTACTCCAGCTGCTTACAAATAGGATTGTAGCTTTATTTTGTATTTTAATATGCGCAAAATCTGAATTATGGCTTTAATAAATTGAAGCATGATTAATTTTGAAAATTTAGTATTAATATAACTGTTCACCTGTGGCACTGTGGTACATGTTGTGTGTCATAGCGGTTGTCCTCTTACAGTTCCTACACAAATTTTCTAAATACGGTGAGCCCGGTTGAAGTCCTCTGTGCCCCGTTTTCCTCCTCCCGTTGCAAACACTATCAACAAATGATTGCAATACATCCAGTAGGTACAAGAATGAGCAAATTGCACCGGGCTCTATACCACTTCTACAAACCCAGGAATGCACCTCAGGGCAAGTGTATTAGCCGTGTCTGGGGCTAGGAGATGGAAGCGTGACCAAACCATCTTCTGAAACAACATTCCTCTTGGTGACGTTTCCTTGTTCACAAGGAGTTTATCACTTTTGTCTGACTTCACAGTTATAGCTGATTGTTTTGCGAAATTGCTAGATATGTGGAAAATAAAATCACTCCTTTTGAACCACAGATATCTGAGGCTAAGTAATGTTAAATACAGCTGCTGGTTAACATTTCTTAGTTATTGCCCTTGTTTCTCGCAGCACGGTTTCTCCTAGAACTCGCCACACAAACTCTGGTCGTCTGCTGGGGCTGCTCAGTCAGAGTTAAAGTGTGAAGTTAATGGAATGGTTGCACTACCAGCTCCAAGCGTCCACCCTAACCGCCTACCCAAACCTGGCTTCCTCAGTAGTCAGTGAAAGACTCATCTTGGGAGGCTTTGTAATAGCCAAGTCAGAGTTAAAATCTCAGTGTCTTTCTGTAGCGTTGGCCTTTCAATTCATCTGGCAGAATCAAGTGCCTCAGCTGAACCATACACACATCCCAACATCTGGACCCTGTTGTAATATGAGCAACACACCATTTTTTGTAATTGTCCCCTTGCTTCAACTTGCTACAGGAACTTTGTGCCGTCTGAATCCATTTCAAAGGGAAAGGGAGAAAGCCATGTAATAGTTTTCATCTTTCATGAGGCCCAAAGAAAATTATACATTAGAATTACTATTTGTATGCACGTAGGATGTGGGTTCTTCGCAGAATAGGCTGGACACAATGGTTTTAAATCGTCACTGACTGCTATTTGCATAAATTGAGACAGAATCCCTGAAATGAATGACACTTTTATTGTAAAGCTGGTGCCAACAGAATTCTGGCTCAATATATCCAGATATCAGCATTAGGTCAGACTGCACTGTAGTCTCTGGTTAATACTGCTTAATTCTATGAATCTCTTTGAGTTCTTTATTTTATTGTTTTATTAGCGAATAAGCTTATGCTACTTGCGTCTTGAAAATTTTCTGTTGTGCTTTTCTGTAGTTACAGGAACCAAAGCTGGGAAGGTTTGTAGGCTCCAGTTTAACACTGAAGATCTTGGGGTTGGTGACAGCTTGGATTAGGGTAACTGAATGACAAGCTATCCTGCAGCTTAAAGATTTCAGAAATACCAGACTCAGCAAGTGCCCCTGTGGCTCTAGCTCAGCTTGTCTGCATCCTGGCAGACTCATCCATCAAGCAGGAATGCAAAACAAATCCAGTGGGCTGTAAAGGTGAGCTTGCCTGGCTCCGGTTGTATGTGCTCAGGGAGCACGTACAGTATTATCCACGGGAGCACTCTGCGTTCTTGTGGTTTGCCTCTTTGATTCCCAGGAGGGGTATGGGAATGCAGGAAGGGTGTCATTTTACCTTGGGAGTACATACCAACTTTGCAAGCAGAACATGTATGTATTCTGTTTGTTTTTCTCTAGAAGTGCAATGCAATGGTGTCACTTGAAAAGGAGAAATCGCAGCTGAGATCTAAAAGTTTTGAAATGTTGAAGTATTTCCTTGTAGGCTTTGCATGACATCATTTTGTGCTCTTGTTATGATAAAGCCTTCCGATTACACAGATATGTTCTTACTCTGGTTTTAGCGCATAAAAGCTCTCGTATTTTCCTTTTAAAAAAAAAAAACAACCACTTGATTCTGCAAGAATCAAGGTTGTTATAACTGATATTGTTACAGTATGTCATAGTGATGTTAATATGCCATAATGATGCTAAATAATTTGTTAAGTGCAGTGTATTGCATTTGCAACTAACTGGTTGGTTTTTTGGACAAAAGTAATTCTTGGAAGCTGTTCCCTCTTCATTTGCTGCTGTAGTTGCATAGGGGTGAATTCCCAGCTTGCAGAAACAGAAAGGCAGGATGCTCCGGAGCAACACTCCGGAGGTGAGAGGTGTATCCCTCGTCGTGCTGTGGTTTCTGTGTGATGTTGCAGTTCCTCTAGCTGTTTGCAGATGGTCATCACATTTCTCTCTCCTCTTCCAGACTTTTAACTTAAGATTGTGATTTGCAGGACTGTCAAGTACTTTTAATGGTGGCAGAATAAGTGGGAACTCTGTTCTGAATATATTAGGTGCTATAGCCTGGGGAACCACCCTGAACACCACCAGATTCTAGGTGTCTCAATCCAGGCCGCCAGATGAATGGATACTTTTGATCTGAGCCTGTGGAAATGGCATATTTTTAAAAGGCTATGATCAGAGAAAATTCAGATTTTTATGGTGACTGCAAAATGTATGCTGGTCAGCAAAACTGCAAGACTTAATGGGCATGAGGGGCTGAAGTCCTTCAGAGACGCGATCACCTGCATTATTAACGTGACAGATATTTTTCATTTAGCCATCTCTTCAAAAAGTACAAGAAATTACTTGAAAGCAAGAAATCTGGCACAGTTAATACAGATCACAGCCAGAATTTCCCAACACTATAAATATAAATTCCCAACCAAAAATTGTCTTAGAGTAGGAATCATTTGACTAATGAACAGCTATGCTACCAGCTCTGTGGAAGATAAAAGCAATTAATACGCAAAATAAACATAATCTGTAGGTAGCTGAGAAAATCTTATCCATGGAGGACACTCAGTACCTTTAAACTCTCTCCTTCCATCTATATATTATTTACATTTTCCTTTTTCCAGGTTGGAGAAGGGTCATTATTGTCCCGTCACTTCTGCTGATGAGAAATGTATCGGTCAGACGCTGAACGCTCCTTTAACTGGAGAACTGACCTGCAGTGTTCCTCAGATACACCTGAGCTGCTTAGGAACCCTCTACATAGAGGTTCTTCTTCATGTAGGTTTTTATTTTTGTTATCAGCAGCAAGAGTGTCCTTGATAACCACGGTGCTGCGCAACACGGCCTTTGAGAACACTGCCTTGTTTGGTTTGTAAGAACGTGCATTAATGACTGTACAGAGGCTGTGTGGGTAACTGTCCTCAGTTTTGACGAGTGCACCCAGCAAATCAGAAGGGTTAAAAAACCCCATGTTATTAGCCATGAAAATGACTTAATAGTCTGAATTTTCATTTAGTCTCTGCACTAACTACTCCTTTGGCAGCAGTAACCATTAAAAATATTGTCCCTCTTCTAAAGATACAGAAAAAGAAAGACAAAGCTTTTGTATTGTCAAATATTAAAAATTATGTTTCGATTTTAGTATCTTCATTCCCCTTATCTGAAGAGTTTTTTAATTAAATAAACATGAACTCCATTCAGCAACTTCATAAAGGCTGTTTTCTTCTAAAGGAGAAAAAGCAGTTAGCTGAGAAGAAAGATACGTGGCTGCTGCTTCGTATCCAAGAGGCACGCTGATGAAAGGCAGGCAATGCAGCTCCTCTCCCGCGCACAGGCTTTACAGGGCTTTACAGCTTTGCTGCTGAGAACTATCGGGCCCCAACACTCGCCAACCTGGCAAGCCTGTACCAGCATCAGCCCGTCCTTGGTTTTAGCTCCTGTCACCTTGTCAAGTCAGCAGCAGCGAATGATGCTGGCCTGGCTGGCTAAAGCATGCTGATCATATGGGTGACAGTATGAGGCCCAGGGAAAAGTGTGATTTCATACTGCCACTCAAAAAGAGAACTGTACAGAGCACAGAGTTGTCTTACACACATAGGAGAAAACTCTAGTTGTGAAGAGAGAAGTGGAGTTTTGTATGTTTTTGGAAGGGGAAAGGTGCCCTGTTCACTTTGTGAAATCTCTGAATTTGCTTTTTGTTTTCACTGGCAAGCAGTTTAAGCGAAAAGGATCTGATGTTAGGAACGGAGCCCTGGTAAGGCCGTTGGAGTGAAGTGGAGGAAGTCAAACTGCAAATACATAGACATGGTAAAGCCCAGCAAGCGGCTGCTTCTTAGGAATACAATGAACCTTCAGAATTTCGTAAAATATAGGGGTATTTTTCTGTTCTTGATTGAACACTTGTACTCCAGCCTCATAGGGTACACTAGCCATGAAAGGGTAACAGCACTTGTGTATGGTGGGAATGTCTGTAATTAGTGGCAGCAGTGAGAGCTCCTTCCAAGGCCATCTTAGCCGACAAGGCAATTATGAGCTCGTTACCGGGAACCAGCCGCCATCGCTGCATGGAGGCTTACTCTTGCAGAGCTGCGCTTCCCCCTTAGGAGCTTTGGCCCTTCTGGAGTTTCTTGTCCTAGACAAGACAGTAACATAGTTGAACGTTATTCCTTGCAAATCACAGTATCCCTGAGGTTGGAAGGGACCTCTTGAGATGATCTAGTCCAATCCCCTTGCTCAAGCAGGGTTGCTCAGGACTCTGTCCAGTTGGATCCGAGTACCTCCATGGATAACCTACAACCTCTCCAGGCAATCTATTCCAGTGCTCAACAACCTTCACAGTAAAAAGGCGTTTAAATGCGTTCAGGTGAAATGTCATCTTTTTTTAATGTGCGTCTGTACTTGCAGTACCAACCTGTAAGTGACTTTGGAGATTTGAGGCTTGTTAACTCTTCACCTTATTTCTCAAACTCTAGTAAATCGTGATTCTTTTCTAAGGCATGCTTAGCCCATTATGAATGGTTTTTTGCTACTGTAGAAGTGCAAAGCCTTTCACTGAAGGCAGGATGGAGATTATCACATCTGCATAAGAATCAATACTTCAGCTTCTTCAACTGTTAGGTCACCAGCCTGGTGAAAAAAGGCATTGCTGGCATCTCGTGTTTACAGTAAAAGCTGCTGTTTGGTTCTTAAAAGTGTTTGATGTCATGGTGCTGCATTAGTTGTAGATTGGTGAGATTTGATTGAGTCAGTTTGATTGTAATTTAAGTAGCAGCTTATTGTGTGCAAGTACTTCTATGCGTGACCCTTTAAGCCCAGCTATGATCTACCTGCTCTTAGCTTTCATTTGTCAACTGTGAAACTGCCCTGGCCATTCCTTGCTTTACAAGGGGGCAAATTTACCACAGTTGATTACATGAACAAAGGTTAGGACTGAAAAAAACATTTTTAGGATGAGGTAGGAGTAGCCACTTGAGAGCAGATGAGTGATGCTCTAATGTGATTTCAGGAGTTCCTAAGCTGCTGCTTTAGAAACACACAATTTGAGGGAAGATAACCCCGTGATATAAGGCACATACATGAATACCAATTATTTAGATACAAGTTTGGGAACATCCCTTTCAGTACTGGTTTACCATGATTCATTATACAAAAAAAAAAAGTTCTAGAGAATGTTTTTGTGAACATAGTGATGAGGTGTAAAACTCAAATTTATGAAATGGTGTAAAACGCACACCTAAACTTCCGTAGTAGTCATCTGTGGTCTCTGTTTCACTGAATTGTCTCAGAACAGGTGAGCTGTGTCAATCACTATTCTGATTAATCCTGTTTAAAACTTCAGCTTTAACCCAGCTGTTACAACAGCTTTACATGAGGTGTATGAGGCTAAACATTCCAGACCCAGAGAATTCTGAGGAATGTATTTTCGGTTTTGTAACTGGAGGAGCACATTAATGTGGTGCAAGCCAGAAGTGTTCACAGAACAGCAGTAAAGAATGGGAAGCAAACAGGAAGTACAGGATAGTTTGATGGTTGGGTTTTTTTTTTGTTGTTGTTCTGGAAACAGCTAGCTTTGTTGTGTACTGGTAGGACAATACTGGTTAAAAGATCTATTTGAGGCTGCATTTGTTTCTCCATGCCTTCAGACAGCATCAAGGTTAAGACGTTTCAAAATTTTGGCCTTTACTAAGCTTAACCTATAGGCAATATAAAATGGTAATTTTCACACACACCATTGAGTCTTAAAATATATCTGTTGGGAACACAGCCTTTTGCTATGTCTAGTATTAGAGATTAGTCCAGAATTAGTGGTTCTTATGATTTACTTTTCATTCTCTGTAAAACTTGGATTTCCCTTTTTGCTTCCTTCTCAACGGGAAAGTGTCACAAATTTTCCAGTGTCCTAAGCACCTCATCTGATGTTTAGGTATGTGTAAGATCAAGCCTTATCTGCAAGCAGAAAAATCATTTTGTGATTCTGACGTGACATGCTTCTTTTTGTCTACATCATCATAAAATTGCATTGCTACCATTCTAGGTAAACAATTATAAGCTGCCTCTTTCAATGTAAAAGATTTTTCTTTCCAAGTAGGTTTTTTTATTTACTGTTTCCTTCACTTCCTTTGAAAACAAACAAAAATACAGTGGAAGGATGAGGGTTACATCTCACAGGATCCTATATTGAAACTTACTCCAAAGACTGTTAGAAATTCACAGCAGCATCTTTCTTGGATCGTTTTTCTTCCCATAATGCGGTAAAAACAAAAAAAATACAAATAATGAAAATACGTGGTATTAAGGAAACAACGGCTTTGCAGTTCACTGTCTCAAACCAGCAGCCCTTCAGGAGGGCTCCATAAACGTAGTCTGGATCTGCTGTAGTATCTCTTTGACTAGGCACACTACAAGTCAGTACACAAATAAATACGCATTATTGTACGTCAGGAACAAGTGCTCACTCCAAGATTTTATTAAAGTTCAACATAGGGAAGTATTCAAACATACTTCTGGTTGAGAATCTAGACAGCTAGTACGTTTTCAGGATCATCTGCTTTTACAGTATTCCAGAATCCGTTAACCCTTTTGGGTGTACATTCATAGGAGCATGAAAGTGAGCGAGCACCTCGTTATTCAGCCAACAACCACTACATCATCACCAAGAAACTCGTAAGTCGGAACCTCGAGGTTATAGGGAGCGGGACCTTTCCTGATTCTGCCAGAGGCATCGTAATGGGACCCATGGCAAGGGCAGTAATAACCGCCAAAATCCCCAGAGTTAGCAATGGGTACGCAACCAAGGTGAGTGCAGACACCTACTAATATGACCCATTCTGGTTTCTTTACCCTGTCTAGGTCATGCTGCGGATCCCTCAGTTTAGCCAAATCAACTTCAGCTTCCTGATTAATCTCTGCCTGAGTTCTGTGACGCACAAAAAGGGGCTTCCCTCTCCACTTGAACGCCATGTTCTTGCCTTCTGGAATGTCAGATAACTTGATCTCAATCTTTGACAATGCTAGCACATCAGCAGAGGCACTCAGGCTGGAAATAAACTGGGTGACAACATTCTTAGCAGTATATGCAGTTGCTACGCATGTCGTTGCAGTCACCAGGTAGGAAAACCCTTTTCTAGATTCACTGCTGCGTTGAGATGATGTGGTGGCATCCAGCACATCTTGACGACGATAGGCAGAGAAGTCAGGTACCACGACATCATTATGGATGCAACGAACACTGGCAGGTGCTGCAAGAAAGAGGGTATGAAATGACAATGCTTTCAGGTAAAAAAATATGATGGTGGTATTTTAAGTTGTATCTTTTTAATTGCATTTTTGGAATAACGGGTAAAAGTTATTCCAAAGTCAGGGCAGCGTTCCACTAATTATATATTTCAACTTCTAGAAAAATGGTTTCCAGAAGGTATTTCTGGTAGATGAACAGGTGATTTTGTGAACCCTTTTATCTATTGTTTGAAAACTATATGAAGCCTGATAAGGGTGCGGAAAAATCTGTGACAAGTTCTGGGTTTAAAGTGAACTGTTCCTTCAGAAGATTTCAAGGAAAAACTGCTGCAGAATACTATGACTAGCTGAGAAACGACAGACCTGTTTTCCATTCAGATGTTTCCCTGAAAAAAAAAATTGCTATGAAGAAATTTGATTTAGTGATGTTTGCACAGCTGTAGCTTAACACTTTTGTGCTTTCCTTTGACTTAAGTAACTTTGACTCCTTTAATAATCTGAAGTGTGTGGTTAAGCATTTTTTCAGATTAAAAATGCAGTATCAGCTATCCCCCTTTGAATTAAAAGCAAACTGCCTCAGTAAATAATTTTTAAACCTTTTAAACTCTACAGTCCCCTATTTGCCAGGCTCGCTTCCTAGAAGGACTTAGGGATAAAGTTAGGAACTATCCAATTCCCGAGCTTTCAAAGGGGGATTCCCATGTCAAACCTGTGCGCTAAACTAACAAGATGCAATGGCTAACTAAGAGGCCTTCCATTAGTTTCTCCAGCAAAAGAAAGCTACTTCCCTCAATGGAAATCTATATGCCAAAGAACACTCTGAAGACAGGACATATTGCTTGCCAAAGGACAGGACAGGACATATTGCTTGCCAAAGTGCAACCTCTGTTATTTGGAAAGAACTATTTAGTCCCTGAAAATGGGACCCTAGATCTGCATTACAAACTTCCACACATGCCTCAAAAGACATCAAAGTTTCGGTCCTTTCCTGTGTTCCTACAAAAGAGTAAGATGCTGCCCAGGTGTAAGTGGTTTAAAATGTCACTGTTTGGCACCTGTTTTATCCTCTTAATAATAATAATAAAGGGCACTGATTCAGCATATCAAACAAATAAGAGCGGCCCGCTGCTTCTAGTCAGTGTCTGTATTTTGTTGAGTAGGGGGCACCATTCTAAACTGTAGATACAATGGGTACACAAGTCTGTTACATTTGGGGGTAAACAACGCTTCAAGAAGTGTTCCTAGTATCTCGTACTAAGTCTATGTAAAGTGCAGATCCTTTGTTCTTCTACAGGGAGCTTTTTAGCCTAATATGCCTCATCTTGGTCAGGCTGAGTGCTTCAGACTATATTTCTGCTGTAAATGACACGTAGACGGGATTTGGAAAGGCTGCCGCTTTCATGTGTGTGGGCAACGTTCTATCCCTGAAACCGAGGAAGCACAGGGCATTGGGCATGATCTTAGAAGTCTTGCATTAACTGAGTGCTGTTATGTGCTTCTTAAGGCAAGGACTTGGATATCACATTTGTTGGTTAGTACTTGTTATCCTGTTACATGGTCAGCAAGCCACCTTTGAGAGCAAATGAAAAAATGCAGTTCCCAAGTGATGAAAGACCATACACATGAAACCAAACACTCCGTAGTAATGGGCTGGAGTGATGCGCGTTTCACGCAGAACCTGCTCCCTTTGGCTGGAAGTCAGGTTCTGCAAGAATGACTTGGGACTAACTTTACCTGCCTGCTTTTCTGAACACGGCCTGAACCTGGGGGGAAACCCAGGAATTCCTAAACAGTGATGGTTTTGACATAGTGACTGCACTGAGAGATGGGTGCACCCCGTGTTCTCAGCGCACCTCTCTGCTTTGACGCCCCTCAGTTACGTACCTTATCGGACTAAACAGAATTTTCCTGCGTGTTCCCAACTGCAAAACAAATACCCACCCGAGCGTCATCCCCGGGAAGCTGGCTTTCAAGTGCCCGTTAACTCATAAGCGTCATAAACTGACATTATCATACTGATGACAACTTGGAATCAAATAATGCATCAAATTAAAAAAGTAAAAGTCAAAACCTCTTCTAACTCACGACTGTGCTTCCTCCGCTCCGCCAGGCCNCCGGCGGCGGCGTCACGGCAGCGCCCGTGCGTGGTAGCGCCGCGCGTCACGGCGCGCGGGGCGGCCCCGCGTGTGGCTGCGCTGCGCGGTGGCGCAGGAGCGCGGGCCCCTCTCGGGGGGGCCGTGAGCGCAGCTGCCCGGCGGGGGAGCTCCCCGGCTGGAGCAGCGAGCGGGGAACCCGCCGAATAAAGGGCCGGGAGCCCCCAGCCCGGTGGCGCAAAACGGGATCGTGAAATCGTGGGCTCGCGTCGGGCTGGCTCCGGTGGAGTCGCGGAAGGGGGAGTGCGGGGGGCGCAGCGGGTGTCCCGGCCGCCGCCAGGAACGCGCCTCGCGCCGCCGTGAGGCGGTGGGGCGGGCGGAGCCGGTCACAGCGCTTCCCCGTGCCGCTACGGTATCGTCTGTCTCTGCGTCAGGAACTGGAAGAATAAATTCCTTGCTCTGTTCTTAACCTTTCGTCTTCCAAACGTGTGGGGTTTTTGATCTCGGGGTACTTTTTTTTCCCCCCCTTTAAAAGCTTGGCTACGTTACCTCCTTTAGTAATTAGACCTTGAGGACGAAGGATACTTCCAGTAGCTGTCTACAACGTCAAGCACAAACGAGTCTTGATCTTTGCTGAGTTTCAGCCGTTATCAGGAAACTCTTACCAGATGAGCCCCAATACGCGGCAGTTACTTTCTTGTAAGAAGGTGCTGTCTGAGAGGGCCCCTGCTTGCTGTGTCCCAGGTACGAGTTCCACCTCGTGCTCTGCGATTTCCTGGGCCCAAATCTCCGACTTCCCCTCTAGTACGGTGAGAGTAACCTAGGAGTGGTGATGGGGCTTATCCCACCTGTGCCTGTCTCCCAGCGC
>VZSC01014539.1:146325-188204 GCA_013398225.1 Steatornis caripensis
GTTTCGGTCCTTTCCTGTGTTCCTACAAAAGAGTAAGATGCTGCCCAGGTGTAAGTGGTTTAAAATGTCACTGTTTGGCACCTGTTTTATGCTCTTAATAATAATAATAATAAAGGGCACTGATTCAGCATATCAAACAAATAAGAGCGGCCCGCTGCTTCTAGTCAGTGTCTGTATTTTGTTGAGTAGGGGGCACCATTCTAAACTGTAGATACAATGGGTACACAAGTCTGTTACATTTGGGGGTAAACAACGCTTCAAGAAGTGTTCCTAGTATCTCGTACTAAGTCTATGTAAAGTGCAGATCCTTTGTTCTTCTACAGGGAGCTTTTTAGCCTAATATGCCTCATCTTGGTCAGGCTGAGTGCTTCAGACTATATTTCTGCTGTAAATGACACGTAGACGGGATTTGGAAAGGCTGCCGCTTTCATGTGTGTGGGCAACGTTCTATCCCTGAAACCGAGGAAGCACAGGGCATTGGGCATGATCTTAGAAGTCTTGCATTAACTGAGTGCTGTTATGTGCTTCTTAAGGCAAGGACTTGGATATCACATTTGTTGGTTAGTACTTGTTATCCTGTTACATGGTCAGCAAGCCACCTTTGAGAGCAAATGAAAAAATGCAGTTCCCAAGTGATGAAAGACCATACACATGAAACCAAACACTCCGTAGTAATGGGCTGGAGTGATGTGCGTTTCACGCAGAACCTGCTCCCTTTGGCTGGAAGTCAGGTTCTGCAAGAATGACTTGGGACTAACTTTACCTGCCTGCTTTTCTGAACACGGCCTGAACCTGGGGGGAAACCCAGGAATTCCTAAACAGTGATGGTTTTGACATAGTGACTGCACTGAGAGATGGGTGCACCCCGTGTTCTCAGCGCACCTCTCTGCTTTGACGCCCCTCAGTTACGTACCTTATCGGACTAAACAGAATTTTCCTGCGTGTTCCCAACTGCAAAACAAATACCCACCCGAGCGTCATCCCCGGGAAGCTGGCTTTCAAGTGCCCGTTAACTCATAAGCGTCATAAACTGACATTATCATACTGATGACAACTTGGAATCAAATAATGCATCAAATTAAAAAAGTAAAAGTCAAAACCTCTTCTAACTCACGACTGTGCTTCCTCCGCTCCGCCAGGCCGCACCCCGAGCGCCGAGGGCGCCCTCGCCAGCCGCCGCGGCGAGTCCCGGTGTCCCTGCCGAGCGCTGCCCCGGGCAGCAGCACTCCCGCCCGCTGCCCGAGGTCATGCACTGCCCCGGCGCCTGCCGCCTCAGCCCCCGCCCCGAGCGGCTCCCCGAGCGCTCCCCCAGGGCCCGGCCCGCGGCTTCCCGACCCCAGGCCCGCACCGTTGAGGCTGGCGCCGGCGACGAGGCCCCCCCGGGCCGACCGGCCGTTCATGGACTCCCGGCAGAGCAGAGGCCGCTTCAGGTCTNCACAGCGCTTCCCCGTGCCGCTACGGTATCGTCTGTCTCTGCGTCAGGAACTGGAAGAATAAATTCCTTGCTCTGTTCTTAACCTTTCGTCTTCCAAACGTGTGGGGTTTTTGATCTCGGGGTACTTTTTTTTCCCCCCCTTTAAAAGCTTGGCTACGTTACCTCCTTTAGTAATTAGACCTTGAGGACGAAGGATACTTCCAGTAGCTGTCTACAACGTCAAGCACAAACAAGTCTTGATCTTTGCTGAGTTTCAGCCGTTACCAGGAAACTCTTACCAGATGAGCCCCAATACGCGGCAGTTACTTTCTTGTAAGAAGGTGCTGTCTGAGAGGGCCCCTGCTTGCTGTGTCCCAGGTACGAGTTCCACCTCGTGCTCTGCGATTTCCTGGGCCCAAATCTCCGACTTCCCCTCTAGTACGGTGAGAGTAACCTAGGAGTGGTGATGGGGCTTATCCCACCTGTGCCTGTCTCCCAGCGCCGGCTGGCTGGGGAGGGCTGGAGCTGTCCTCTCAGAGCTGTTACCGCCAGAGCCGGGTTTGGTCTTCGGTGCTGTGAGGAGGTCTAGTCCCATAAAGCGCTTCAGTTGTTGGTTTTCCTCCTCTTGGCGTTACCTCATTTCACACAAAGCGGTTAAGCGCTATTACAAACATACCTTTTTCTCTTTTACTGTAATTCTTTCTTTTCTGGAGGTATTCCTGTTCAGTATTTTGAAAATAAGTATACTGAAGCCCCATACTAGAATACTTCTGATGATACCTACAAGCAAATTGAAGTCATTAGAGCGTTTCAAAGAAGGGTTCAGGAAGCACTGCGGAGACACCGCATGAGTGGTGCTGTGCCTGTTCTGCAGGGCACGGACTCATTTAAACAAAGCAGTGTGATCCCCGAACACCTTGGGGGGTTTAACGTGTTCTCTTGCTACTCTTATGACGTGATTTGGAGGTGTCTACTATTCAGGAGCATTACTTGAAAGAAAACTGCTGCTTTTAGAAAAACACATACCCTTTACTATTTCTCCTGTTCCTTGTGCAGTGTACGAATTTTGCCCCCTTTTATTTATTTTGTATTTTTTTCTTAGCTTATCTATTTAATTTTTTGTCGTTTTGTAGTCCTGCTGGATCAGTTGCAAAGTGGAAAAAAAACTTCTTTCAGTTTATCATAGGAGACTGGCAAGTGGTAGATTTTACATGGCTTGGAAAATGCAAAGCATGTTTTACAATGCACTTGTTATGTTCCTAACCAGGTTTCGTGGGCACCCTGCAGCTGCCACAGCTTTGGTGTTTTCCATTGCTCATCAGCACATTCAGGCTGGAGCTCAGACTGCCGCAGAAGTCAGATAGTTCCCCAGAAGCCCATTCTTATCATCAGTGATTAGGGGGGTGAGGGAACACAGGAGCTGTGATTATTGCCAAAAATAGATTTCTTCCATTCGCAATCATAAACACGGGCTGAGATGCAAACACTCAAGTCCAATTTTTATTTTCGCTCAGATCAGTTTCTGTCAGCTGTGTGAACGGTACGGGAAGCTTGCGTGTTGTTGCACAGTTAGATTTGTGCAGTTAGTGTAAAAACACTCCACCCTCTCCTCTCCTCTCCCACATACCTTTAACGTTTTTCAGTTAAGGGAAGAAATTTCAGTACTGTTTGGATATCTTGGAAGTGGTTTTGAGTATTTATGAAGAGCGCACAAAGTTGCTTTCTTGAGGACGGAATGGATTATTTTCCAAAAGTTCCTGCTGTATTTTTGAGTAGCAAGAAGCTAAGTTAAAAAACTCTAGGAATTTTTTTTCTGACTATGCATTCTGCTTGTGCCTGTGTGGTCACAGGCAAATCAAAGTATTTAAAAATATTAAATTAATAGTAAAGAAAATATTTTGGTAGATTTAAATATTTCTTCTGTTAAGAATACTCTACGCTCAGTCTGATAGACAGCAATAGATTTGGTTTGACCTGCCCGGGTAGTCCTAAAATGATGGATGGTATTACTCTGTGGAGCTTCTCAAAGGGAACTAAAATGTGGCGTTTTTTTGTTTTTGAAAGTACGTCTTCTAAGTTGATATACCAGACAGAAGCATCTCTACATTTGTATGTTTGGTTTCTTTAATTAGATAGTATGTGTGATTTCAGCCTTTTGACTGCACTGAAAAATAATCTGAAACAAACCAATGCTGCTGTCAGCTCTTCCTCCCATGCAGCAAGCCGCAAATTACATCCTTCAGGCAAATTAACACCAAAGCCGTTGGCTATTCTGGAGGTGGTAGTTCAGTCCGTAAAATGAATCTTGGCAGATACAGGCCATTTGCACTGGGGAAGGACAGCACTTTTAAAGAGACGGGAAGGCAGAATGCCGTAGTCTTTCTTCCCTTTGCAACAGGGAAGCTGTTGGCTGCCTGTGCAGAGCTACAGCCTTGACGAGCAGACAGGCTTCTGGTCAGGCAGCGGCACTGTAAAACAGGAGGCGTGTTCCGGGCTCTTGTTGGAAGCACCAACTCAACTCTCTAACAAAGTCCTTCCTCTGGGCAAGGTTCCAGTTCTCTGTAGTAAGCACTCATTTGCGATGATATTCTCACCCAAAACATGTTTAGATTAATGGCAAGGATAAGAGGACAATAGATACGTTGCATAGATGAATCCCGGACTAAAGGAAGATCCATTCTTCCACTAACAACTAGGGTGACTAAATAAATATTTGTGGCTTGGGGTTTTTTTTCCAAATTTGTTTTACTTTATAGCATCAGTGTCATGCTTAACTTGTCACAGCTTCCAATGGTAAGATTTAGTTCGATACTAGGTGGGTGCACCAGTAGGTGCCTACCTGCTCCAGTCAAGCCTTGTCACTAGTTCAAGCTTCTAAAATTTTCCCAGAATGCAGGATAAACGCGATGCAGAGATGCATTGTAAAGACATTTGAGCAAAACTGACTTTTAGAAATCTAACCATAATTTCTCAGCTAGTCAACCCAGTCTGTTCATGCAAGGCTGTGAAGCTTTAGTGTTTTGTACTGTCTGTATAAGAGCTATTGCTTTGAAATTCAGCTGTTGCTAATGGTGTTACTACTAAATTATTTTATGGTTGTGCATTTAAAAAACCTGTCTCTGTGGAGTGGTAGTTTAGGGTTTGGCCTTATTAAGATTTATTTAAGGGTTTGACTTTTTCATATAAGTAATTCACTGAATCTTTGTAACTGTTGTCTGAAATGTCCTGAAATATGGTAGTTCTAATTAAGTGGGATGGAACATTCCAGTTCCAATAGCATTGATGTATAATTTATTTTTTTTCCCAGCAAGTTTATGGCATCTAAGCCTGGGCAGATAATGATTTACCCAACTCAGCATACTGTACTGTTGGTAACTGTAGTTAGTAGTGGTGTAGTAATTATTGGACACTATAATATTCTAGAGGAAAGGTAATTTGTAGAAACTACTGGGGCTGTGAATCAGTGTACAGGTGGAAATAATATTCGAGACGGAGAAAACTAGGAAGATCCATATGGCTGTCATTTTAACAACACAAGTTTCATAAATGTTATTTCATTTAAGAGAAAAAGAGCTACAGAAACACGATCTTATTTTCTATTCTCTAACAGACTACAAAATTGTCATGGTCGTGGTAAAGATCTGATTGGAAGCAAGCAAGTTCTGACAGGGCAAGAGGAGGTTCTACTCAGGCCATCAGATATTAGTGTACTGTAGGTATCTGATGTTTCACGATGAGACTGAGCATCTGAGCTAGTATTTGTAGAAGGGTTTGTTACCAGTTGTGGGGTTTGGGTGTTGTTGTTTTGTGGTTTTTTTTCAGGATTCTGAATTTTGACAGTGATGTAAGTTTTGAATTTGCTAACCCAGCTCAGCTGTTTGGGATGGTGCAGACATGGCCTCGTCCCAAATGATATATTTTTCTGTCTGGGTACTATTCTAAGAGATGTTTGCCAAAATGTGCTTGCTACTTCTAGAGACTCTTAACAAAATGAGGTAGCCATGATTTTTTTTTTTAAACATTGCTGTAAATTTTTTAAACACGTCAGACTGATTTCAAATTACAGCGTGGTCAGAAGATGATTAAAACATGAAAATATTGCTGCAAAAAAGGCACCACATTCTGTTATCAGAGTCTAAAGAAGAGTAATTTTAATTTTAAAATGACTGAGCATGTTCTAGTGTGTAGGTGTTTCTTTGAGGCCTGCTGTTAGGCTTCCTGAGCATCAATACCGAGCAAGCATTTTCCAGCCAAATCTGAAAGTTAAATGCCAATATCGTATTGTGTAAACCATCTAAACAGACCTTTGCGATTGCTTTTGTGCATTCACAAGTGTTGGCCTCATGAAAATTTATACTGCGTAATGTTCCTGTCGTTTTAAAGTAACTTAAAAGTTCATTTGCATTAATACAAACACTGTAACATGTCAGTGTTGCAGTATTATGAAATAGTTGCAGCATATCGTGATAATGATTTTGGGCACGTGCAGTGGTGCTTCGGTGCCTTTCTTTACGTAGTATTTTATTCTCGTGTTTATGTTTTCTTCAGATATTACCTGCAGAACTTGGCTGGCTTTTTGCTAAAACGTTGGTCACCCCAGGCGATTTGATCTTACCAGAAATTTATCTTTCTTGGAGTCCTTTGCCACCTTGCATTATTTTTGTGCTCTGAAAAGTCAGTGCTACTAAACTTGGNTATTTTATTCTTGTGTTTATGTTTTCTTCAGATATTACCTGCAGAACTTGGCTGGCTTTTTGCTAAAACGTTGGTCACCCCAGGCGATTTGATCTTACCAGAAATTTATCTTTCTTGGAGTCCTTTGCCACCTTGCATTATTTTTGTGCTCTGAAAAGTCAGTGCTACTAAACTTGGGACTTTAGGGTTTGTATTTGCTTTTTGTTTTGCGTTGATGTTAATTTTGTTTCTCCCTGAATAAGAGTATTCAGAAAGAAAAAAGCCCAACAAAACCCCAAACCACCAAACTTCGCTTGTGGAGCATTGCTAGTAAAGCAGGGATGCCTTGCTTCGTCATCCTAGAAGATGAGGTTTTTCACACTGTGCTGTGGCGGATGACTGAGACCAAGTGCCATGTGGCCCAGGTGATTCTCCCCACCACCTCTAGTCACGTTGCATGATCTCACGACTATAAGATGAGAGAGTGCAGATGATGTCACACAGCCCAGCTGTATGCAGGAGCAGGTTGCTCAGAGAGGTTATGGAGTTCTCATCTGTAGTCATATTCAAAACCCAACTGGACACAGTCCCGGACAGTCTGCTCTTGCTGACCCTGCTTGAGCCAGGGCATTTGGACGAGATGATCTCAAAAGGTCCCTTCCAACCCAAGTGACTCTGTGGCTCTGTAACGTTCAGACTTTCATGTGAGTGTGTTTGCTGATGAGCGAGGGAGAGCTGCTTGCTTAGAAGCATTTAGACGTTCTTGTGAAATACAGTCCAAACACTGCCGCCCTGACCTGTAGAGTGGGGCTCATGGCAGCACCTGGCTCTGGTGCCTGCATGGTGCCGTTGCTGAGCATGGATGTATGAACTGGGAGTGCACGGAGCAAGGGGAAGTTTCTGGAAGTTGAAATGGAAGTTTCCTGCTTTCTTTCCACTATATAGCCTTCCCTTTAAAAGCTATTTCTAGCAAGAGTACTTCATGCTTTCTTATTTAACAGTAATCTTTCTTTGTATAGCTATGTTGTGATTTTCTTGTGTAGACTTTCCAAAACAGGGAACGCATCTTTAAAGTAGTGGGGTGCGTCAGGGTGTGCAGCCTGCAGGCATTAGGTGAGGCCCTCCAGCTCATCGCCTATTTAGATAGGAGCATCCTGCTGCTAGAGTGGCTCCGAAGGCCGGCAGTTCCTTCCTTTGCAGAATTAATGTTCGTTACGGTGATTTC
Source organism: Steatornis caripensis (assembly GCA_013398225.1). Lineage (NCBI taxonomy): Eukaryota > Metazoa > Chordata > Aves > Caprimulgiformes > Steatornithidae > Steatornis > Steatornis caripensis. The sequence goes on from VZSC01014539.1 coordinate 153,639, forward strand.
TGTTTTGTGGTGTGGTGCTAGGGAAGCTGCTAAATACATTTGAAGGTAGATTTGTGTGTGCAGTACAGTTTGTTTAAGGTTAAAATTATGGAGACCTTTTGGTATTTAGACATTATTGTTCTTTGAAGNTTCTGGAAGTTAAAATGGAAGTTTCCTGCTTTCTTTCCACTATATAGCCTTCCCTTTAAAAGCTATTTCTAGCAAGAGTACTTCATGCTTTCTTATTTAACAGTAATCTTTCTTTGTATAGCTATGTTGTGATTTTCTTGTGTAGACTTTCCAAAACAGGGAACGCATCTTTAAAGTAGTGGGGTGCGTCAGGGTGTGCAGCCTGCAGGCATTAGGTGAGGCCCTCCAGCTCATCGCCTATTTAGATAGGAGCATCCTGCTGCTAGAGTGGCTCCGAAGGCCGGCAGTTCCTTCCTTTGCAGAATTAATGTTCGTTACGGTGATTTCTGTTTTGTGGTGTGGTGCTAGGGAAGCTGCTAAATACATTTGAAGGTAGATTTGTGTGTGCAGTACAGTTTGTTTAAGGTTAAAATTATGGAGACCTTTTGGTATTTAGACATTATTGTTCTTTGAAGTTGGCCCATCACTTTGAAAAGACACAAGATGTGATTGAAAGAAACATATATGAAAAGCGAGGATCAAAAATGGGCAGTAAAAATGAGAAAAAAATTTCTAACATTCTGTTGGTCAGACATTCCTCTCCCACTCCCTAAATTAGTTGAAATGATGACACCTCACTTCTACAGTCTACTCTAAATTCAGCTTTTTCCCAGTCAAGGAAGAAGGAAGTAAAAGTATTGTGAGCAAAGAAGAAATTTGATGGCAGCTTTTTAGTACTCTTTCTATTACTGCAGGAGTAATAGGGAGGACTAGCAGCTTAGCAGCCATCTTATTCTAAATCTCTTACGTCCGTGCTTGGTACGGCCAAGATGCATTGCCTTGAGCAGAAGGGCGTGGAATTCCTGGCTCTGGCAGACATGCACTCGACTTTTTGAGTATAAAGTGAGGTAAATACAAAGAAAGTGTAATTCTCCTCCCCGCCACAAAAAAAGGATAGAAAAATCAAAGCAGATCAGGCATTCCACCAGGCAGAAAGAATGGGATTTTCTGAATCTATTATAGAGAGGAAAGAAAATAAACCCATTGAAGTGAGTTATATAAAAATAAAAAGACGGAGCCTAAGGTTACATCAAAGATTTACGTAATTGTCCAGATGGACAAAAAGAGTCATACATATGTGAAATGGATAAGATCTGATCACACAAATCAGAAATGGCAACAAAAGGTGTGCAGCCAAGCAGAAGCCAAAGGCTAGGTGATAATTGCCTGGGGCGACATCGAAGGCTGCTCAGCAAGGCAGCAGCTGAAGGCTAAATGAAGTTGCCAGAAGCATCATCAAGGACAGCTAGTACAAACATAGGTTTGAGGGAAAATATTTTCTCCCTCTCTCTTGATTTCTTTCTTCGCATTTCCTAAAAAATCCCTAAAGCTTTTACCTTTTGAAGGGCATCTCTTTGACTCACAGCTGGCCTCCACCACTACATATTTTTTGCTTTTTATGATACAGATGGAAACAAAACCGGACTGTTTTCAACTTTGTGACCACTTTTGACTAAAAATTGAAAAGCTTTACGAAGGAGAATCCAAACTTTCTTTGCTTTGCTTGTATTACAGTTAATCCTTCTGAAGAACCCCATCTTGTCTCTGACACCCAGCTGACAATGTTTGTGTGGAGTGGAGGGAAGAAATGCTCCCCGCAACTGTACGTAGAAAGAGGTTTGGAGTGACCGTCTCTTCTCCAGTCTGCTGAATGGCACCGCCATGGTTTCCATCGGTCAAAACCCAGGTGTTGTTTCAGGCTTCAGCTGTACACGCTAGAACAATTCACTCTTGTGTCATTGCTAAGAAATCTCCCACAGTTGCACAATTAAGCAGAAATGTTACAACAGTAGAGCATTTATAACATTTCAGAGGGCCTCAAATTATTGATTATCCAGCACACAGACCTTTCTAGGACTGAGAAAAGCAGTAGGGAAGGAGAATAGTAGCACCAGAGCTAAGCGTGCTGCTTGTTGCAGGGCCAAAAAATCTCACTATGAAACCTATCTTGGGCGAAGTGGCGGAATAAGAAGGACAGCATAAAAAGGGTGACAAAGGAAATAACTTTTTCACAATTTCACGGTGTATGGTACAGATCTGGATCATCATTAGACTCTCCTGTAAGCTTTTCTCTGATGCAAGGCTGCTGGACCTTGGCCTCTAACAAGCTTAAAACCACCATGAAGCAGGTAATGGCAGAGTAAGAGCTTTCTATAATGCTTGGAGGTCTTGGCAAGAAAGAGCCACGCCATTAAGAGCTAATGCAATGCAGGTGTCCGCATGTCAAGACTTTTTCCCTTTCCTCCCTCTTACAATAGGTGTGCAGAGATTTCGCCTGTAGTGTTTTGTCATCTTTAGTTGAATTGTAGGACTTGATTCTAAAGTAAATTGTAACTGGTTTGCAATATATGCATCTCCCTTGGTTTCAGCTGGATTGCTACAGAGCTGTGTTGCTGTAAGGAGCGTTTAGTTTAAAAATACCATGCCGAGAAAAAAAAGCTGTCCCCGGTCTCACACTGTGGTATTGATCTCTGTGTCCCTCAGGGAATCGGGAGCAATATGTGTATAACTACCTGAACTGAGCTAATTGCACACTGTAGTCTTAATCATCTAAGTGTTCTTGTGACTATTACTAAGCACTTGCTTCAATAGTAGCTTGTGGAAGCCTGCCTATAATGTAGAAGATTTTTTTTTAACTATCTGCTTGATGTTTTTTATATGTGATGCCTTTATTTTTTGTCCTTTTATGTAGAAATGATAAATAAGAGCCTTTCCTATACTTTTATGCATAGTTAGGAGAATAATCATGCTACTGAGGCTGTTTCTGATGCTCCCCAGTGGAGTTCCTCCCAAGTTTTTTGGGTTATATTTCATATTTTCATATTTTTAGTGATCCTTGGTGCAAGAAGTAGCAATATACTAATGAAATCTGCCAAAGCAAACTTACGAAGAACTCCCTACTTGGGGAAAATCAGCATATAACATGGAAAGAATTAGAAGGCTTTAAAAGTTAGGATGAAATTTAGTAGTACAAGTACAAGGTCGTACAAGGTAATTTACAGATTCGTATCAAATGTTTCTACCGCAAATTATAGATCTGTCATAGGAAGTGACAGGAGAAGGAAGAAGATCCAGACATGTGGAGTGTGAGCAAAGTATAACTGTGCAACGTGTCTGTTAAATGGGTCAGTGGGACACTAGGACACATGAGTTTTTCGGTAGATACAGGAAATGTTATTATACAAAGCCACAGTGAGTAGAAGGTACCTCCTATGTCACTGAAAATGCAAATATTTTTCTCAATTCGCCGAACTCAACTTTCAGAACAGTTCAGTGAGTGGGTCTCTGTGGGTAATCTCAGGGGATTAGGTGATAATCTTGGTTGTCACAAGTTTCTGCAGAATGCTTGTTCAGTTAAATAACTAATCTGCGATGAACAGTGCAATCGAGAACACATACACTGGTTTCAGTTATTGAAACACATCCTTATAAATTTAGCAGAGGATGTTAATGTGAATAAAAATGTAGATTATGGAAGCTCATTCAAAGGAAATGGAAAATTGCAGGAAGGTTTTTGCTTTTCTCCCGCCAGAGATATAAGTTAGTTTAATGATGTTGGCTTGGAGTTACCTGTGAAGGCAGGTGAAAAAGGGTGAAGTTTGCAGTGTTTATGTAAACGCATGCGTATAATTTTATCCCGTGTTATTGGAGCCTGCATTATTGTCGGTGGTAACTATGCGTGTCTTATGGAGATAAGAATTATTAGCATCAAATACTAATTGTACCACCCAGAACAAGGAGGCCTAGTACTGGCTTTCCATTCATGTTAATTCTCTTTGTATGCTGCTACCGTTTCTTTCATTTTTCTTTCTTTTGAAATAGGTTTAGTTACTGCAGTTACGCTGAACGGTTACAAATTGTGTCATGGCATTGTGATGAAGACAAATGCTTTCTGAGGAGAGAAGAAATCTGAAATTTTTGCTTGAGTACTGAAGTCTGAAGAGACAAAAGGTAATACTTTTATTATAAAAGGGACTCGTTTCCAAAGTATCCTTCACTGAGGGATGTCACTAATTGTATATTATGGCCTTTCTGTGCAAAAAGTTGCTGGCTTTCTTAAAACGAGACTGATGCACTTTGAAGCTCTGTTGCTACGTAAAATGGGTAATACAGTATAACAGAAATGTTAGTAATTGATCATGAGCTCATTTTCCCTGAGTTTTATGTAGGGTGAGAAGAGGATTTGCTGCTGTTGCAAGGGTCTCTCAAAAAGTGGATGATACAAGCTGTGTCATGTTTTCAAAGGAGTATATTACTACCTGTCCTGAAAATGCAGAGAGTATAAAGAGGTGCGGAAAGTTGGCAGGCAGCTTACAGTCCAGAATGAACGCGGTGTAGGGTTAAAGGTATCGGTTTCACTAATCCCAAATGAATAGGTCCCTTTGCTACCATTAGCTTATGTGGGGCGCCTTCATGCCACCCATATAAAATTTAAAAAAAATAGCAGCACCTTCTTTACTATCAAGAATATCATGAAAAGAACAGCGTGAACATAGTGTAGCAGGACTAGCAATAATTTATTCCGTATCTAAATTTGAAATAAGCAATGTCGGAGTAAAAAAGCCATCTGCCTAGGCTCACTTTAGCCAATGTTTTGCCAGACACAGCGCGTATGTACAAGGATGTTGGTTACAGGAAAAACTGGAGATTCCAAAGTGCTCCTTTATATTTTCAGAATTTCACTCTAGGGACACTATAAGCAGAGAAGCTTTTAAGAGTGTGAACAGGGTGATGCTCTTTGGTTCTTTAACAGCAGCATAAACCTCATTAAAATGTTTTTTCTCAGTTTTGTCTTTGCAGGAAAATGGTCCACAGTGCCATACTGGAACACCTCCCCGAAGCAAGCTACAGCCCGTAGTGTCACATTAGTGCTGTCTTTGTCAGCCACGCTGGGGACGGCTCTGACACTCAGCGTGTTGGTACAGATCAGCTTCTGCCCACAAGGTCAGGTACATGAGATAAAAATTCTTTGATAAAAGAGGAAATCACTTCAGCCGACAGTGTAGACTCATTTGGTAATAGAAGTCACTTTAGTCTGGAGTAATGAATAAATTCCATATTAAAAAAACAAGACTGCTGACACAAAGTTAACCTGTGGTACTTAGGAGATGAGCTGGTTTTTGCAGTATTTTTTTCTGGTTGCTCCCCTTCTGTGGACTTTTGGAAAACTTCTCATTTACAGACTTTTTCCTTAATCTACTTCTATCCGCTGGGCTGACACACTTCTCCCTAACATCTTCAGAAGAATGATCTGCTTGTCATTCCCAGAGAAGCAGGAGTCTTCAGCTGACTTTTCTCTTCTGGTCTGTGGTCTCACTCTCTGCTTGGCGATTCCTGGGAAGAGTGGTTCCAGGAAAATGCATTTCACGTTCAGCTTTGCTTTTTCTTACAGTGATCAATGATGCTGCTGTAGCTTATGAGCGCCTCTTTCAATATTACTCTCATCTAGGTTTCTTGTCATATTCCCTTTCTTTCCTAGTACTACCTGTAGCAATGAGTAGGTCACAAAAGTAATAGTAGAGGCCTAAGCCCATGGGTTTCACCGGGTGGCTCATATTCAGGTGTTTGGCTCATGCAGCAATGGAGGTCCATGAGTGACCTTTTCTACAGAAGAAACTAGTCAAACACAGCTGAAGCAGGCAAAAAAAGATAGCCTGAGGGGAGCAGAAGATAGGCTGAGAAACTGGAATAAAACCATGGATCCTGTAGAACATACTTGACCAGATTTCTTAGAAAAATAAGAAAATATGATTTGTCCACTTGAAAACTGCCTATGGCATCTAACTGACTGGAATGGAAAGGAGAGGAAAATAAAGCAATATACTGCACAGAAACATCTCCTGGCAAGCTCTTGAAGGGCAGAAAAAGAACTTGACAGAGAGGAAATTAGTTCTAATTACACTGTTAAAATGGAGTCACCCTGATTCCATAACAGCCTTGTCCTTGGTTCAAACAAAGCCCCACTACTTTAGTTTTAAAAATATAATAAATCGGGAAATAATAGTAGACAGATGAGGACTGACAAGTCATAGGGATTCCAGGGATCTGATGTGAAGCACATCTTGGGGAAATGGAAGTGGTGGGAAAGGGTTGGTGCTCAGCAGCATATCCCAGGATTACAAGTGACTGCATTTCTAGCTTTGATGCTGTACTTCAAAGTGAAAGATGGTCTTTATCGAGAAAAGTTTCAGCATGGTTTGTGCTCTCTTTTCTTAGGCCTCCGACATACCGCAGAGCCTGCTATCAGGGATATGCTGTTGTATTGACTGTTACCCTGGTCCGAAGCAGCCTGACCATAGCTGGGCGCAGAGCTGCGCACGCAGCACCTCCTCGGGCACTGGTTTCACTGCAAGCGTTAAATGGGAGACTCCTCGCGCGGTACATGCTTGGTGGCTACACTCAGAGTTTGCTGGTGTTAGCATATCTGGGTTTGAACATCAGTTATGCAAAGTTAGAATTAATCTACTAGGAAAGTTTAATTCTTGATTGTTATTTGTTATGCTAATTTCTATTTATTTATTTATAGAAATGAATGAACTCTTATCTGTGTACTGACTTTATTCTCTGGTAGAAAGTTCAGCAGCGGTGTGATAGTTACAGTATTATGTCCCAATTTACATTCCCACATACAGGATAAAAAGACAAAAGTAATGTTATCAGTTAGAGTTAAAAGCTAGTTTTATGCTTTACATAAAACACAGTGCATACAAGATCGCAGAATCACATTTTCCAGGCAGTTTGCAACTGGCTTTTTTTCAATACACTGCTTCTTAGCAGAAGAGGCTGTAAATTGGTTCATGGATGTTTATGAGCACTCCGCTATGATCCATGTAATAAATATGTAGGATTGAGAAGCGGGGGGGGGGTGGGGGGAGGTGGGGGGTCCAGGGTTTTTGAATGTACTTTTTTGATATTTGTTCAATTAAAATAATTAAAATGCAGGAAATAACAAAGAGTGTACTTGCTTGGATCTACTGGAATCTGTAGAGGATACAATTTATTCTGCTGGGTTTAGTATCCTGTACTTCTGTGAATGTATTAATTTATTAACTTTGTGGTGATGGACAGCTGGATTTGGATTAACTGGGGTTTAATATTTGGAAGAGCTGGCTGTGGTCTTTGTTTTCATGTACATCTTTGTGTAACCTTGGAGATTGTTCTTTTTTTTCCTCTTCCCTTGTTTTCTTTTTTCCTTCTTTTTTTTAATTTTAAGTGGGGTTTTTTTTTGCCTAGAAGTAAAAAAAAAGGACCTCAATAGCTCTGAGGACTTAGACCTCCATCTCCTTGTGGTTTATTTTCCTAGGAGAACTTCTGCTGGAAAAGTATGATCTGGTATAAATTCATTCACTCAAGAGCACTTGAGTCTTTAAGATGCTTCTTGAGTTTTTTTTACTTTCGGTTAATGCTGATTAATAATTGATCTCTCTATCTACCATGACTTCCCTTTCCAAGAGAAAAAAATTATTTGACATATTACTTTTTAAAAAAGCATAGATTAATGAACACAGTAAATGTAGGCACACTGGTAAGCAGCATCCTGACCTAAAGAAGCAATTAAAAATAAATCACCCGTCTTCAAGAAAGATAAAAATAATATTCAGTAAGAGTTGTTTCCGCAGCTTGAAAGTGAGAATAAATTTCTTAAAGCAAAATGAATGTTAGAAGCACTCATTTTTGTGGAAGGAAAAAAGAACCTAAAAATACTTAATGCACTAAAAAAGCAAGAGCAAAGGCTGAAGCAGCATAATCCTTTCCTCTTCAAAATGTGGAAATGGGAAGGAACAGAGTAGGGAAATAGACCATAGAATATTGAAATGCATTATCTTAAAAGAATTGCTCTGAAACAGCACATCGGTAATATTAATGCTGGCAGACGAGTGTGTCTGTGGGAGCATAGAATGAAAATTATCTGAATAAATCGTGGAGATCACTTGTCCACATGAAGTGCCCATCAGATTTACACGGAAGTACATGAACAGTGATAGGTTTGTCCTCGTGCCCTCCAGGACAGTGACCTACCTTGATTCTCATGAATGTCCGAGCTGAAATCCTTATTCCCTTCTTATCGTAAGCACTGTGTGACCATGCTGTGTGATTTTAGGGCCTGACCCAGCTCTCACTGCAATCTGCTTTTTACTTCAATAGCGGGTGAATTGGGCCAGCCGTAGTTACTTATGATCCCTGTCAAAAATTATCCATTTCAGTTACTAGTGATGATGTCCTTTCTGTTTGTAAAAAGATTTGGTGCTGTAGTGGAGCCTATAAATACCAGATTGGAGTGCTGTGGTGTTGGGAGAATCAGTTGGGGGTGGGGGTTTATGCCTAAAAGAATGGGGTCAGCCTCAGAGCCACAGCTAGCCTGGAAATGAAGTGGCACCTGGGCTGCTCAGGGAGGAAGGAACAGACTGCTTATTTAGAAGCACTAGAGGATGGAGTTGAAGGCAATAGGTCGGGGCTGAAATACTGGCACTGTTGAGCTCAGCAATGTCAACAGCAATGTTGACTTCATTGGAGGCAGAATTTCACTTGAGATGTCCCTGTCATCTTGAACAGTTGACATGTGTCCACCCTCTTGTCATCTCTGCCTCATTCTCCTCCCTCCTTCTTGCATTTCAATATTAGAAATTGTGGGATAATCTATCCGTTCTTTTTGAAGCGCGAGGAGACTTGGCAGAGAGTACAAAGTTGAAAGTAACTCATTCTGTAACAGTTTCAGACCTATGCTGTTCATTAATTTTGATTAAAGGTGATTTTCTTTTCAAATGACTTGTCAGAAGGCTCTCTCTCCATGGGGCTAATAGGACTTCATGGACATAGCAAGCCTCCCGGCAGCCCTTAGGGAAAAAGAGCAGCATCGCTGCAAGTTGTAGTCATCCGTGGGAATCCAATGACTTTACACCTACTTGTGCCGGATCTTTGTTGCTTTGTTTCTCTGATTGCGAGATCGCCTGTGAAAATGTCACAGAATCTGAGGTATTTACCTGCTCTAACAAGCCCCATCGCTTGCAAGGGAAATCTGACAAGTAGCAGAGAACAATATATCGCTTAAGGTCCAGTTCCACGTAGATCTGCTCGAACTGCTAGAGAATTACAGATTGGAGTTTAGTCAAAGATGCTTCTCAGTTACATTTTATCAATATTCATATTGAAGATTTTATTTTAAGTGGTTCACAAAATGCTTTTTACATTTTTAAATTGCTTCACAAGTATGGATCAATCAGCAAAATATAGCAGTAATGAGTTCCTTTTAATAGCGAAGAGCTCGCTAATTACCATGCTGATTATATAAACTAAGTTTTTAGCCAATAAAAAAAGCTCCTGCAGGCAATGTCCTTCCACCTGCTGGGGGCGGGCAATTCTAATTAAAAAATAAGAGGAAATGATTTTTCTCTTTAGTCTGTTTCATATGGTAGGAAAAAAGTTTACTCACTCACTTTCTATATGTGACATCATCTGAAGTAAGTAGATGCTTCCACAGGTCTTTGAAAAGACTACCACCAGCAAAGTTTTAAAAATAGTTTACCACAAACACTGCCTTTTTTCTATTTGAAAGGAAGGTCTTCCAGGTATGAGGTTTAATGTGGGGCCAGCCAGTAAACCGGTGTTTGCCATTGATTTCATTTTGGCCAGGATGTATTTTCTGATGTCTTTCACTACCCCGGGCCCTGTTTGGCAGCGCGGTGATGAGTGCTGTGCATTGATACCCAGCAGGGAGTCTCTGGCTGTCCACAGACGTGCTATCAGTGGACTTTGGAGAGGTATCATCAGCTGAGTTTGTCAGCAGAAGATCCCCACACTCTCACATAAGATGAGTTCTTTTGTAGGCAACATTAGCTGTGCTAAAATGAAACTTGAATATTTGAAAAACGCCCTGGGTCCTTAGCTGTTGGGAAGCCAGCGGGGTGGCCTGTTGGTTATGGCGTTAGGCTGGAGTTTGAGAAACCCGTGGTCTTGTGGCCAGCTTAGGCAAATTGCTTTGCCTCTGTGGCTCGTCTGAAATGTGCCTTGTTAACCTGTGAGACATGTTGAGGTACTTACAAGCTGGGGCTACATAAGGTAATTTCCTTTAGAGGAAAGGAGAGCAAGCCTGAAAGCTTTCCGTATGTGTGTTCTGTATTCTCTGTCTTTTCTTATTTTTCGAAGGAAAAATGAATTCTGGGAGATGCATTAAGCCCCTTTACCTTTTGATAATTTGGAGGAAGACGGAGGGAGCAGTGAAGTATCCCTTGGGACTACTGCCTAATCTAGACCTAGTGAGTGCCTACCGTTCACAGCACTAACGCAACCTTCTTACTTCCCGAAATGATTAATTCCTGTTGGATTTATGACTATCACACAGATTAGACTGTTGATGCTATGGAAATAGCAGTTGTCAAAAAGCTCATTTTCACAATTTATTTATCTCACTAAGGAATGTCTAATGCAGTTTGACCTTTATTCTGAATCAAGATGGGGTTTTTTTTTTTGTAGTTGTGGGTCAACTGGGAAAGGTTCATACCACATAGTTCAGAATCTCTAAGCAAGGATGTTGGGGGTGATGCCAAACACTTAACAATAAGAAATGATGCAAATCCAATTTTAGACAATGTTACTGGATATTCAGTGTCTCATTTTAAATGTGTATGTGTGCTCAGCCTTGCTTCTTGCGCGTAACTATTTAGCAGAAATTCAAATCTTTACTCATGCTTCAAACGGAGACCAGGATGTGTACAAACTTCTTGCTCCTAAAAATACCACACTGATAGCAGAAATGTATGTGTGAAACAGTGCAGATCGCTTGTTCCACCATTGAGATTTTGTTTTGTTCTGTGGGTAAAGAAAGGAAGTAACTTTCAGTCCTAGAAAACCAGTATTATTTGTAAGTGATACAATTGCTTAAAAAGTAAATGAGATTCCCCTGCCTTTTTTATCTCTGTGGGAAAATAGGTTATTACCTTTTCTCTTGGAATACTGTCATTCAAAAAAACTCAATTTTTAATAAGTAAAAAAAAATTGAAAATACGGATATTTTGTTTGAGTGGGATAAAATTGTTTATTTGAATGTCTGGCACAGAATATTAATGTTTTTGCACAGAGAAAAATGTGTTAGAATTGTATTATTTTGCATTTTATTTCATTTATTCTGCCTGCTGGTACTAATTTAATTCATTTTCATTGATTTAAGGAATGCATTTGAGCTGAGTTATTATGCTTAAAGGTATCAGCAAGTGATATAATAGGACTGTACCTGTAGTTCAGGATGAAAAGATAAAAGGAAAAGAAACTGTTATTCCTAAGGATAATTAAAAAGGAGGGGAGGAAAGCCCTTTTTCATAATCGTTCATTTTCTTCCTTTTTAGTACAAAGTGATAAAAGGAAATAAATTCATGTTCCAAGCTTCAGACGTAGTGTTAAGGTCATTTATGAGGATGTTATCTTCATGGGAGAAGAAAAGTTTGTCAGAAGTTGTTAATCTTGAAAGTATGAAAAGTGGATCAAAATATCACAAGGAAAAAACAGATTGTCAAGATGACAGAATAGACCTGTATACCTATTTTCCAATTTTCATCTCAACATGAAAACACAGCATGATACTAAGTTTCAGTGGAAAGAAACAGAATATATCAGTCAGTAGCTCGGTGGGAGTGGAATCATGTTTTTATAAAGCAGATATGGGTTTGATAAAACAGAAACATATTCCTAAATTAGTGGTTGTGTTCTCTGTTCCAAGAACTGTTCTTGGACAGTGTCCGATTTTTACTCGGACCGTACGAAAAGTTTCCCAAATACATACTACTACAGATTTCTGGTCATTGGGGGGGATATCAGGTAAGTTTTGGCAAAGGCAGTTGTACCATTTCTGTCGCATAAGCAGTTTATTGCAAAAAAGGGCCAGTGAGCAGCATATGAAAGAGAGATGGCTATATAAACTGTCCCAATTTACAGTATAACTTGAAGAGCAGTGTATGAAGGAGATAATAGCTTCAGTCGCATGTGGATACAGTGAAAGGGATGAGAGATCGAAGGAGTAATGAGTGCGCAATTTGAAGATGAGATGTGAACAAGGGCCACATTCAGTGTGCAGAGTGAACGCTACTGATGCAGATGTCTAGGTTTATCTGCAGGGCTGATGGTGAGAGAGACTATTATAGATACCTGTCTTGATTTTGACACAGAACACCTTGCTTGAGGAACTGAAGAGGAGAAAGGTAGAATTCCATAACAGCATTGTCAGAACTGGTAGGAACAGAACCGCATTTTCACCTGAGTGTATCTGTCAAACGTTTCATACAAAAGGGGGTTTGAACCGTCACCTTTGGATGATATTTAAATGTTTGCTCTAGTTAAGGGCAGTTTGACTCTCCATTTCAGATTTATTATAAAAAAAAGCATGATTTTTATACTGTTGCTTTCTTGTTTCTTGCACTGACCGCAGGTATGCTACCATTTGACTTGTGCATTGTTTCAATGTTCAGTTAGAAGAAAATTACGTTCTTTTTATGCTCAACCAAAAGGGAGAGTGTCTTAGGCATCAGTCCAGTTTACGGAGTATTGCCATGAGATGTCTGAGCCTGCCGATGCCGATTGTGGAAATTGTCTGCTGAAAAGCGTGAAGTTTTGAGGCATACTTCTAAAAAAGAAAAAGAGAAAACAAAAAACAGTGTGTTTATTTGAAAAATTAAGAAATTCAAAAATTTGAACAATTTATATTGGAAAATATAAAATGTTGTGTTTGTAGCATGACAACTTCATTATTATTTTCTGGGTAAATATGCATTTTCTGTTTGGGAAATATAGTCCTCACCAAATCTGTCCAAAACCATGGCACAGTACTTCAGTTCTGCAATAATATAAATCCATTCAAGAAGTTGTCTTGGCTTGAAGCATCGCCTGCTTTTTACCTACCTGTTGCAATTCAATTTGATGTGCTTTCTCTGCTTTCCATCCCTCCTTGTAAGCCATTTTCCTATGAAAGAAATAAGAAGTGTAAAATCTGAGAGAAAAGCATATTAATGGATGTATATGATAGTTGAAATGCATTTGAATTATTGTTTTTTTATCTTCTGTCACTAGGAGTGCTTAATACCAAATTCTCCAGAGCCCTATTATTAATACTGTTTTCGTTTTCATTCCTGTGAGAGAAGTATTTTCCTCTACAGGGTTTTCCTTCTTTTTATTTGCATAATTGTCTGCTTTGAATATAACCATAACAGAAAAACCTGCTAAAGGCATAATCTCTCCATTCGTGCATGGCCCCTACTGCATATATTCAGTATCATTAGGTTTGGGGTTTTTTAAAAAATTTGCAGCAGTCATTTTGAAATATCTTTTTTAGGATGAAATACAGTGTGGTAAAATAATAACTGCACCTTCCCTCTTTCTCCAGGTGCCCTGTTTTCTTCTTGTCTTTTGTTGTTTTCTTTTTTTTGTTGTTGTTGTTGTTAGTGAGTTCGGTTTTTTCTAATTCTTTTACTCACAACACTCTATTACTTGGCTTAGGTATTTTGGGGTGGAGGGAGCTGGTTACCCAGAGATGTATTTTGTTAGCATCTACTGTGTAAATTCTGCTAAGTGATCTGTGTCAGCAAGTCCACGATTTCAAAATATTTGTTTAAAGGGGCCTATTTTACACTTCTTCTTTCTCTGTGGTGCAAGGCTCCTTGGCAATCTCCTGAACTGATTCCCTCCTTCCTTTGGGAAGGGAGCGGGTTTCTCCTTGAGAGAGGAGAGGGCACTGCTGACAAAATACACTGCTCTCAGGTGTCTGGCTCTGGAATTCTCTCCCCTGTTCCCTTGGTAAAAGAGCGTCTCAAAAAGACATTTTGGATAATGTAAAGAGAGCTAGATTCTCACTGGGCTTTCTTGTGGTGCATCGTGCTTCTGTGTGTGGAGAAGAGGAAATGGAATTTGGATTTTATGAGTTGTGAGTTTTGGTTGTATTTTCAGTGCCTGTGGGGGTGAACTGTATTTATTGATCTTCAAGTAAATAATAAAACGTGATCACTTTCTGCCCGCCCTAAGAACTGTGTGCTGAATGCACATTGTTCTTCTACTCTCACGAGTTCAGGAATTACTTTAAGGACAGTGAAGGTTTTTTTTTTTTTAAGAGAATACTGGGAAGGAATTAAGCACCATAGTTCCAGCAGCTTGAAAGTTGTGGAGATACATTTATTCAGATGAGGTTTCCTCTTGTGCTCACTGGCATTGATGAGACCTTTGTAGTGTGCGCTATGATCAGCTCTGTGTCCGTTTAATGACGCCGTTTGGCACTAACCTGCTATGCTAATGGAGCCTGTAGTAGTTCCTTGGGTACACTGAGAGACCATAGTGAATCAGACTAGCTGTTTTAGTTCTGTGTTTCCCACAAGGAACATCCTTAGCTGAGTGGTGGAAACTTTCTGTGGCTTATGAAAAATCCCAAGTTTTTCTTATGCTTTATAATAACTTGCTGTTTATTTCTTTCTGATATCACAAATGTTTGCAAAGACCCACTTTGACAGATAATAACTGATTTAAATAGTCAACATCAAATTCAAAAGGTTTATGAATACTAAGCAAAACGTCTTGACAAAAGGTGAGCAGATTTTCAAGGGTGAGATAGTCTGCATGTTTCAATGTCTCTTTTAGAGGAATCACATCTTTACTTTCAATTTCCTCTTTAATGTAACATACATTCTGTAAATATTGTTGCTACTGACAAGAACATCAATTCGTGTTATTCATAAAGAGACTTTCCGGATTTGAGCAATGAATAGCAAGCAGAAGGAACAATTGCTTGCATTTTTATTTCTTAACATGCATCCCTCTGTTAAAAAAAGGAAGCAGAGTCATTTTACGCTTATCAAACACATACTGGTTTTGCGAAAAGGGCTGATTGTTAGCAGAAAACCATATGCAAGTGAAGGGAGGTAAATTTGTTAAAGTATATTTATTTCCTTTATGTATTAGTGCTTGAGAAGGGATCATTTTAACAGACACTCTATTGAATAGTTTTGCTCAGAGTAGTTGGTGTAAGAGGTGTGGATGTGAGTGTTCCTCTGGACAAAAATCTAGTTAAGTTCAGTCAGCATAAGTAAAGCAATACTAAGTGTGATTGAGTGGCAGTATCCAGTAAACGTACTTTGCATTCAGTCTTAGTCCTTACCCTGCACTTACCCACATGCCTTACTTCACTGAAGTCATCTGGACCATGTGCATACTTCAAATCAAGTGGGTGCACAAGTGCTTGCTGAATTGCAGTCTTAGCCAATGTAGTCATCAATGTGAGTAAATAGCAATTTCAGTAAAACTTGGGGGCTACAGTGGAGGGTGTTGACCCTATTAAAGAGCCTCAAATCCAAAAAGAAGGGTTTCAGATGTGGGTAGAAAGTAGCAGAATGACATCCTCTTGGCGCATGCTTAGTCATTGTGGGAGAAGCCCTATGGAAAGAAGATGCAGAATATAAAAGTGTATTTCCTGTTTCCAAATCCAGTGTCACCCTGCGCTGCCACTCTGCCTAGGTCCAGCCGGATCTGCATCTCTCAGAAATGGAAAATGCTTTCTTAAAAGGCTGGTGCATGAATGCTAAGGAAAAGCTATTAAAATCTTCAGAATGTGGAGTAAGCTTATGATCTCAGGGCTGGAATAGAACAGTTACTGAATACTTCCCACTTTCTAATCATTATGAATTGCAGGTGCTTGTCACGTCTGAGGATTTAAGTTAAAACCAGGAAAAAAATAGAGTCATTCTGACAGTGCAACTTGGCAAATTGCCAAGCAAGTCTAAGCAAGAGTTATAGCTGCATTAAACGGCTTATTGTGGTGTTACCTTCTGCTTTTTTCAGCTGGAGAAATTGCTTTGCCATGGAAAGCAGAGACCACCAAAACCAGAGATCTTTATGAGTCGTATATACACCAAAAGACACTGGGAGGGTAGCAATGAGCCTTGAAGAAAGCCCTGCTCCTGCCTTTGTAGCTCTGGAATATGGGGAAAACCACATTTTGTTTCTGGTCTTTTTTTTTTCCTCTTTTTTTTTCTTTTTCTTTTTTTTTTTTAAGCTCTGTTCCTTTTCCAGTGCCCAGAAATACCTTCCCTGAAAGGGATGAAATTTGCTTCGTTTTTGCATTTACCACTCTGTGTGCACACATGTGCGTGAAATTTTCATGCAGAAAGTGGAAGGAAAAAGTGGTGTCCTACTTTACAATTCAGTTTAATCTGGTACATGTTATTTCAAGAATAATAGCTGGCGGTATTGACAATGATGCATTAATACTCTGTGGCAGGACTGCAGCAGTGACATTGTAGTTCTGCTGTTCTCTATTTTTGCTTTAAAAGGCTGGTAGCAGAGAGGGAGTGGGAGCGGGTCCCTCCTTTATGAAATGCCTTCTACCAGCCAATATTACTTTTGTAATATGTGTGCAAATCCCTAATGGCTATTTTACTCTGCTGTCCTTTAAATTACAAAAAATATTCAGCTCCATATTTTGCTATTTACAACATCCGTCAGAATGGATTTCCTGCTTGTTTAGAGTGTGTGTCAGGAAAAATGCATCTGTTTCCTTAATGATACTTGGGTTTACTCTGCTTATCAGAGGGGTAGCCCAGGTATGATTAGATCTGCTCATTAGATCTTCGCAATAAAAATGGTATTCCAGCACTTCCACTACAATATGCTTCTCCCTGTGTCTTTTGTGAAACGCGCACTGAATTATGAACAACATGCAGAAGGGAAAACAAGCATCTGCTTCTTGGAAACAAACATCCCTGAAATGTAAGTATTACTTCTTTTAAGATGAGATGTTACAGATTGGAGGAGACAAACGATATTAACTGAGCATTTTCCTTTTTATTTTCTATTCAACTCTGTTGTAAAAATAACTCTTTTTCAGCATTATAGATACATATGGATGGAAGGGCCTTTTCAAACTAAGTACACAAGAGTTCTGCTTAATGATACTCAGTTAAGCCACAGGGCACTTTGAGCGATGCAGTCAGGAGGACATGCAGTTCATCATTTTTATTGAGGGTTTGTATCACTGACAAGAAGAGTTGTTCTCCTCTCTTATTTTTGTGTGAGTGTATGAGGTTGCTGGTCATGGGCAGTTTTAAGTCCTTCTAAATATGCATTTCCTTTAATTCATTAAGAGACTTTTGTGTTCCAACATATCCATTACAATGACAAACTGACAGTGTAAAATTAAAAAGCCTGCAATTACTCACTTGGTTTGTATTTTAATAAAAGCTACTGTAATATGACTCTAGGGAACCATAAATGGCAAAACAAAGGGTTTGGGATTTATGTGGGACCTCTGTATACAGAATATCTAAGTGGAAGTCCTAGGGAAGAAGAAAAATGCTGGATTTCTTCCCTGCATCCAGGCAGGATCGTTTCAAGTGTAGTTTGAACAGAGCTTAGAACAAGTCTCTGGCCAGCTTGAGATCAGAGAGATCCAAACAAACATGTCTTCTCTCTCTGTTTTGGCTTTTGGACATTGAGACCATCCAATGAAACCATGTTGGGCCCATACGTTAGTTTTATGAATCATCATTCCATGAAAGACCCTAAGGAAGTAAAGCAATACAGAAAACATTTCTGCTTGCATTGTGATTGTTAGGCGGGTAGTAATTGTATCATTTACTTCTCGTAAAATAAAGTGGACATGTGTAGGAGTGCATGTTTGTGTGTAGGCAGGAGAGGAGACAAGTGTACCGCTCCTGATTTTGTGATTTCAAGAGGAATTTTCTTATTTTGTGTAAGCCAAGTTTGATTCATTGCCTGTATCTCTCAGGCTGCAGAGCTCTGGCATTAGAAAGTGAGCAGCACTGGGCATAGCAAGAGAGGGAGGCTTGTTCATACAGTCCTGCTAGGAGAAGGTGTTTCCACTGCACTCTTAGTGGAATTGCACCTACTGTACTTGCTCAAGACAGGCATTTTGCGTGCCCTTCCATGTGAAGTAGTAGGGACAGCCCATGTGTCACAAAGCAATTCTCAGACATTTTATAGGAAGTTTTATGCTCTTCTGTATTGCCTACAAAACTTACACAAGACTGTCTAATTTTGAAGGAAGTTAAATGAACAAAACTGTTCTGAAGCTGGTATGGCAGCTGTGCCTTAGAACTTCTCTTTTGTCTCCAGGGTTCTCATGGAAACTACTGTGGATTTAATGAGTATTTGTGACTTGCATGGCAAAGATATGAACAGACATTCTCATTTTGTATTCAAATCTGTCTCTACAAAAGATGGAATAGAAAATTCTATAACTTTAAGCCAGCATTTTGGAGTAGCTCTTCCTTCATTGAGTTCCGCTGTGGATCTGATTGAGATGTCCTAGGGTCATCTGTATGCACAGGAACTAACCAGGATTTCTTTGTAGCTCTGTGGGCAACTAGAGTTTGTATCTCCTCCTTAGAGTTTGCATAACCCCTGTGCTACGGTAAGTCTTAAGAGTTTCACTTTAGAATTTAACAGATGCAACGCTCACAGTTAACCACTGTTTCTCTTACTGTTCTTCTCAGCTTCTCCTGATGCGTCAATCACCTTGTCAATATTTAAGGTACCATGAGAAAAATGGGCTTCCTGTATCTCTGAACAGTGGCAGGTACGAAGTTGGCCACAGCCCAAGTACCAGTCTGTATGAACTGGGAATCGTTGCGAGTATTTCACAGACTATTTCTTGTTAAGCGGATCATAGCCTTTTCTCATTCAGGCAAATCAGAGTTATATTTTCTCGTGTTCAGAGTATTTTCTGTTTGTCAGCACAAAGCTTTTCTCAGTTGTGTGACTGAGGGAGGAGCAAGTGACTGTGATGGAAAAAAGGAGCCCAGCACATAATCGAGATACTTAAAAATGCTAAATGTGTGACACTGATACTCAGAGTGACAATTCACCCAAAAGCAAGAATGGAAATATTTTTCTAATTGCTCTTTGAGCCAGATGCCCTAACTCCTTCCAAGAAGCAGGATGGCTTCTCTAGCTACCATGGCCCCAATGGAGAGGCTTTCCCCTTCCTGGGCAGGCAGTGGTGGTGCTGTGGGCTGCAGAGATTTCACCCATCTGCCATCTTCATTCAAACGCCTAGCTCACGCTAGATGGCACTGTAATAACACTTGTTACATCACTCGATTTATTTACAAAAAAACCCGACCTGAACCAGTGGAGTTATCTTGAAGTGCCGTAAAGTTAACGTTTTCATTCATTTGCGCCTTTTGAGTATTAGAACTTTATTGACAAATGGATGCTGTTATACATATGGCTCTGTTGTTACTAAGTCTACACGTGGCTAGTAGTCCAGAACGATTCTGGACACACACCCATACCTCTGATGCATCTGCTCAGACTGGCTTGCAGGTTACTCTTTCAATCATCATTGGATTATACAGTGCTCTTTCAAAGCTCTCTAGTTTTGCCACTTCTATTGCAATTCCTATCTTATAATGTTGGTAGAGCTTCAGTGTTTAAATATTTTTTAAAATATAGTTTTTCTCAGCTGGAACGTCCTACTCCCCCATTTGTAAATTCTTATTATCAGTGTGATCTTATGATGAGCATATCTTATGATCAGATACATCCATTGTATCTGAGTATCTTTTTAACTACTCATCTCAGGTGCATTTCACAGTACTTTCTTTTTAAGCCTTAAAAGCCTAACGTTAACTTAGGTTACAAGCCTTTGCACCTGTGTCTCATAATACAGCTTTCCAATTTTGTGTGCTTGCTCAGCCACTCCTTCTAATTTCTAAATGAGTTTTACGTCTCTCTGGCATTAGCAGCTGTTTTTTGGTCTGATTAAGTCTTGCATTTCTGTGATGATTCTCATCCAAGTAGATCCCTAGTGCTTTATAAGCTTTATTAACTGGTGGAACATACTACCTATCCTTTGCTCTTGATCAAATTAATAAACCTTTAGAGTGAAAGACAGTAAATGATTTTGCTGAACATGGAAGGTGATGATGGAAAGCATGTGAAATTGTATACGAACTACTCCAGGCTTCAGGATTCTTCCACCTGAATTGGACAATGAAATACCTCATCAGTATTATATAGATTTCAGCAGTGTCAAAATGATTATGTGAACTAATTCAAGGTCTGTGGCTTTTTCTTCAAAGCTATAAAACAGAGCTTATGCTGTCATCTAAAAAGGAACATCAGCTGTCCTAAATCTTATTTGTTGTGAACAGTGATACTATATGTGGCCTTGGCTCTCTACTGCAAAGAGAAAGTGATCCAAATCCATCTGTGAGTGTTTACTAAGAAGTATTGACCTGTGAGAATGTGGCTGGAGCTTAATGTTACTATATTTAAAGGCTTTGACTGACATATTGTAAAGAGATGCATATTCAATACAACTGTTCTTCAACATGCCTGAACAAAGCAATTACCGAAATAGAGAACTGCATACTTCTGTCATAGGACATAGCGTATGGAAAGATGGAGTTACCCTTCAGTCTCAGTCATGACAGGACAACCCAGTTAATAACTTTATGCTTTCTAAGACTCCCAGAGATTTTCAAAGCTCTTAGTGAACAGGAACTACAATTACCTGTGAAAGAAAACAGCCAAATATGTACGAAGACAGTTGTGGCACTAGCACACGAGTGTAGGGGAGGCTTGTCAGCTACTGAAATATGGTTTTTATTTACTACATCTGCTAGGTGTTTTGCTTAATAATGCTGTAGCTGGAATGAAACTGTCAGGCTTTTCTCAACAGCTTTTCATTGACTTTAAGGGGGATAATAGATTAAGGTACTTCTGTATATTAGTTTACAAAGCTTTACTATACATGGTTTGCAAAATGCAACCAAGCTTTTCGTGGGAATCACTACTGTGAAGTGTTTTAATTTTGGAGTCTCAAAATCTGGTGTGATCTTCAAAGTATCTTTAACAGTGCTGTCTTTGGCTTCAAACCTGCCATACTGTAATAGAGAGTTATCTGTTGGCATCTATGGGAATTTTGCATTAAGCTTCATAGCAGGATATGGGGTTTTATCTCTTTCAATTTGTCTCTTTTTAGTATTTCCCAAATGCTACCCGGCAGTGTGTTTTAATGCAGTACATCCTCTATAATTCAGAGGTATTGCAATAAGCATTTTCCTCCCTCTTATCTGGGAAGTTTACTGTCTTTAGCACAGTGCTGACCCAATGAATTGCTGTTTCACTGCAACTGAAATCCAGTTTTTAGTTAAGTAATAAAAATTCTGTTTTCATTTAAGTGATAAAATTAAATTACTGAATTTCTCTAGCTGTTGCGTACAATGCCCCAGGAAGATGGATTTAAAGATGGGAGAAGACAATCAGAACAATGGTATTGGAGGGGCAATGTCCTTGCCCCAAGGGCAGCAAGCACCAGCTGCTTCACAGGACAGTGCAAGAAGCCCAGTCATAGCCAAGTGGGGTAACTTGACAGTGCCTGTTCGCTTTGGTTTTAATTTTAACTCTGACTGTTGGAAGGTTTATACCATAATATAGCCATTGGAGATGTTTGTTTATACATTTCTATCTTGTGTAATTGTCCTGGTTTAAACTGCGACAGTAATATAATATGGAAGTTCTTATTAACAGCATCAATTATTAAATTTTTTCTGAATCCTACTGTGATGGATAATTTGTGAGGCTGAATCCCTGAACAGGCTACTGAATGTGTATTAGAGGTATAGGATTCCATGTTGTTGATTTTTAATATTTTTTTGTTGGCATGGCTGATGAAAAGGGAGATTTTGCTATCTTGGTAGTGTTTTCACTGAAAATATAAGGAACAGCTCAACACTGGACAAATGAATGTAAGTGAAACAAATGTGAACTTCAGTCAGAGCTGGATGTCAGCCTGAAAGACTGCTGTTCTCTGGTATTCTTTTAGGTATCACAAGTCACAGATGATGATGATGTAGCTCTAGTTTAAAAGTGAAATTCTAAATGTCGTTGTTTGTGTGGCACAACAAGTGGGATTTGAAATGGTACCGAGAATATTTCATTGCTTCATTGCTTGTCAAATTCATTTGCAGGCAATATTTTGAAGTCCTATGAAATTATTTTGTCAAATTGTTAATGAGATTTAAATCATAGTATGTTTTTAAAAACCCAGCAAACAGCTCTTTATATTACACAGGAGTGTAGAGAGCATTTGATTTGCAACTGTTATATTATTGTTTAATCCTGTCCTGTTTGCTTTTTTTAATTTGTCGAAGCCGACTTTGACAATCTGTAGATCTTAGTTTGCAATGTAAATCAAAGCCATGCTCAAATATAAGTGAGGAACATGACATTAAGTGATGCAATAATTCATTTTACATGGAAGTATTCCATTTGAATGAACGACTAAATAGAAAAAAAATAAATACAATTTTATATAATTATTTTGTGCCTGTGACACATTTAGCAAATACTGCTGCCAGTTTTAGCCATATACGTAGTCTGGCTTATTTTTTGTGTGAACCGAATCACAAAGACTAGGAGGTGTATGAAGAAAAATATAGCATTGATGAAACATACATAATGAAAAATACAGCAATTTGAAAGGCTCTTGAATTTATCAGTTCACTCTCTGAATTTGCTTGAAAAAACGTGTCATGTTTTCTGACATTTTTTAAAACATATGGATTTTAAATGTTCTTTCCTACTGAGAGTAATAAACTTTGTGGTATTTGACCATAACGTACTCCAGTATTTAACAGTTTCCCTGAATTACTACTTCATTGTATTTTAATCATTTTTGTTTGCAAGGATTAGGAAGATTTCACCTATAATAATCAAAGTTGACTTCCAGAAGCTCTGCTGATAGCAATACTAATGCCCGATTTTATGGGCCTGTAGTGTGTAGTACAAAGCATAGTGGGAAACAAGTGATTTAAATCTGAATTGTGGACACTGAAGGACCCAAGCTAATTAATAGGCTTGTGAATGAAACTCTTGAGGAAGACCGCTAAGAACTGATGGGCTACCTTACAGCTTTACTGGTAACACAGTGATTATATATTGAGCTGCACTGTAAATCAATTAAATGTTCTTGCTAGCACCACATTATTAACTTTATGTGGTCTGATCATTTTCTTTTACGTTTACATCCATGCTGTTTCCAGTTCTACACAAATGACAGATTGCATTTTAAAATTAAAATTGCCTTTTTTAAAAAAAACCAAACCAACAATGCTGTGTTAAAAGTCAGAAACTGTCATCAGTCTACTTTGGTGTCTGAACTGCACATGAAAAACTAATGAGTAGGCTGGGCCTTGAAAATAGGAATGGACCAGCACAAAGGCCAACAGACCTTTACAAAAACTTGAATCTGAGTCTACTAAGACATTTTGTCAAGATACACTAGGCAAATATTAGCTGTCTCGAATCTAAATGTTCAGGGCAACTCTAAACTTCAGAGACATCCAAACCGACTTTGTACTTGGAACTGCTCTTGTGTAGAGGCACATCCTAGGGAGGTGGAGAACCAAAAAATACTTTAGATGTGGATGATTCAGATGAAAATCCAATATAATTGTGTCAACACCCACAGCACAAGAACCCACCCCAGCAGAGTTGTGAGATCATCTCTGATAAATAAAAGCCGAGTGTGTTTGGCAATCACTGTATTAAATAAGAATCTATAGCTGAAGGCAATATTGCCACCCTAGAAATACCAAAAATATCTAACAGCATGAGAGTCACACATTTGTACATCTTCCTGCTGTCCATCTCTTTTGGGATTCAGTGAGCTTAGAGCAGTTTCAGAAT
The DNA here is from genome assembly GCA_013398225.1 of Steatornis caripensis. NCBI lineage: Eukaryota > Metazoa > Chordata > Aves > Caprimulgiformes > Steatornithidae > Steatornis > Steatornis caripensis. The sequence continues at coordinate 177,486 of VZSC01014539.1, forward strand.
CAAAATCTGCTTTGTACCACTTTCCTTGTTTAAGACTTGGGATCCTGCTATAAAATGGAAATTGGAACCACCAGTTCCACGTTCTTTCGTGGGGTGACTGTGCAGTTTAACTGCCTCCCCTGTCCTCACATCCTTCCAGTAAGCGTCCTACTTTCCCTTGGCATCCCAATTTCCCAAGAATAGTCTGTATAGATGGGAACTATATCATGACCCATGCAGTTCTGTGCAGATTTAAGGTATTCCCTGTGTCCGTGAGTACAGGCCAGTATGCTTATTATTATTATGTTTTTATTCATTTCATTATCACTTCTTTTCTTACATGATTTTTAAAAATTTCATCCTGCTTCTTAATCCACCAGGTTTTTTTTTTTCCTGTGACGTGGAATATATCTGTGTTTTACAACTTGAACTTAATTTTAATATAGTAGATTTATGGACACATTCAATAAGGTGAATTGATTTCTTCCTTTTTTGTTCTCTGTAGAGTTCAATGGCAATGAATGCTATTAGTAATCATAATTCTATAAAGAAATTTCAAATTTCTTTAATATTTGGAGATCTCATTTGCATGAGGGAAAAACAGGTGAATATTTCCTGCTGTAAAAATGTGTAACACCAATTGCCGTCTTTAATGAAAAAATAAATTAAAAATATTGCATGCACAATAAAAATGGTGCCATATAATGTAAAAGATATGAATGGTAAATTACTGAGTCTTGGGTATAGTTTATTAAATATTACATCATCTCACAAGCATTTTGAAAAAATCAGAGTAAAAGATTGGTTTCTGTGTGTTCAACTCCATTTGACTAGCACCCAAGCAGTTCAGAGCTGCGCAAATAGTTCTAGGAGAGTAAGAATGCTAAAAGTGTTTGATTAGCAGAATTCTTTATTTAGCTGTACTCACAGACACTGGAGTCCCTTGAATCTGGATTTTGCCATTTTTTTCTTACTGCTGGGATGTGATGCGTGGTGCAATACAGTGCTCAGTGCGTCGGACACCGCTTTTTCATTCGTTAGGTGTTCACGATTACTTATTACATTGTTTGTGATCTCAAGATGTGTTCGTTTGTCTGCTCCTTGGATGCATTCCTTTCAGACAGATGCAGAAATTGAAGAGAGTTGCAATTTGGGGAGCGTGCCACACGAGGGATGGGTTTGACGGCCACCAGCTCTCTGTGTGTACGTGTGGACTGGCAGGGCCCCCGTGGCCAACGGCGGCTGTGGTGAAAGGCGGCAGGAGCACCTGGTGGCCGGACCGGCAGCGCCGTCACGCCAGGCGTCAGCTCCTGTCAGACAACGAGAGGAAGTTTTGTTTCCCTTTGCTTTCCCAGGTAAAATGGGAGCCTGCCGCTCTGTTGCATTTGCAAGACTCGTTTGTGTTCTCTCGGATGTCATCTTATCTCTGGTTTCAGTGGGCTCGGAGGGGTGCAGTCAGCAGGGCAGAGGAGGGCCTCGAAGCTGGTTTCCCGCCCTTCTAATGCAGGGCGCTCACGGGGCTGTTCCTCGCGCTTTTCCCTCTCACTTTTCCCTCACACCTTCCCCTTGCTGCCGGGCAGCGTTTTGCCCTTTCTCAAATGCGTTTCCACAGAGGCGCCACCCGCGTCGCTGAGGGGCTCAGCGGTGCCCTGCGCTGGGGCGGCTGCAGAACCGGCTGGAACCGGCTGGAACCGGCCCTGGGCAGCCCCAGCCTCTCCTCACAGAGAGCCCCCCTGCTGCACACCGTCCCCTCGCTGCCAGTGCCTGGGCGTGAACACCCAAAACCGGGGTGAGGGTGTGCGGATAGAGATTACCCCACAGGGCGTTGTCCTTCGGAGGTGTGAACAGCGACATGCTTTAGTGTCTGTCCTCAAGTGCTGCCATCTGTATCTGAGTAATTGGTGGCAATGTATTCAAGATCAGTGTGTTCTTATTAAGTGCCTTTGAAGCCACCTGTGCCACATGGTAATATCGCAGCGAGGATGGCTGGAGAATTTTTTTGTACGAGGAGATGGTCTTATGGTCCTCGCTGTGCTTACCAAATTCACGTGACTGCTGGGAAGGGGAGCTTGGGAGTGCTCTGGGGGAGGTCATGCCACCTGCCTGCCACCCTGCCACCGAGGGCACGAGAAAGCCTTACAGCTTTCCAGGAAAGACACGGCGGCTGCCTGGCGTTGTACAAGTAGCCTAGTGAGTACTGCGATGGATAAAGCCTGCTTTCAAGTGCACTTACAGTTCGTATCGGATGAATGCCACCCCACTGAATCATTAATAATGTTTTTCATTCAGTTTTGGTTCAATGCAAGGATTTTGTGGTAAACAAAAACAGATTTTATTTACTTTTTTTGTTACCAAAAAAGACCAACACATTTGTGGTGATGAAAGCCTATGCTCTGGTGCCTTCTGCTTTTCCTTAGCAGTAGCACTGCATCATGCTGCACCTTTCCTTCCCACGCGCTTTCTACCTTGTGATTCTTCTGCCTGATTTTGAGTCCATAGAAACCTGTGTAACCTGGATTAGATCATGACCTATTTTGTGAATTTGCGTGGTGCTGAAATAGATGCAGTACTTACCAAATCATCACGGCCTTGCTGCTCTGGCTTGATATGCCTTGAATTTCTAAACCAGTCTCCTGTTGTGTACAGCTGTTCTGATGGAGGAGACGCTTTTCAGAAGTAAATAGGGAGAGGTGAAGAAGTGATTGGGAAGATCCCACAAACCACCTGCTTGTCTCGGGCAAAAGTCATTTTCTTGTCAGCGTGCTCAGAGCCTTTTCTCAAAGATTGCTCTGTGTTAACCTACATTAGTTACTTCCTGTCCCCTGACGTAGGTGGAGCAGACCTTACCTCAATCTGCGCCTCTCAGAGATGTGCTGTGTCCTTTAGCATACTAAAATGGAGATTACTGTGTTCTTGCTAATTAGACAAAGGGAGAAAGAAAGATGCTGGCTCAGTAGTGTAGTGGCGAGGTATTTGAGTGTAAGTGGTCATCTGTTTAAACCCTATCACTTTGTACAATTTACCAGAATTTTGTAACTTAATTTCCAGAGGAAGAAGTTTTATTTGGCTTGATGTTAGCACGAGACTGATTTGTGCTTTAATACAGATTGTCCATATAGCTCTGGTTAAATCACTTGCCTCCTGTCCTGCAAAATGGGTTGCTAGCAGTTCAGTGCATTGCAGGTATGTCACTTTAGCTCACAATCATACCTTAAATTTGTTAAACAATTACATTGGTAGTGAGGGAGATGTTAGTACCGTAGAATTGTTATAGCTCATTTTAGAATGCACTACCATGACTTTAATGCAAATATTTATGTAGTGGATTATTTTTAAATTTCCAGACTGCTGTTTTCTAGGTGAAATCCACTATCATTATCTGATAACAGTAGCACAAACAAAACTGCTAGTAGATTTATTCCAGATGCCTGGAAGAGGGGGGTGGGAAGGGGGCTAGTATTTGGGGTGGAGTGGAAGGCTTCTCTCCACTCATCAGGATTTTCTCTTATGACAGTGCCTAAATACATCTGTGGTAGTTTGAGCTAATTGACATGGGGGGGAAGAGGGGTAAACAGGTAAATGCAAACCGAGATCCTGTCTTCAGCACAAACCATTGGAAAAAGGAAAGGAACTGTGAAAATAATGCAGTTGTATTTTCCCCTTTTATAGGCAATGCTTAACTAACACAACTGGAATTTTAAGGAATCTCAAATTGTGCTAGGTGTGTGACACAGTAAATTTGACCAGCTGTAGCTGAGTTGGCCGTGTGTGAACGCCAGTTAGTGTGGTACATGGTAATATAATGAGGAGAATCAAGATGAAATTAAGAAAAAGGGAAAGGTAAGCTGAATATCAGGTACTTTGTTACTATCAAGGGATTTTAAAACTAAAGCGCAGAAGCTGTAGGCAGGGGCTGCAGAAAAGAAACAATTTCATTCTGAAAAGGCCTAGACTGGCTCATTTTTATCTGTAAGTTCTACAGTTCCGTGCCCAGTGAAGCATTCTCTTGATAGCCCCCAACAGCTGGTGTGCGTGGGATCTGTTGACTTCTCTGCTAATGATCCAAAGCAAACAAAACAAATATTGGTTATTGTGTGCTGTCCCATGGAAGCTGTCTGTGCTTCTGCCTTGCAGCAGGTAGGAGCACTGCACGACTCTGATTTGTGCAACATCCCTGTGATGTCCCAGACTCTCTCCTCACTCTTGCCCGGTACCAGCCAGGTTCTTACAGATTACATGGGTATCTACAGAAGAGCATGGGGCATCCTCAAAAGTTCTTGTCTGAAGGGTGTATTTATGCTTCATTTACTGAGTAACATGCAACGAGCAAGCAATTAATTTAAAGTGGACAGTAGTCCTTATTTCTCCTCCCTGGTTCCCTGCCTGGTGATACAGTAATATTAGCGAAGGAGGAGGTGGATGTCAGAAAAGAGAAAGGTTATTATAGAAGGATGAGGAATATGTATGCCCTATATAAGCCTTCTGGCACGGCAGGCCAATGTGTGGCTGTGGCTCTTAAGATATGAAATCCTTTTTCCAGCTGGTTGGCTTTTGCAAAGGATTTAAGTCCCAAAGAACTTTTGGGGTAATAGATGAAATGACAGAAAAATGAGTTTTCAAAATCAAAGTAGTATGTCAAATTGTGCAAAGAAACTTTAATGTCAGCAGGATTCTCTTCTAGGTGTAACTCGAGTGCACAGAAATAACTTCAGTGTACTATGATTGGAGAGACTGGTTGTGTGAGTAAGGACTTAGGATTGTATACTGGGCTCTTGATTTTCAGGTCAAATAAGCACATGGTATCAAACTTTATATTCTGCCCAAGTACTAGTTTCAAGCTCTCTGAATTTTTGTTACCTGGAATTAGGACATAGAAATACTTGCCAGTGCTTAATTGCTGCCCCTAGACAATACATCAGTCCATTCTTGTAATAAAATTCACAACTCCCTTTACATCACTATTAATCTCAGCGATGCAGAACTTCAACAGCATTTGGAGTCTGTACAAGAAAAAAAGTTTCTTAGATTGACAGGGCAAAAGGTTTTTATAAGAATACTTTTTTTTTAAAATGCTAGTTTGGAAATCACTGGAAAGGAAACCAATGTCTTGAATCATTTAAACTGCATTTCCTTTTAAAGTTCTGCCGTGTCCACTGCCTTCTGTAGATGTTATGTATCTGAACACAGTTCAGGTAAGAACTATAAAAATAGTAGGATTACAATTATCGGTCAAATTGTCCTCATTTGGACTTACATGTTTCTACAGAATCTCTATACTAAAATATTATAGAGAAAATAGTTTTTCCCCACAGTGTAAATTGTATCTTTTTTAACCAAAATTTGTCATAGCTTATTTCCATCAAGCTAATCACAATGTTCCTGATACATTTTAGAAGAATATGGAAGTTTAATGTCTTATTTAAGTATACTTGTCAGAAGAAGAGTGCCATCATCTATGACTTTGGGGTTTTATTTCTTGTTCTGTAATTATTTGTCTGAGCAAGTGTTATTTTATACCTTTAGACTTCTTTGTGACTCCAGCATTACAAATGGTCATCTCCTTGGAAATTTTTAATACTGTGGATATGACAAGGTGTCAAATGAAAATGCTAAGCATGTGAAATTTGTTTTGGTATACATATAAGCAGTTCTACCATGCTTCTATACTTAATATCTTTGAAAACAAAAATCAAAAAACACACACCCCCCCCGGCCAAAAAAAAAAGCCAAAAAACCCAAGAGAGGATAGAGTCAGTAAAAAGACAGGCTAACAAGTCATGAAGCAGGAACAAGGAAAGACAGATTAGTAATATGCTTAATACTTCTGTTTGAATGGACAATCCATCCAAGACCACTTTGATCTATTGTACTTTCTGGGCAGAAAAAGAGTTATGCAAAGGCAAAGTCATTCCCTTCTTGTCACACAATATACTTTATGTTCTGTTGGCATTGGTAGAAGAGCAGCAAGAAATGTTATACGGATCAATCCAACTACATTGTACAGTCCTGGGATAGTATCTTAGAAATCATTGACATATTTGCTAAGATTTCAGTTACAGTAATAACATCAAAGCAGGAGCTTAGCTACTGTATCTAAGACCAGTATCTAATAGAGGTGGGTGGGAAATAGTTTGTAGTCTCCTTCCCCTGTTCTGTCTTTTTCTCGGATCAGTAGAAGACCAGAATTTTGATGATGGTTTTGAAAAGATAACCTATAGAGGGGGAAAAAAAAACTTATTTAAGACAATCAAAATGTCTCATTTTGGTAATTTTGAAACAATTTAAAAACAGATTACTACAAATTAATTTATATCTCAAAATGTAATTTGCTTTGGCTGAATGCTAGAGATGTTTTCCATCTCTGTGACTACAGGTGAAGTGTTTTCCTCCAAGCAGCTGAGAAGGGACAGGGACCTGTGCTAATTTTGTACCCACTTCAAAATCTTTCTTCTGAGATTTTATGACAGATTATACTTCAGTAGTGGCGACCTAAACCTTTCTGTTACTTGTAATAATTACTTAGTGGCATACATGACTCTGGAAGACTATTACTGTAGTACTCGATAAATAATTGTCAGCAGACACATAGGATGGAAAGAGCTGTATATAACACAACTAGTAGTCTGTCGTCAGAAGTAGTTCTGGGTAGTGTGGGGCACCCTCGAAGCGGTCTGGGGAAGTTTGCAGTGGTGGAACTCCTCTCTTATGAACTCGAATTTCAGAGACTAAACTGTCCCACCATAGGACTTGTAGCACTTTTGTTGTTATCCATGTGATGTGGTGAGGAGTAGAAAGGCCTTGAGACACAAGAAGTAAGTTAACAAGAGAGGAGTGGAAAACCCCAGCAAAGAAATTACGAGCCTTGAATTGTAATAGAAGAGGAAGACACCAACAAGTTTCTGTAAAAACATAACTTTGTTTTTCTGCCCAGTACTGCACCTTCATTCCTGTGTTTCCCTCACTGCATGATTGCCAAGTCTCTTTGTTACGATGTTGGTATTTTCCCCAACAGCACTATAAACCAGGTTTCTCCTGGCAGTGAGTTCTTTAGTGCAAAGGGAAAATCGCTCAAATGTGAAAGTCAGCCAAGTTAACCATCTCATGCTATGTCCAGATTTATTCCAGCAGATTCATTGGAACTGTAATTGTTTGTAGTGAATTCCCGGCATCCTCGGATAAAGCTGTGTAGGAGTTTAGTATAGAGAGCTTCCATTTTAAGCATTTAGTTGAAAACATTAACAACATTAAGATGTCAGTGATATGTTTTTTACTCTTCCGTTAATAACAATCAGCGTGTTGTCACAAATGTCAATAAATTACCAGCGATATCTTCTTCTCATTTATTGATGTGTTGTTGGGAGTTCAGGCTGTTTGATAAGAGAAGCGTACCAGAATATTCTGGATAACAACACTGCTTTGTCTGATGAAGTTAAGTTTGCCATGTCTGTAGCATTAAAATGCAGAAAGTTTTTACTAACATGAAATAATGTGTGTGTTATTAAGTCTTATTGTGCAGTGACTTGAACATAGAGTGTTATCCCAAGCCTTATTTTGAGATCTTAGGCATATGCAAAGTCTAATCCAAATACATGAGCTTTTGGATGAATAAGCAACTTCTGTATCATTTAATCAGGTTGTATTTGCATTAGGATAGATTTCTTCATTCGGGTTCGACAGTTCGTGCTGAAGTCTCGTTGTGTTCATGTACTTTGCCATTGTTGTGCTGGTATAATTAAGGTTGGAAACAGCATTAACTCCAGCAAGGATCACAGCTGGTCATAGTAGCCTTAGGCCTGACAACGTGATATGTTTCTACCTTAAAAGAGGAGCCGCTTGATTAGGAGGTAAGAGCTCTGAAAGTCGGTTAACAGTTTACTGTACTTGCTAATGATGTGCATTGGAATCTGCCTCAGTACATCCAAATTGGAGGTTAGTATTTGCTTTACATGGATAACAAACACAGCATTAAAAATACTACGCTGCCAGCGCAGTCTTTGGCAATGCCTGGGCCCTTATTCTGGGGATCTTACGCAAGCTAGGCAAGGAAGGAAACAGATAATTGAATTACCACTATGGCTAAATGAGTAAGAAACTGTTTGTTTGCATGCACAAGGTCTGCTAATCTAAAACCATACAATTCTGTCACGTGTAAGACAAATTAGCATCAGTCATTGTGTACAGCTTCTGTGAGATACTAAAATCTGTGAATGCAGATCTGAGGAGTGAGTAGGTGTGTCGTGTGTGGCTGGAGGGATCCTAAGCAGCAGATCTCCAGCTTGTCAAGGGAAGAGGAGGACTGGTCTTTTCTGTGACTGTATTGCCACTTAGGAGCAACACCTGCAATGGAACAGAACGAGGGAATTCTGTGGCTCATCAAATACTTGCTGTGAAATCTGTTTCTGCATAGGAGCGCTTCAACAATATCTTTCTAGCTGATAATGTCTTCTGGAGGAAGATATAAATAGGGAAATGATACATAAATCAATAGAGATCACATAAGTAACCAAAGAAGAAGTTTTTTACTTTTTGGTTTTGCTATTTTTACTCTTGCTACATCTTTACTTACTTTTTTCTGTGCTGATGATGAACAAACCACTTGGCTAGGACTTTTTTTCCTTTTGAAAAATGAGATACGTTTTTAATATGTCCTTGATATTTGACCTTTTAAAAAAATTATCTGTTTCACAAAGATATTGGTTTGTCTAGGACTCAGCCAAGAAAGCTGTGTTTGTAAAGAAATAGTACCAATTAAATACTTTTTTCACAATATTAATATGTGGAAATAGAATAATCCTTCCAAGAAAGTTTGCTGGTTTGCCATAAATGGCTTGTTTATAACTGTGAAGAAGGCTGTGTATAATTTTTATGTGGGAAGACACTGTAAAGGTAGATAAACTGAGCAGTACTCTCAAAGATGCCCGTGCTGTATAAATTATACAGTAGGCCTTTCACACCTATGAAGGATAGTTCTCTTTTGTCACAGAGTATCACCCTTTGCTATAATGCTCTGTTTGATGGAAATAAATACAGTGCTATTCCATTTCGGTATCTCTCATTAATATATTCATAAGTCTTTTAAAGGTGCTTAACAGCCTTACTAATCTTGGAATGTCTTTTTCTTTCAGGATACTTTTACATGGATTTTTTTAAACTCCAGTTGAAGAACAACTGCAATTTTACTGGGAGGATAGTTTCAAATGGTATTCGGGTTTCCCCATTTGCCATGTTCTCTGACGAACATGTATTGCCAAAATCTCTCGGGCTGGGATTGATTGATTCATGTCTGTCGTCCCCTCCAGGGTCCTGGTTCCCTAAAAACATGTCTAGGCATACTTCTTCTAGAAAGCCCAGTGCTCAGGCATAGCCTATGCATTAGTCTTGTCCTGATACAGTCTCAAGGACCACATACTGCAACTTGATATCTTGAAGCCCTCAAGGGTACAGCAATACATTTTTTTTGATGCAAAATCTGCTATACAATCCTTAAGAAATACTGCTTTCTCCAGTTAGCGGAGTTTTTGTAGGTGGCAAGTACTTGCCACTCTTACTTTGCTTTTCTCATCGGTCACAATGCATCACTTTTTCAGAGTGACTACAGATTCTGAGAAAACTTGAAATTATCTATATTGAGTCTATACTCACTCTTTTTCTGTGCATCATACAACTTTATCAGCATGGGTTTTCACCAAGTGACTGCTTTCACTGTTCGGTTGCCTATGTTCCTGTTTAGGATTTATATGCTGTGTTATTGTTTAAGAAGGACTTGTGTTTGTGTTTATCTGCAACTGACACTTTCATTTAACACTTGAATGTTTGTTCCATTTCCCAGATAACTGATGATTATGAAATATACAGAGGTTCTGTAATGGTGGTTTTTCACCACACCGTTGAAGTCTTATTCCTATATTTTGTTCTTTCTTTTCCTAATCTATTTTTAAACCCAGTAGTTAATCTTCTGGCTACCTACTTTCCCATACACCACACCTAGTAGTATTATCTCACCCAGACATTTGTTTCATTGGAGGTTTGTCTTGAGAGTAAATTGAAAGCATTAATGTATGGGTAGCAGCTAGCTAGCATAGATGATAAAAGTGATGAAAGTGGAATGTCAAAGAATTGAGTACGGATGAAGCAGCAGAATATATCTTTAGCCTTTGCATAGGTGTCTGTCGGTCTGGGGGTCAGTTCCCTCTTTGCATGTCTTCACTAGTTTTTTACCTGAAGTTAACTGAGGCTAATCAACCAACTTTATCACCAGATGCACCACAGTTGTGTGTCAGTGGCTCCGCAGGTATACTCTAAACAAAATGTGGTTTTGTTCCATGAAGAAAATGCACTGAGACTTATATGCTGGACAGCTGTATGATCAACACTGAGGCAAAGCAACTGTTTTATTCTCTGCCATCTCCTCATTTCCTGTCATTACTCTCTTTTTTTGCTGATATTCTATCAGTTCATGACTTGAGAGATTTCACAGAAATATTAACTCAACTAGGTAATTCTTTACACTATTTTAGATACATCAAATATTTCTACTATAATTATTTAACAACTCCTGAAATAAAACTGGGTGGAATTAGTCATCAGTTTCTTGGCTGCCATTGCGTTTGAAGATTCTACTCTCTTCTGATTCCGAAAAAAAGGCTCAATCTTGATTATTTGTCAGCCTGTGAACAAACTTCGGAAGTGCTGTGGGTGGTGTTCAAGAGTGTGTAACATTATTCCTAGATTTTGTAGGAC
>VZSC01014539.1:188351-226033 GCA_013398225.1 Steatornis caripensis
TTTGTAGGACCAATACAGTCTTACAGCTGAGACCAGGAACATGGTTTCCTCCACTAGCAATTCATATCAGGACAAGAAACCCCCAGGATAGGCTTAAGAAAACAATGTAAAAAAAAAAAATCCTATAGCAAAGCAAGCTTGAATTGGGCTCACATTACATCTGCATGATCAAGACAGTCCATTAGACTTTAATCTTCTGAGACTAACTCAGGCTAATACTTAACTGTCAGATTCTAAGACTTTCATTTTTATATCCAATTCAGTTGTATAACTTTGTATTAGCTGAAAGAGTGATAGGGCATTCTTTTTATCAGCAATACCTATATAGCATGGCAATGTAGAAATAGCTTGAAGCTGTTAAAACACTTTACTTTCTGAGTTTTCTAGATCTCTAGCTGACATTACCTTCTGAATTTTGTGCAACCTGTGAAGGATGATACATGAATACTAAGCTGTCATTTGGACAACTGCAGCAACTGCTGAGCTGAATGCTTAAATTTTAATTTTTTATAGTTCCATTAATAGTTTCGTTCAAAGGAGGAGTAACAGTAAGAATTAAAAAACCTTCATGACCTCATCATGAGTGTTACTTAACTCCTGTCTTTCAGGCTAGCTGGAGTCCATGTGCTGGACACTTGCATAAAATCATGTTTTAAAATCTGTGCATGAGGCCATGTAGCTGGCTTAGATTTATGACAGAACATAAAATCAGAATTGACATTTGAAAATGCAAAAATTAAGGCTTCATAGGTGAACAATCACATTTTATAGTTTAAAAACATGTCCCAGACTTTTCAGTAGCAGTGTGTAGTTTAATCCCTGTTGTATCTTACCATGTCATGCAATAGTAACCTTTTCAAGTTCTGCTGTTAAGCAGGCAGATACCTCTATTCTGTTTAATTAAAATAGGTAATGTATAGGTCTCCGGATTTTTATTGTGATCGTTTCCATTAATGGCACTGAACACTTTACGTGGTATCATTTTAAAGGATGTCCATTTTGTCTTGGCAAACATGTTTTGGATTTAGTATTCTGTGACAAGAATGCTGTGGTGCAGGCTCTGTGGCCTGCAACCCGTGCATCCAGCCGTTCTCAGAGCTGGGATGAAGGATTACTCCCCTCTGTGAGTCATGTGAACTTGTAGTGTAGGGGACCCTGGAAAATGTGCTGTCACGGGAGAATAGTGTGAAAATTTCTGTTCTAGCCTTGCTCGTGAATACGCAAATAGACACGTCGAACTATTCTTTTACTGAATACGTATAGCATCACTAATTATTTGCAGATGAGCAAGAGCTGAGTATTCTGAAAATGATTCTGACCTTTGCCAGATGCTTTTTTCCTGTAGTAAAATAGCAGCAGCCAGGTATGAGAATTGGGACTTCACCCATTCCCTCAGAGAGCTGCTTCGAATAGCAGCCATTTATTCTGCTTTGTCAACAAGATCTTTGTCAGGGTAGCACTGAGATCAGCTCAGGACTAAGGAATGGTTGTTCTTTTGAGGACTAACTGCTCTTGTAGTAGCTTCCTCTGACCTGGTTAGGTAGCCACAAAGCTGATGCAGCCAGGAGTCTGAAGCTTTTCTCTGTTCATTGCACTACTTTCAGCAGTTTTGTTGGCGGTGTGCCTGGAGGGAAGTTTCTGGTATCTTGGTGCCCTAGTGGTGCCATTTTTAATTTGCTGTTCACCGAGAGTCAAACAGATAAATGGCAAAAGGCTTGTGAGTTGAGGTGCGCTTGTTCAACAGGAAAGAGCTAGTGGCAGCTCTAAGTATGCCATTAATATGAATATGATAAGCCTTTATGCTCTCAGTGCCATGATTTAAAAGGTGGGACTTGATAACTCCACGGAGAAATATGATCAAAAAATATTGCTGGGGTGGTGACCTCCTCTTGAGCTGTGCTGGGTGGGATGGTACAGCTTAGCTCAGCAAAGTCCTGCTCAGGAGCAAGATGCAGACCTTTCTTGGGAGAGAAGTACTTCCTGCACTTGCTTTCTGCTGCCAGTCACGCTGTTCACGTCAGTCACCATGTCCCTGAACAACTAGTGGATGCTCTGTTCTCGTGCAGTTACCAGGTACAGGACTTCAGTTTCTTTAGCAGACCTTAAAATTATTAGAAGGTTATAGCCACCTTCTTGTCCTTTTTCTGGCGTCCCTCCCCGTGACACTTGAGTGCTATGTCATCTTTTCTTTCCGGGGTAGGACTCAGCTGTTCTCTCACTGTCAGTGTCTATGTGGGCAGCCTAACCTCTTAAGGAACCCCAAAGGTGGGTTTTTTCATTTTGATTTTTGGGGTTTTTTTGGTAATGGCTTGCATCCGCTTCTAAGGCGTCCAGCAAAAGCATAAATGGAGCTGTTAGTTTGTGCCTTCTGTGCCTATTTACAGAGAGTATTATCCATTGAGCCTGAACCCAGGACCAACTAATGAGTGAAAGGGTTTGAAAATAGCACCCTTCATACAGGCCATGATTTGAAGTGAGTAGAAACACTACTCCCACCAGGAGCCATCATGTGGACCTTGTTCCTGTGCAGAATCTGGATACAAATTTTACCTGTAACTCACTTGCTTATCATCATGCACATCTAGCTGGATACCTGCATTTCTTTTCTTTCAGCGGCACTATTCAGTGAGGAAGAGCCTTTTAGCAGCCAAAAGGCACTTTGGAAAATGGCTGAAAGCACTGGAAAAACACTGAAGTGTGTCTGGTTTTATATAATTTGAGGGTGAGTGAAGTTACATGACAGAGGTTAAGATGGTCTAACAGCTTTATCAAAACTGGAAGAAAAAACCCTTTTCCTTCCTATTGCTCCTCCCTGCCTAGTGCTGATTCTGATGTTAATTGAGTGTTTTTTAAATGATTCAGCTGACTGGCCCAGCAAAACCAAAGAAAAATCTTGCTTACTAAATTCAGTCCCAACGAACACGAGAGCTGGTGCAAAAGAAGGGACGAGTCTGTCTGGGCAAGAGAGGGAAAAAAGAGGGAGCACGACTGCACGGTCTGCTCCTTGTCACTGCTTGGGTTTGCCGTTAGACTTTCTTACGAATTATACAAATAAGCGGATTCAAACATTGCTGTGTTTTTGCGGGTTTGTTTTGTTTTGTTTTGTTTTTTTAAATAAGCCCTGAAGCTCAAAGGATGCAACCTGGTATCAGCGTCTCCTGTGTTTGCATAGAAGTTCTCCTCTCCTAAAGCTGTTGACAGCCCAGTGATCACATACCTTGCAGCCTTTGCAAGAGGCAATTGGGAAAACAGATTCCAGGAGATGTTTGCCCCACTGTCTGGAGTTTAGAGTTGTGTCTGCCTTCAGCTCGCAGGAGTGACAGCGTTGTACTTTAAGGATTTCTCACTTGGCTGAATATTTGTGCTGCCACTGGGTTTCATCTGTAGCATCATTGGAAACTGCTGGCAAAGTTTTCAGTAGGGAAAATTAACTAATATGAAGCTGTGGCCTGACAGGACTAGACTGGTGGTCTATCTAAACCTTTTTGTAAATGATGATCATGATGCCCCTGTGCTGCACTGCTGATGCTTCTGTGAAAGGACGGATGACGGTTTGGAAGGCATTCAGTCCTGACTGCATGTGATGAGAGGCCCCCGCGTGGAGGCACTGGCTGTGACGTTCCCGGACTGGGATGTGTGACGTACAGTCCAGAGGTGCAGAACCGTAACTGGTCACCACCAGTATTTTGTACGTGTCTCCTACAGGATCCTGCCTCTCTCCTCAGTGGAAAATTACAGCTTTTAGTCTTTTAGTGTTTTTCTTCTAGTGTTTTTCGTTTGTTTCCAGACCTGAACCTTGTTTGCAAACATCCAATGTTTTTTGCTTTGTCAGGAATGTTACTCTTTTAGCTGGCTGATTTGATGAGCTAACCTCAGCGTTAAGCTTCAGTCCAGGCTGAAATACTTTGGAAATATTGGGACTTCTTTTTCAGAATTAGAATCTGACAGATCTCTTAACATTTCTGCAGGCAAGAGCTGAAACAAGTATAGTATCTAACAATAAGATAGTGAATTACTAACTCTTTATCAAAAGTCCCTGCTTGGAACTGTTTGTCGAAGCCAAAGAAAAAAAGCTTATACAGTTTTAGTTCAAAACATTAAAGAATCAATAGCTGAGTTTTTCTTTTGTATTTTGGTAGGAAAAGTAAATAAAAGTTAATAAGAAATTTCTATTAAATTCTGTTTAAATTTATTGTGAAGGAAAAACAGCTAATATGCCTTTTTGGCTGGGAAAGGAGAGGAAATTAATTGTTTGTGAACATAAGCTTTCGTTTGTTAGAAGCGGTGAGTGCAGACAACACATTTTATTCTTGTCACTTGGAAGCAAAAAGCAAACACTGAATTACTGAGACATTTCATCAGCTCTGGTAAGGAATCTGAATATCATACTTGCAGCTGCTGGTGCAGTCTCTTGTGGCAAGCTCGGTGTAGCTGAAATGGAAAAAATCAGTAGCCACATGAATGAGGTAGAGGTTGATTCTTGGTTGTGCGATCCATTTTAATGAGCACCGTACTTTCCATTTGCTCCCCTTTCACACCAAACAATAGACTTCCCTCTGAAGGACCTGCAAGGTAATAAATAGTCTCCCACAGCAAATAACGGAGTTCACCAATAGTCTAAAACATTTTTGTCAATAAATCCATTAAGATTTACATGAAGGACATCACGTGTTACATGAATTGAAGGGAGGGAGGAGAAAAGGGAATAGGTTTGGGCTTAATAGAGGGAGATAGTTGCTCTCAAAAATTAATGACCCACAACACTAGAATATGAAGTTTTGTGGTTTTTTTTTTTCTCTCACAAGTGCAGCGCAGGCGTATAGAACACAGCTTTCTACATATTTATGCAGATTAATGATCATAACCTTCCTACTACAAATGAGCCATTTTTTTCTTCTGATGCAAAATAGTTAACCCTGTACTGTAGCTAAGATCTCAATTTCTACTTTTTAGGGGAAAATTTCAGAAATGCCACACTATATTGTTCTGGAAAACTAATTTCTTCAAATGGATATTTGGAATGAAATAGATTTATTTATAATTTTTTTCCTCTCCTATCAGAAATAAATATGGGAATTACCTGAATATATAAAATAGCTGAAAGATAGAACTTGCCAAATTTTTTTGTAATAATATTAAATATTGATTATTTTACTGGATGATTGCCAAAATGAGTATTTTCATACTGGCACACACTTGTAGTAGCTACTAAATTACATTGATCTTGAACCTTTCTTTACCTATAGGGTTTCATAATTCAGCATTTGTCAATATCAAATCCATCCAGTGCTGATTGCAGATACTCTGTGACTCCCAACAACAGAAGACCAGTAGATTTTTTTACAGCTAGAACAAAATGTCAACATTTCAGATGCCCACCCACCCATGAGGTATTTGAAATTAGCAATGAGAATATGTGAAGACTTGTAAAAAATATTTTTAATATTTGTAAATGTAATAATTTCTGGTGTTTATGAGATGAAAAAATAATAGGACCCACTAGAATACAGCCACAGAGACTAATAATAATACTTCTGCAGGAAGAAACATGGAAAGAGTACCTCAAAAATTATTCTTCCTTGCTGCTCTGGTGAAAACATCTATCAGAGACTCCAAGTGCCCCGTGCACTGTCTTTCTAGCTTTCATATTGTTGAACGTGCTCTAGAGCTAAATGGAGACAAGCCAATTACTTTCATTTAAGATTTAGTTCATGTTTTAAAGCAGTTGTGTAGAAGTGCTTGGCTAGGATTATAACCGATTTTATAGAGAGATCTCTTATAAAGAAACCCTTGCTTTCTTTTCTTACTATTAGGAAAAAAACATATGGCAACAGTTTGGAATATACTTGTATGCTCCAAGATGCTCTGTCATCTTAAATTCTCTGTCATGAGAGCACCCTGTCATCTTAGCTCTTTCTGCAGTATGTGGTGGATGGTTTTGTGAAAACAACATAAAGGCACTTTCCAAAATGATGCAAAAATCAGGGATGGTCCCAAGGGTCATTAAGTGATAAAGCCGGATTTTGATTTAGACTCTAATTAGGGAGGGCTATAGGTTTGCAAAAGCTGTTTCTGCCATGCCTTCCAGACAAAGCTGAAATGTTTTCCCGGATGAGGTAACATCACAACAGGATTATTTTTTCCATTATAGTTTGAAATCTGAGAAAAGCAGTAATCATTACCAGAAAAGGCTGCATTTCACTTTCTGAGTGATGTAGGGTCTAGACTTGATCTGGAATTGATGGACTGAGTGGATTGATCTGGAATGGAGAATATGAGTCCATCTGCATTTAGACTGATTTCCCAAAATTGGATAGTGCTTCAGGCTTCTAGTTTGTAACCATGGGGTTTAGGAATATAATTTGTTGCACGTCAGCTTCTTCTAGTGTTTATTGTTTACGGATAGTAACTCATGAAGACACGGTAGTTCTTTTTCCCTCTGGTGCCCAGCCACATGGAGCTGTGAGTCTGCTACAGCGTTTGAGTTACTGGATCTGGATGATTTAGCGCAGATCTTGTGTCCAGTCCTTGCTGCCAGCTGTCTCCTCCAAAAATAATGTTTTTATCTATATATATATTTGGTGTGCTTAAAAACGTGGTCTACCTAGAGTGTCAGCCTGGCTTACTGGTGGTAGCACAGCTATATCCAGTCATTTTTATGGTATTCTGTCATATCTTGCAGAGGCTGGATTCCAATGACATGGTTAGAAAAGTTGCTTTTTCTTGGCTTGGCCTACCCTGCTCCCTCTGATGAACCTGCTCCACCATCCAGTACAGACTTAATGGCAGCAACGCGCAGTGTGTGCACAGGACTGTACAGTGCTTTCAGGCATCTGCTCAGTCCCCTGCCTGCCTCGTGTGTTTGATAAGCCGCTTGAAATGAATATTTGTCTCTATGATTGCCTCATATCCCGGCACACAAGAGGTTAAGATTAACGCTGAAGATGTCTCTCTTATAGGAGGCACTGGATAATCCTTCCTCGTCCCAGTTCAGATGGCACGTAATTCTGTGGACCTATCACCCACTTACAGTTAATCATACCAAATGTAACATGGAGGGAATCCAGAGAGAGAGATTGATAGCGTAAAGAATTAAATCTAAGGTCTTTCAAGATTAGGAGTTTCGCTGACCATAATTACGTCTCAGATTTCAGCAGATATCTGTCTTGGCAGAATGATCATTCTCATGGTTTGCTACGGATCCGAGGTATTTCAGGGCTATGAAGTATTTGCTTGGTCATAATTAGAAGGGTTGAAAGCAATTCTTTCTTAATAATACCCTTTCTTTTTTATTAATGATTCAAGAGCAATTTTTCCCCTGTCAAATGCAGATTTATCTTGAAAGTATTTTCTTGATTGCACTTAATATCTGAAGAAAATAGTAGAGGAAATAATTTAGTGTACTCTATGTATAGCTCTGTATTAATCTTTGTAGAAGTAGTTGTAAACCATGTTGCATATACAAAGATTTTAATGTGACCGAGCAGTTAACAGATGAACGTAGGTACTTATTGCATTTCAAATACTATGCCTCCTCATATTTTTTGTCAGACCCGGTAAGCAAACAGTAAACTGAAACTCCAAGCAGTTACTTATCAACTGTCTTTGATGGTAATCTGGATTTAATAGTGTGTGAAGGAGATTTCCACGTGGGCGAAGGCTGGCTGAGCAGGGCAGTTGATAGAATGCTGAGAGCACCTAGACTAAATGGCAATGAGGGTTTCTGATCTTCTGTGTGGACAAAATGCCAGAGACATGCAGTGTACGAGTGGTCTTGTTCGGTGCTCAAGGAGGGGTGGCAACACGCGCACTTTTTCCTCTACTTCGTGTTGCTTGTAAGAATTTTGCATTGGAGATGTGGAGGTTGCCACAGTGTCGCAGGTCATGAAGTTGGAGTGCTGCAACGTGCTCCACTGATGACAGAGTACAGAAGAATGGATGTGATAAGAGTGATCAGGTGGTACTTTTGCCTTTTGTTAGTACTTCTGTTAGAGAGGGCAGGTAGCTGACCATTCTAATGAAAGACCTCTGGTATGTCTTTACCCTGATGGGGCAACCAAGTTTGGGAGCATTTAGATTAGGGTTGCTAGCTTTCGGATTGAATTGCAAGGCTTTTTTTCCCAGGCAATTGATAGATGTGTGTGGGAAAGAAGTGGTCAGAAGGCAGGATTTCTTCTCAATTTGGCTTGGGGATTTTCTTACGGATTTTTAAAATCATTCTTGATGTTGCTTTGATAGAATGATGCAATAGGTTCTGAACAATAATGGTGAAGGTAGTGCCTGAAGTGTAACAGCTAAGAAGTCTTTATTTCCTTGAAGCTTTTCAAACAGTTTGTTTAATTAAAGAGAACAGACTCCCATGCTACCGCTTGGATTTAGCACCTCGTTTTTCCTCTGAGAGCCGTTGCAAATGCAGTAACTTTCTGCCCAATGCTCTTTCAGTGTACGTTGCAGTATGTGCAGTATGGCAATATCTGCTGATTGCATTAGAAGGAAACTCATAAATGCAGCTGACTGCAAAGTTTTCTACACAAAGTTGTTGGATTTAGGGGTTCTTTTCAGTGATGATGCGTTTCGTGCTGGATCAGGCTGGATGCCACTTGCAGATAAGGTGCACACTATGCAGGTAAGATTTGGGGTGGTGGTATGCATGGTCAAATAGTCTCCTCCTAGTCTTGAATAAGAGGTTCCAATCTGCTTCCAGATGTCTCCAATTCTTCTCAATATGTGAGCCTTCAAAGCACAATGGTAAAACGGCTTCATACTTCAAAACCCCCTTAAAATTTTCCCTGGCAGCGATAGCCACGTTTTTTACTTTATGGCTGTGTCTGTAGGAGTAAGAACGTTGCACCGGATAGCCCTGCCCCTGGTTTGTGTGCCATATCGGAGTCTGCCTTGGCCTCCCGAGCTGCGGCAGCTAGTGTTACGGAGTGATGTTGACCCACAAGAACTCTGCAGGCTTTTGAGAAAAGGGGAAGATAACACTTGGCCTTTGCTAATCCCTGCAGGGCTCTCTCCTGCTTGCATACTGCCTGGAGAAGAGGTGGCCAGTGTCCGTCCCGTATGCTCTAAATGCCATCAGTACCTCAGGAAATGTTAAGTTTTCTAATTATGATCTCAAATATGTTACATATTACATTCTTAACCGGCTAGTTAAACAAATATATGATATTTTTACTTACAGTGCAGATGCTTTCAGCAGAAAAATGCCAGTTTTTCCAGAATCTTTCAAAATGTAACTGCTTTCTCTAATGCTCTTACATGCATTTCTTACACCAATAAAAAGGGTTTTTCAGCTATAGATCTCTGGAACAAGTCACATCCAGTTGCTAATTAGATGAGTGACAGATGTTTGTTCCCGTCTTCTTGTCTATCAAATGCACATCTCATTGCTTTTTCTTTTGCATATATCCATTCTTGGAATTCATATAGAGCAGGATATTTTCCTGTGCTGATCTGTATGCTTCTGACTCTCACCAGTGTGTCAGACTCGTGCTCTGCAAGAAGGCAAAATGACACTTTTCGTTAGGACCTGCAGGCAGGGCTGCAAGCATAGTCCACATGCATTCCTGCTGATGACAAAGGCTGGAGTCTGGTGTGGCCCTGCAAAGATACCTCCGTGTTTGGAACAGAAAGGTTCCCACTTCTTGCACTGTCATGCAAGACAGAGAGCCTCCTGTTAGAGCTTTCTGAACCGGGGCTCCAGGGAGAGCGCGGGTCACTAGACAGAGACAGAAACTGGCTCAAACTGTCATTCCATCCTCCTAAATGTCAACTGGGTTTGTGAAGGGAAGAAAAAAAAAAACAGTGCTTGCCATTGTGTTGGGGGTGAACTGGACCCCTTGGAGCCTGAATTCCCCCTGAGCTGCATCACAGGTGCTCAGCCTTTCAAAAGGAGAGAGACTTGTTGCAGAGAGAGAAAAGGTACATAAATGCAGCGTTGATGCCCTGTTGTTTGTATTCTTCGCTTATTTGGCTGTTCTCCTACTTGGTAGGATCATTTGCCTGCGCAGCTGCAGTAATTTTTTGCATAAATGGGAGAAAAGTGAAATGGGTACCTACATGCATGTGTGCTAGAAGCGTTTGGAGACTGACTCCCAACAAGGCATCATTAGTCCGCAGAGTTAACTCCCTATTGAGATGAATAGGGTGATTCACATATCTGATATGTTAAAGCAGTAGCTCAGCCAGGAGCAACATCTCTTATTTTAGAACGTTTATCTTAGCAGCAATCAAGAGTGAAAATTAACTCCTCTAGTTTGTAAAGGCAAAGTTCTATCATGCAGAGTTGGCCTTGGCCAGGAAAGTGAAAAGTGTATCAAATTACTATGGAGACTAATGACTCTCCTTTGGCTGTCTTCCACAACCAAAATTAAGCCAAGAAGCAAAACAGTATGATGAAATTGCTTCCTTTTAATAATTTTTGCCACATAATTCTCAGCATTTTTTGAAAACGATTAATCATTAAGTTTTGGTGAAACTGGTGCTTTCTTGCCTCCTTACCACCACATCGTTATAGAGAAGTGGATCCCAGAAATGAGCGTATGCCAGTGCCATCATGGGCGCTATGTTGTCTCAGCCATGGAGTTTTGTACAGCAGAAGGCTTGAAGTTCTTTTCTTCAAGAACTCAGTAAGTCAGTTATGTTGACAGCTACCAGCTCCCCCCCCCTCAGCATTTTGACAGTTAAAGACACCTAATGTTATTGGTTTATTTCTTGGAGAATTTCTTGTATCCAGTTTCCTACTGTGAGGCTTAAACGAAACAGAAATTGAGCAGATATCTTTATGTAAAATTGACGGAGAGGGCCTTACGCTCTTGTAACCGTACTTTTTCCACCTCATACTATGTGGTGGGTTGACCTTGGCCAGCTGCCACATGCCCACCCAGCCGCTCTCTCCCTCAGCAGGATGGGGAGAAATAAGATTGAAAAGCTCATGCATCGAGATAAAGACAGGAGATCACTTGCCAGTACCATCATGGGCAAAACAGACTCTACTTGAGGAAAATTAGTTTAATGCCAATTATAAATAGATACACAATTTGGATAATAAGAAACAAAGACAAATTGCAGCACCACTATTTCCCCACCCCTTATTTTCCCAGGTTCAAATCCACTTCTTTCCCAACTCCTTCCCATTGAGCTGCATAGCAAGGATGGGGAATGGCAGGTTGTGGTCAGTCCTTAACGGTTCCTCTCTGTAGCTCCTTCCTCCTCATACTTTACCCCTGCTCCAGCTTGGCTCCTTCCCATGAGCTGCAGTCCTTCAGGACAAGCCTGCTTTAGCACGGGGCTCTCCGTGGGCTGCAGTGTGCGTATCTGCTCCTGCCATGGTCTCCCCACAGGCTGCAGGGGAATCCCTGCTCCAGGACCTGGAGCACCTCCTCCACGCCCTTCTCCTCTGACCTGGATACTCGCAGGGCTGTGTCTTACGCTTTCCCCTCGCTGCCGGGCAGTGTTTTGCCCTTTCTCAAATGCGTTTCCACAGAGGCACCCTCAGAATCGCTGAGGGGCTCAGCGGTGCCCTGCGCTGGGGCGGCTGCAGAACTGTCCGGAACCAGCCCTGGGCAGCCCCAGCCTCTCCTCACAGAGACCCCCCCCTGCAGCCCTCGCTGCCAGCGCCTGGGCATGGACACCCAACGCACGCTAATCAAGCAGTTTTGCGGCTGGGATCTTGACAAGAATAACTGGTTGATTTACTATAATGTTTATACTGGTATTTTCAAAATCTAGTAGTTGGAAGCTGAAAGATTGGGTGCTGTTTATTTCTTTGGAGGTAACAAAGCAGTAAATGCAAGCCTGCGAAAGAACTTGTCCCCAGGGTATACATAAGGCTGTTGGGGGACCATAAAATGTTCCCCATCATGGCAACCATACTGGAGCGGTACCGGAGAAGCACTTTTCTTCAGCAGGCAAAGGCTGCAGCAGCTTCTCTACCACGGATGTAGAAAGACACGTTAACCCAGGTACAGCTCTGGGAAACCCTGAACGACCAGAAGGGAGGAATGACTTCCATGGGAGGGTGGATTTCCTTCCCATGATTCCAGATACAGTTCCAACCCTGAGGCTAGCTTTGGTCAGGGCAAGCTTATTGTACTTCTGCAACAGCAGCGTGGATATATGCTGCAGGGAATTGGCCGAGGTCTCTGCTCCTTCCTTTTGCACTGCCCTCTCCAACAGATGCCATCGCCACGTATGTGTAGCAATGCTATTTCTCCTCTTTCCCCATTGTCAGGAAAGAGCTGGAGTTTGCCCGTATTGCAAAGCAGATGAAAGACATTTGCAGAACGGTGGTTTGACATTTCCTCCTTGTAGATGCAGCTGATTTTGCAGGCAAAGTCAAGAGGGAGAACTGTGCCTGCTGCTGGGTTTATTTACTCTTTGCTGTAGTTGTTTCCACCTGTCATCACTGTAAGATTTATTCTCTCTGCAAGCATGTGGCATGTTAACAGAAGTAGCTAAATTTAGGAGTTTGCTTTGAGAATTTAGCTCTTCCTCTGCTTTTTAATATCGTGGGTGATCACAGCAAAGTGACGGCTGGTGAAGGAAAGAGAAAGCAGGGCTACTTTTCACTGAGCTAAAATGTAAGGAGTTGCATTTCTGTTTGTCAATGCTGAACTCCTTTGGTGTCAAGTGAGTGAGGCTGCCTGGTCGCATGGAGAAGCACCTACCCCTTAGCAGCATTTCCATTGACCGCTTCCATAAGCAGGGTAGTTACAGTCACACTTGCTGTGATCATTTGACTCAAACCTTGCTGTGTGGTAGTTGTCACTCTTTTCTTTTGCTTGTACTGACTGGGCATTTTTTTGCTATTGCAGCCATCTGAATGGAAGTGATTTTCTGTGATTTTGGGCTGAGGGGCTTTTTTCACATGAAGGAGGAAAAAAATTGCAGTTACTTTGAGGCTGATTTGGATGCATGAGAAATGTTTAGCAGGATAAATGAGTACTGGTTAAAGTCAGTTATAACTTGATTGACCTGCATTGGCAATCAGATTGATCTGGAAATTTTGCAATGCCTAGAAATATGTACTCTGTCCTCACAAGGTGGGAATTTTGCTTATGTGCACACGTTTGATTTGGAAAACTCACTCTTTTATATATCTGAATCTGCTGTGATAAATTTGATTTAATGATCAGCAGGAGGGTGCCCGAATTAATCCTTTTACTATAACCAAATTATACTGCATCAGGTTTACTTCTTAAGGGACTCTTGACTCTCATGTGCAGTGAGCAAAAAAACCTTGGCACATCCTGTGCTTGGATACAGATACATGCAGATTATGTGGATTCAGTATCTGATGTACTGTGTTTAATCTTGGTTTATTTAGTCTATGATATGCCACTCAAATGTGGCTGTATTTTTTCACTCTACTTCCAAACCTGTAATATTACAGAATAGGAATATTTCGCATTTCTGTAATTCCTAGTTTTACTGTAGCCCAATGTGTAAGTCACTTTTTGATGTGGCTAATTCTGGAATGAAGAACAGGAACTGGCCGTCTAAGTCCTGTGCCATTACACAGCGCTCTGAGATGGGGAGCAGAGTGGTGTCCAGTGAGGGAGCAGTGGAGAAAACATTTGGCAATCAAAACGTAATTAACCAGGACAGAATTTGGCATGATACAGCAACATTATGTGCCAGGCTCTGTAGAGGGAGAAATTCTTAGGCTCAGGTTCTTGTCCAGAGATTGTCAGTTCAGCCTGCTGCCGGAGCATGCCTGCTACTGGAAGCATTTAATTTAGGCCAAGCTCTAATGAGTAGAAGAGCCTGAGAAAGTGCCTGGTATCATTATTACGCTCCACTTGATGATGGCAACAGTTTAAATGTGTTCACCCTCACAGGCTCTCACAGGGGCAAAACTGAAATCTTGAAACACGTAGTATTTGAGCACTGTACTTCTGATGCAAGCAGTTCTTCAGAGGTCTTCCATAAAATACTGACTTCACCTCATCCTGCTGACTTGCCATGTTTAGCAGGACAGTAGTACACAGGGTAAATTGGCTGTAACTTAAAGTGGTATTTATTTCCTATACTATATTAAATTTGTGTTACAATAAATGACACGTAGAAGCTCCCTGGCAACCTCAAGACAGTGTTTATACAGATACAAGTTGAAGTTCTATTTTATTTGTGTACTGAAGTGCATTTACAGTAACAGGATCATCTTCTAGAGACTTTTCTTTTACAAACAGCTGGCGCAATGGCTTGGGCTAAAGGCAGATCGTGTGCATTGTGAAGCCCTAGTAAGCACTTACAATATTATGATGATTAGCAGACTAAATCAGTTCTGCAAAAGGAGGCCAATTCTATGTGTGTGACTTGAACTGATGGTGAAGATTTTGACAGTAGGTATTTTGCTTACCCCTTCATGTAAATTCTTGTGCAAAAGAACATTTTTTCTTTTTAGGTGTAGTCACAAGATCAAGTGTATCAGTGTTGAGAAATGAAGCTGAAATGTAGAAATCGTGAGATTCATTTTAAAAGTATATATGCTGTGTATAAGTATGTGCGTGTCTGTAGGGATGCATCTATATATGCATGCACGTGTCTGGTGAATGGATTTTGAGAGTCTTTCCAAACACTAATCAATTTCTCTTTGTCCTTTATGAGATTGATCATATCGGTAATACACGAAGACTTACCTAGACAGATACAGTCTGTTTCTAAAAAGTGCTTTCTTTAAGGCTGTATCCAAAAGGTCACCACCCTGGCACGGAGGACAAAAATAATCCAGAACTCTTGCAGTCAGAGACAAATAGTTTTCTACCTTAGTACACACCTCTGCTACTAGAAGTGTACTGCGGCAAGGAAATCCATTTACAGTTTTTCTTTTACATAACAATTGCAATGCCCTTAAGAGCCCCTGGTTGTTTCCACGTTCTCTTCTCCAGTTGTCCTGCAGTATAGCTACAATAAAAAGCCTGTTTATGGAGAACTGATACTGTTCTGTGAAGTGTTTCTCAGCAAATGTTACAGGTCAAAAGCATGTGTTTTGACAGCTTTGAAAGCATTCTCAGATAATAATATGCAGGTTCCTATTTTTTCATTGCAAGAGTTCTTTATATAAGTGCAGTTATATTTGTTTTATATCAGCCTTACTGTAAGCATGCCTGTGAAGCTAAAAAGCAAGTGAGGATGGACTGGCCTTGTAATTGCCTCACGCCTCATTGGTCATAATCTGTGTCTGGGGTAGCTGCTTACACCGGTGCTGAATTCCCTCACTGACGAGTGATGGACACCACCTGCACCCTATGCGCAGGTGTGATGGGTTATTGGGCGATTTTTCTGTCTATTACCTTGGGCTTTTTTACTCCTTCACCTTTGATCCTTGTTTTTTCGTCTACCTATGTACCCAATGACCAGATTTTTGCTTACATCAATGATCTTATTTTGTATCTTGTGCTTAGAAGGACTTTTCTTTGTTCAGGTCTGCCATTTCACTCATCAGCGTTATCCCTGCCCCTTTTGTTGCGCTCCATAAACTTGGTCCCCACTGTTCAGCCAGATTGGGAGACTTTGTGAGTCTTTCCCCTTGTTTTGCTTTGGTCCTACACCAAACAGAAGCTTGTTTATTATCTTCCACATCTTAACCCATGTTCTGCTGGCACACCTGTTGATCCAGCTTACCCGTGTGTCGTTTCCACCCCGCTGATGTTGCCACCTTGATCAGCCGCTTGTTTCTTCCTAAGCTCTTTCAACAGCAGTTGTCTCTGCTCACATTTTTTTGGATCACCTTCCTCCGATGAAACTGTAACAGCTATGAAATTGTCTTCTGTCACCAGTAATTTTGTTTGTACTATTGAAGTAATTTTGAACCAATATGTTTTGTCTTATGGTCCTCAGCCTTCAGCTGGTGTTTTCTCATTTTGCTTTGGTATCGGTATTGGGGAAAAGACATAATTCTTCACACTGTTTTTCTACAGCACTTAGCACAAGGAGCCCTGCTGAAAGGAAATATGGTTCTCCTCCAAACAGCCAACAGGAAAAATTTTAATACAAATTCCAATCCATCTTGGTCCAGCTATTCAATAATACATAAATATCCATAAGCAAATTGGTGCGCTTTCTACAGTAATGAAACGTTGATGTTGTTTCTTGATATAGCACATTTGGCAATAGATGTGCATCAGATCTGGACATTTCAATGTCGTATTATTATCTATAAGAATAGCTGGATGTTACATTTTAAATAAAAGGTGAATGAAATAGACCGACAGCATAATGGCGTAGAGCAAAATCTGGTAAAGTCAGCATTGTGAGTTCCTTTTCAGGCATATGTTATATTTGTTTTAAATTTTTTTTTTCTTAATTTGCCCGTATAGCTTTAAAAATTTAGGAAGTTGTTAAGAGATTCTTTGAAGCAATGTATATTAAAATATATGATACAATAATACATTAAAATTGTCTGTACTCAGACACAGAAAAGAAGCAAATGTCGTTCAGTGAAATGTCATTCACTATTATATACAGCCAGTGTGTAGAATAGCTGTATTTAAAAGTTCACTCCTCTTCTTATGATTACTGATGCCACTGCTGTTCTCCCTGTTGCATGTAGTGGGAACTCTCTGAAGTGTTTTAATTTTTTGATAAAGGAATAAATTTAGGGTGTGCACTCAGTCTCTGTCCCAGTATCTGAGGACAGAATTTTTGCTGACTCTGTCAATATTGTATTTGCTCTCGGAGAAACAGTGCGATGAACAATTGACCTCACTGTTTCTTATGTAGTAGAACTGTTGAACGAATATAGCTTAAAGGCTTAATCTTAGTTTGTTATTTCTAAAAGAAAGTGAATGAATAAAACACGATTGCACGTGTTGTGACTAGTGCTGTATCCCATCCCATCAGTGCATAATTCACACGGCTAAATAATAACCAAAAGTTTGCAATCACAGTTCAAGAGCCATTTCAAAGGCATTATGCACGGATGCAAAAGAAAAACCCAGTTTTACCCTTGCCTGTAAGAATGAAGTATGAATCCGGGCTCCTGAGTAAAAACCAGAAAATCTCCTTGCAGCTCTGTCATTAACTAAATGTGTTTCATCTTTAGCCATGTAATTGGTGATTAGAATAACAGATGAAGCACAATAAAAGCGTTCCTATTAAAATGGACAAGTTCGTAGCTCTTGTGCAGGTAAAATTACTCCTGCAGTTCAGTGGTTGTATAAACGATGTCTTAATTATGTTTGCATGTAATACTATGAGCAGTCCCACTTCGATAGCTATGCGCAGTTTTGTAGATTATTCCAGTTAGGAAGAAAAATTGATGATGGAGTTTGTCATCTCTAATAGCATCTGTGAGTTACAGCGTGCACAGGAGAAGGAATGAACACACGTGCACAATACTGAAATACCGCAGGAAAGAAGTACGAAATGAAAACAACAGAAGAGACATTCAGAAAATGCAGCCTTAGAGAGAAGCGCGAGCAGATTAGATACGTTTGATCTAGAAGAAAGCAAGCTAAAGGAGATCAAGAGAGGGAACTAGAGAAGCAGTGACAGAGGTTTAGAGCCTTGCAACACTTACTCGGTGCTTATAGCCCTCTCTCAAGGCATCATCTGGCTGACGCTCTTGAAAGATGTGATGGACCTTAGTCTTTTATTCTTCTCCTCTTCAGCTCTCTCTTACCTCTCCCTGTCCAGAATTCACAAACACAAGCCTCATTATGACGCCTGCTTCTGGTTTTGGTGGAAGCATGTCTTTGGAGGGCTTTTTTAAAGTAAAGAGCAGTGGTTAAATGTACCTGCTTCAGAAAGCTTAAGTGCCATCTGTGACAACTTCTTAAGCCAATCAGCAGTTATAACGTTCAGAGTGAAGCTCGTTAATATTTACGCGATGTCCATACCTGCGTGCTTTTGCGTGATTGCCTTTTTCCCAATCTATACAGAGTGCTTTTTAGTACAAAAGAATTGTTTAACTACCTTGAGAGAAGGATTGGATAGTTTGGGAGGTGATAGCGGGCATGCAACTCGTCACACAAATCAGCAGGGGTTTGATCTTGTTCAGCAGTAAAAGTCAGTTAAATCGGAAGGTACTTTGCCAACATGTGCAAAATGAGCGGACAATTTTAGTCAGGCTTTCAGAAGGCAATGGTATCCTTCTGGGCAGCGTTTACAGAAAGGCACAGGAATGAACAGGAGGCTCCTAGGAAAGCTGGAAACCAGAGTAACCTCTGATGAGGATAGATCAGAGGCCTACTTCCAGTGTCAGCCAGCTGACAACAATCTGGCGTAAACCAGGAGAGAATAACCAGCCTGCGATGTGTTCATTTTTGTGGTATCTGTGTTTTCTGAAGTTCACGCTGTGCTAACACTACTGCTTGGAACAGGTACATACAGTAGGCCAGTCATGGCTCTTACACATGTAATTCCCATTGAAATCAGTACCTTTAGGTAAAAGTTGCTTTGTTTTTATAGAAACAGTGCTTCTGAATGACTACAGATTTAATGAGAAAAGTACCAGCAAATCTCTGAGCTTGTAGAAGCAAGACGTTTTTTTCTGATATGAAGTTTAGTTTTCACATATTTTGGATGTGGGGAGCAGGCAAATTTTCTACCTGTTAAGGAGAGCAGGGACAGGGCAGACTTTCAGGTGGCGTCCATTACAGCTAAGGAGGCTTTCATAACCCACAGCAGCTGTGAGGCTGTTCCCAGTGTTTTAATCAGGAAAAAACAACTGTGTATAGTGGGCTCCTTTGATAAAGCTGGAGGACCTAGTTAGTGCTCTGAAGGCAAAACTAAGGATGTAAACAGCAAAATTTTTGTCATTGCTCCTGTGTTGCTGAGAGTCTCTAGGGCTTATCTCTGCTTGTCAGGATCTTCTGAGCTTTGCCGTGCTGTTATGATCGCTGCATCCCTGACTTTGCTGATGGACTCAAGAATACAATTAAAAATGCAGATGGCCATAATGACCTGCAGATGGGAGGCTCTTTCACGAGTACTTTGGAGGAAAGAAATCAGAACTCAAAATGATCTTGAAGTGAAGACCTAGACTCAAGCATCAAACAGGTAAGTGTGAGGAAGGAAACCAATTGATAATAGAGAATACTTGGCCTGACAGCTGGTCAGCAAAACCAGATCTGGTGGTTGTAGCTTATTGTAAACTGGATATATGGAATGTGTGGCAAAAATGCAGTGTTGTTACCAAAAAGGAAAAAAAGAAGCTAATTTTAGTCTGGGATGTCTTAACTGGAGTTTTGTATCTAAGATGAGGAAGGACATTGCTCTGTATTTCCTGGGATTTTTGAGACTTCAGCTAGAACATGGGCGTAATCCTGAGCTTCACCCATTAAGACAGACGTACAAAAATGAGAGAAATATGAAAGGAAAAAAATAGAAATGAGAAGTTCAGCAAATTTAACCTCTGAGGGGAGCTTCGGGAAATTAGATATTTTGCTCTAGGAAAAGAAAAGGCTAAAGGAGGCCACAGTAACAAATATCTGATCTGTAAAAGATGCTATAAAGAAGATTGTGATTTCTTTTTTTTCTGTATTCTCTGAGGGTAGAACAAGAAGTAATCAGCTTTAATAGTAGGAAAGAAGATATAATGCAGGTATTTAAAAAAAAAAAATCCCAGCTTTTCCATTGTAAAAATAGTGGACGCACTTAAGTACGTGGTAGGAGATCCTTAGAGAGGTTTGTCTTAAGGGGATATTAAGAAAACATCTGTCAAGGCTTGTCTTGGGTATTCTTGATTTTTCCACAGGAGATGGAGCAGGTGATTTATTGAAATTTTCTTCACATTATTTGTGTGTTCCCTGCCATAGACTGTAGCCTCTTGATTTTTACTGTATTTTGATTGCTATGATACTAAATTGAAATACTTCAACGTAAGTCTTCTAAGGCCTGTAGTAAGATCTCACAAGGACAAGTGTGGTGGATATTACAGGAAATTCTTTTTATGTAGAGCAGGTGTAACAGAGCAGAGGGTATTGTTCCTCGAAATAATGGAATTATGAGTTTTGAAGTTCTCACAGAGTGGGGTTTTCCAGACAGTAGTTTGTCAGGCTACTGGTTGTTTGTTTTTTTTTTTTTTTAAATACAACCTGCATATATTTCTTTATGCAATGTAGACATGCTTTTGCCATTTTGACTTATTCTGTCCACGCTAGAAAGGAAGAGAGGTAGAGCAGACAAAATAAGAAACAAAACATCCCTCAATTCAATTTTAAATACAAAAAGCTGATATTCTGTCTTTAAAAAAAAAAAAATTCTTAAGGTCAAAAGGGACCGTTTAGGTTATCTGGTCTGACCTTGACTTGCTTTAATTTATTGACAACATCAGTGCTGGTGACAAAATGGTCTCTGATGGTGACACAGTCACGTTCAAGAGCTAGTATATCTTCACATACCATCTAAGACAGTTATATGTGTGTGTATGTGCTTATATATATGGACACATTCTTATGGATGCATTTATTTGCATCAGTGGAATATTTGGTCTGCTGTATTATTAACAAATTTATTCCATTTGCACAATTCTCTTCCTTTCTGAGCACATTCTTGAATATTTATAGGATTGCTGGTTTCGGAAAGGCAAATATTTCAGATTGTGTTAAGAAGTACATGGTCAAGTTTGCAAACATAATGGTCCAATAATTGTTTTAATACAGGTCATCTTGCCATTTTATTTCATGGAATAAATAATTTTTTTAAAAGCCTTGGTTTAGATTTAGCTTAAAATATGTTACCACAGCATTTAAACTCCATGAGTACGGAACTCTGTAAGCAGTTCATATTTAACATGTTTCGCCTGTGGATAAATGATAGTTTTAGTCCCTGATGGTGATGCGTTTCTCATCAATTAGAAGATGTTTGCTGTAGAGACTGAGAACCAAGTTATTGGAACAGTTGCTACTGATTGCCATGTAATAGAAAAGCAATTTAAAAAAAAACCCCAGCAACCCAAGCAGACATATTTTTTTAGGAGATTTTAAGGTGATAAAAGTAATTATTCATTTTCTTGTACTTCCTTATGTATTTTTTCATTGTCTGTCATTTCTCTTATTGCAAAGGGAATTGGAAACACCTTCCTGTTCTGCAGTTGTATAAACTTAGCACAATGTGTACTGACTCAGACTAATGGAGGAGTTCTGATACAAGTGAAAATAATTCCTTATGGTTCTGACTTAGCAGTATACTTAAGCACGTGCTTAGCTTTAGATATATGCTCAAATCTTAAGTACATTATAAACCACATTTAAGCACTGAGCAGAAAAGAATGGAGGCAAATCCCTAATTTTTAAAAATGTATTTAATGTGAATTCATCAAAGGATATTTCCGCTAAAAGTTCCTTATTTATTTCATGTTCGCTCTCAAAGTACTTGTAACGAATGTTCCAGTCCTGAGCCTGACTTTGCAGAGTCGTGGGGTTTTGCCGAATCAGGGCATGAATTGGGACACTGTTATGTAGCAACGTAGCTTGGTGTTATCAGTCTTTCTTAACTGTTCAGTAGTTAATTGGTTTCAACAGCCAAAAATTGTTGATTATCACAGAGACCCAAAATGAGATCGTCCGTGAATTGTAGGAATTCTTTCTGTACTGTGTGTTTTTTCCAGCACAGGTAAAATTTTTTTTAGAGTTGGTGTGTTATGCCTTTATAGTTAGGATTGGAGTGTTTGGAGTAGAGAGCTGTTAAAGAGGCTTGAAATGAGGTGCTGTGAGACCAGAGCTTGATTGGAAAGGTAAAGAGTAACGAAATACACCTAAGCAAGGAATTATGGGTCACACTGTATTATCAAGAGAACAGAATTAGGGCAGCCCAGAAGAAAAGCGGGTGCCCGTTATTACAATAGCCCAGGACATATCAGAGAGGAATTAGCACAATGAGATTGTTTGCAGTACACAGTGCAGACTCAGTAAGCAGTAATGGGCTAAAACAGAAGAAAAGGAAACAGATGTAAATAGCGGGAAGCGTTCTGTAAAAACACTAATTAGGCACTTGGGTAGCTGCTATTCACTTTGCGTGACATCTGTTGTAAGCTACCATGGCAAGATTAGTCAGGAAATTTTGTGTGGATTTTACAAAGATCAACTAACACCATGCTACAGGGCTCTGTGCAGTCTGGATCCTTGTCTGTCGCTGTAGAGTAGGCGATGAGATGATCGTCTTGGTCAGTTGGAGTAAGATTACTTTGGCTATTTTAAGCAAAACACAAAAAAGCCCAAAACAGAATAGGGTTTGTTCCTCTTTTTGTATTTTGGAGTTAAAACATGCTGTGCCATGAATGCTTTAAGCTAAGTCTAGGTGAGGGAATGAGCAATAAAAAGAACTTTTTGAATTCAGGACTTGTTATTTTGTTGGATCAGCAATGCGTCTCTCTTGCTGTGCATGGGCCATTGGAAATTAAAAAAAAAAACCAAACCACAAAACCCAACAATAACAAAGAAATTTCTTTGGCGTGAGAGCACACCATAAAAACATCGTGTGCTTTATTTCAGTGGATCCGCATTCCCATATGGCTGTCTGCCATTTGTGGTGGCCACACACACCTCCAAGGCTTGCTTCTGAGTGAAGGTGCAGTTAGGCAGGGTTCACCGTGATCTGATGGACTTACATCTTCTCCATTGCAAAAGGCTGCAGAAGTATATATCTAGTTATAGGTGTTGCTTGTTGTTGCCAGCTCAAGCATTTCTCTGCTGGTAAACTTTCAACCTGAAAGCGATGACTGCCTAAGGCACATCTCTTTACTGTTGTTACGAAAATAGGAAAAAAGGTTGATTATGTGAAGGTCCAAGAGATTATGAACGTCAAAGTGGAAAGACAGAAAAGCCAAGCTGGTACACTACTGCTGCTAACCAGGAGAGAATAGGAAAAAAAATATCCTAAGAAAAAACAGATTTGACCACCAGGACGCTCAGAAAAGTTTGATTTTTTTCCCGTATGTTTTTCTAGGCAAATAACCCACTGAGTTCAGCAGGGATTCCTTACAAACAGGAATGTACTGATGTGGCAAAAATGGTGTATTTTTTCTACCAGAACAACTCTGCTGACGCTTCACTTATGAAAATGGGATATAAATGGCTTTACCGTCAGGGCTAGAAGTTTTCTAGCAGAGCTATAAAAAAATCCTTTATAGTCACTGCACTTTAGTTTTCACTGTTGCAGAACTAGTGCTGCAAGTTTCTCCCTGTAAACTCATTTATTTCAAGGACTTCTGAGACACTGTAGATATGAACTCCTTAAAACTGAAGTTCATGGATTTGACAGTCCTTTTCAAAGCAAATCAAGTTGTGTTGTTGTCTTACCTTAGAACCAGAGGGGGACTGGTATTTCCTCCTATTTAGCTTTGCAGATTTAGCTCAACTGTTCTTTCTTAGCAGTTTTACTTCTGGTTTTATTTGGATAAAGAATGCTTTGATTGTTTGCTGCAACCTATTAGGAATTGTACATTGCGTGGTTAAAAAAAAAAAAAATTAAAACGTGACCTTGCTCCCATCGTTCTTCCTTGTCCTGCCCTGTCCTGACTGTAGAGCAGTTCTATATCCTGCTTCTCTTGTAGTTAAGAGGAAAAACACAGAAAACTACTACTGTGTGTTAGTTTTGCTTACGGAGAAGATTGCACTGGCTGCTTGCATCAGTCGGAGACGAGACGTGTATGTTAAATGCACGTGTGAGAGCTGCGGTGGTTTTCTGTGGTATTGGTGTAATAAGAAATTTGTGTCAAGTATATGTGAAGTGTGTTTAGACT
Source organism: Steatornis caripensis (assembly GCA_013398225.1). Taxonomy (NCBI): domain Eukaryota; kingdom Metazoa; phylum Chordata; class Aves; order Caprimulgiformes; family Steatornithidae; genus Steatornis; species Steatornis caripensis. The sequence continues at coordinate 212,044 of VZSC01014539.1, forward strand.
GAGAGCTGCACCGCTTGAAACTGTGCAGAGTTTGCTGTCTCCCGTTTGGGGAAGCTCCAGAATTCTTAGATGTGCCCTTCAATGTGTTCACCGACTGCTCTTTAGTGTTGAGCTCCGTTCCTCTTGCTTTCCACAAAATTTACGTGAGGTCTTTGGATGTTTGTACAGTCAACCTAAGCAACTGCCAAAGAGAAAACAGTGGTTCGTAATTTTCTGGTTCACGGACCGTTCTGTTGCTGTACATGAGTGAGTTGTTATGCAGAAGTATGCTGTAGTAAGATGGCTCGCTCCGAATACTATTACCAATGAACAAGTTGCTCAGTTACGTTATATAACACCATATCGAGCTTAATATTTTTCCTCTAAAACTTCCTCTAACCTCTGTATATTTCTGCTTTTCTGTTCTTAATGTGGAAATAAAATGTGATGTGTGAGTTTGTGCCTTATTTCTTCTTGTTCTCTGGTTCTTTTTGCTTGAGAAGCTCTTTAAAACAAGTGACTATCACTGCAGGTTCTGTATGCAATGCTTTCTACAGCCCCCAGTTTCTTTCATTCAAACAACTTTTTTTTTTTTTTTTTAGGCCGTGGGTATCCTAACTTTACTGGACTAAAATTGTTTAGTAGACATTAGTCCAAATCAAAGAGGAAGCAGATATATTTATTTTAGAGCTTGTAAACATGACATAAGATAATGATTACCCAGAGCTTGTTTCTGCACTCAGCAACACTAAATTATTCTACCCTTCTGGCCAGTCTTTCAAGGTGGAGAAGAGCAGAGTACAATTTATATGTTGTCCTGATGTACAATCAGACGTTTCATCAATTTTTTTCTTCCGAGATTTTACAAGATCTGTAAATTAAGTGCTATAGATGGTGTTGTTGCCTGCCTTCTTTTGACAAGAAAGTCATAGTTGATAGACATTGATTTGCCACTGGGAACCAAAACCATTAATTGAAGCTGTGGTGACTAATCCATTAGTTTGCTCTGCTTCGTGGATCCTGACTTAACAGTTGGCACTACAATCAAAGATTCATTCACGCAAATGCACCTATTGTGATCAAAGTCATCAATTTTTCTAGTGTGTAGCCAGCAGGCTCAGAATTCTAGAAACATAGCCATGTAGTGCTGAATTGCCAAAATGAGCTGACTTCTCCCAGGGTGGGGAGTATGTTTGTGTGTGCTGGGGGGACAGGACACCAAAGCAAATATGAGCATGAAGTGTTACTAATGCTGCCAGCTCCGATAGTGGCATCAAACAAGACACTTGTATATAGATCTTTGAAATGACCATTGAGGGTTTGGGTGGTTTTGTTTTGTGTGTTGTTCTTCAGGGTTTTTTTATTTTTTCCCTTTGGATTTATTTCATTTGTAACCACTCTAAATTCATTGTACAAGAGAAGCTGGAGAGGAAATACAGGAATAGCCCAGTGAGGTGGGGTTTGTTTTGTACTTGCAAACTTGGGCTCTGGAAACTTTGGGTTTATTTCCATCTGTTACTTCTTGTGATGGAGGGAAAGAGAGCATTTACTCAGAAAAGGTTTGAAGGAGAGACTTTTAATCTAATTCACATAAAGTACAGTGAAACATTACGGATGGAAGCCTCATGAATACGTATACTTTTATCGGTTAATATTTGGGGAATGATCTGAGCATCCCAGTAAGAAATCACTTTATCGCTTATTGATAGTGCTTGCATTGATGTAAATCANTGATGGAAGCTTCATGAATATGTATACTTTTATCAGTTAATATTTGGGGAATGATCTGAGCATCCCAATAAGAAATCACTTTATCGCTTATTGATAGTGCTTGCATTGATGTAAATCACAAATATCTGTGCTATCGGGTTCATGCTGGCCTAACTGGATTAGCAAATAGCCTTTTCCCATCTCCACAGTCCTGTATGTGAATAAATACACAGCTTTAATGCTACATTAACTGGCAAGTGCATAAGATTGTTGATGTTTTGCTGCTGCCTTTTCTTAGCCTTAGTATACCGAGGTATCTCAAAACCTTGTTTTGTTTGTGGATGTTGGAAGCTGTAGGTTTTTGTCACTTTCAGGTTCTTTGAAGTCTGTGTTAGTGGGAATGGAAAATGCAAAGGCGAAATATTAAGAGGCTATTGTTATTTGGGGAGGAGGAGCGACGTGTGCCTTGATTTTTTTTAGAAAAGGCTGACTGAATGTAAAATGTGCTTCCTAACGCCTTCAGTGGGAATAGTATCTTCTGATTATAACCCAGGGTGTGACTTTTTTACTCCGTTTTGAAACACTTCTTCATAAAAAAAAAAAGTTTGCACTGGGAAGCTTTATAGGAAAACACATCTGTATTCATCCATGGAGAATGCTATTTATGAGTTTTGCCTGTGGTGGCTGAGGGTGTGGTGTTCAGAGAGCCCTAACGTGGACTGTAGCTTCTGTGGATTATGGGGTAAACATTTTTAAAAAATTTTCAGGGCATTTGCCTGTGTTTATGACAGAGCAAACACGAGAGCGCACCACGAAGGTTAACATAGACAAGGTCTGAGCCGTCAGCCTACATCCATGCTTGAGTGCTAAACTGACAGTATCTGGGAGGCATCAGGCTAGAAATGTTTATTCTTGGTCCTCTTTTCGCTCAACCTGTTGACTTGCAAATATTCTATAGTTTTAGTGAAAGTCCAGTCAAGTTGCTATTAGGTTTTAAAGCATCATTAAGTTTGGGTTGGAAGGGTTTTATTTATGGGTGGAAGGGAATTGGAGGAGAAGAGCTCTAGCCCTTATTATACAGGAGAACTCCGCAGTAAAGATGTAACTTTAAATTTAATAATTCGTTAAATTTCTCACAATTTCTTCTCATTAAGGGACAGTCCGATGCCATTGATCCTGATATTTTCTCAAACTAGTTTGTTATAGATAATTGGGGTTAGAAAAGTGCTATGGAATATCTAGGCTGGCGTAAGTGTCCTATTTATAACACAGATTGTCTTGCATAAGGGCAGGATCCCAGGTTGAATTTCTTAGCTTCGGAATAATTAACGTAGGTAAAATAAATTTACATGTCCTTGGTTAAGACCAACAGCAGTGTTAAATACTACAATGACAACAGCATGTGCTTAATTTCTCAGCATTCCCTCAGAAGAAATCTCTAATCCTTTTGTATTCTTAATTAGCAAAGCAATATTACTTTGTTGAAATTAAGTCACAATTCTCATTTAATGGTCTTCACTATAAAGTCTACGTGATTGCTTATCGTCGCTCGTATATAGCTGTGCGCGTGCAGTTGATACAGCACTAGCTGAAGGAGAGGAAAAGATACCCTCTGTGTGAGGAAATCACTGAACCATGTTAAACAATTGTGGGAATAACTCTCATTTTCATGACTTTTGCACATGTAACTCTGAGCCATGAAATTCTATTCAGATAGATTTGTCTGCTTTAATATACCAGCACTGTAACCTCATTAAGGTCAACTGCAGAGGACTTTTGCATTTTCATTAAATGCCTTGGAGGGAGGGTGTTTTGGTTTTCATTTGGCTTTGTCAAGTTACAGAATTTTTTCTGGTTTAGCGTTAGCATCAGGAATGTCTATCTCGTGGATTTTTTTTTTTTTCCCCCTGAATGACATCGAATATATTACTTTGAGGTCTCACATCTCAGTTGGAGTGGCAAAAGTATTACTTTATGCAAATGGTTCTGGGATTCCAAAGATTAAAAAAAAATCAGTGTATTACATAGATGTTAAAAACGGGCCAGTTTAAGAAATTAAGAAATCCTGAAAATGGCATATCTGAGACTTGTTGATGGAGAAATTTTTAACCTCCTTTATTTTTAAAATGGATCTATGAAGGTGAGCTTTGTAGACCTAGACCTGTGCTTGAACCAAAGCTCTTTTAGTCACTAGAGAAGCACCAGCAACATTCATTTTGGTGAGAGTCTATGCTGCACTGCAGAAAGTTCTTCACCTGCGTGCGTTCACTTCCACCACCAAGGCCAGAAACTGGCCCCAGTCACGCTGCAGGAGCTGGGGCTCTGTCTTGCTGGGGGGAACAGCTGCTTCACGGGCCCTGCTCTTTTGTAGGTTTGCAGCAGGGTCAGACCTGCTTCAGGCTCAAGGACATCTACTTTTCTGAGAGATAAAAGAATTAAATGAGAAGAGTTTCTTTGATGCAGTGCTGTGAGACTAGGATTCAGATCTTTATGGAAAAAATAAAAGGATCTTGACTAGTTCTGCAGGAATTTGCTTGTGTCCTGAGGTCTGCTCTCATGCTTGACACTACCATTTGTTGTCAAACACGTGTTATAGACATCTCATGTATGTATGTATGCATATTGGTGCATTTGTGTATATGTAAGATAATGAATTGCAAACATTTTTTCTGCTTTGTCAGAAGGTTAATTTGAGGAAAAAAGTTAACATAAAAATATGCTACGTACCTCAGTTATTTTCATCTAGAATGTTTTTAGATGAAGTGTGTGGGTTAAAGGGAAGTGGATGGGGAAAGCATTGTTTAATAGAAGTTTGTAGTTATAACATGTACGAGTCCTAGTGCTTGTGTCTGTTACATGCCCTGATAACATGGTTCTTGTATAGTTTCTCCTAAAGTAATACTGTTATTGTATACATAACTTTTTATTAAGGAAGAAGGGTGGTTTTTTTCCTCCAGTAACTTAAGTTTAACTGTGTACCCAGCCAAGTCTGCCCTCATTGATTGTTCCATCAGTTGTAGAACATTTGTTTACATCAGTTGTCTTGTGACATTGGGATAACGTGAATTGTTTTGTTACCCTAAGCTGCAAGCCAAGGGCTGAGCAGGTGTCTAAACAAATTTATTGCATAGTAGGTGTTTCCCGAGAGTTCTTGCTCATCTCGGCGTATCATCTGTTGATACTGAAAGAACTTATGGAAGCTGACTGGAGAGTCTGGGTTTTGGGAGGGTTGGTTTTTTTTGTCTTCTGTTTTTTAAACTTTTATTATTTTTGCTCTTCCAGTGGCAGTACCACTTTGCTAACGTTATTTCACAACTTTCGTGTATAAAAAGTATGAACTATTGAGTTCCTGTATTTTAGGTTTGTAGCCTTAAACCATGGTAATCCAGAGTCAGAATGGGCACTTCCCTCCCTTAAAGCCCTTTGCAAAATGAAAGCCGGTTTTATCAGGCCTCCGTTAGGGTCCTGCCATTCAGGTTGCTGATAAGCTTGACTCTGTTAAAGGTCACGACCATTAAGGCCTTTGCAAGGAGCTCTTTGGAAGAACTGGTGGGCTTTTCAATATTAACTCCTAGTCAGAATATTTTTAATAAACATCATCATCTGAATAAGTGAATATGGGGAAGACAGACTTCATTAAGTGTTTCCTCTGGCTAATACAGAGTATATATATAAAAATATATCATAGAATATAATAGAATCAATATAATTGAAAAGAGAACACAAGTTTGGGACGAGGGCAGTTTTAGTAGGTCTTTACCTTTCAAATTCTTTATTTTCTTCACTTGTGTTTATAAGACAGGGGTTTGAGGTCCATATCCTAAGGAGCTAAGCTACTGCAATCAACAACTATTCTTCTTTGTCAAGGTTGTTGTTCTGCATTATTAGGCATCCAGTATGGATCATGTAGTATATGTGAAAAAAGGGAACATCAGGGTACTACAGCATTGTGATTGTAGATCGTGGAGTTCCGCGGAGCTAGTTTTGTGAGGCGAAGTTCCTACAGAAATCAATCTTTTTGTAGGTACACTGTGTATGTTAATTATTTTCGAATTCACATTGAAATTAAGCAATTTTCATAAAACCCTTGACGTCCATGTATGAAATTATTTTCAAAAGGAAATTCTGTAAATGGTGTCTGACTTGCTGCTCTCTTCTTTATTTAATATTTATGTTGTATGTGCAATAAAAGCTATTTAGTGCTTTCCAGGAATTTCAGCATGTGGCCTGCTTACAGCATGTTTTTCTCTAGCCAGTGTTCCTGAATAGATGATGATTATGTATCTTTATTAGTGATTAAACACATTCTCATTACAAGTGAGGCTTAACGGGGTTTTTCCTTATGGCTCAAGACAACGTGTTCCTCATCAGTGCTCTTTAATAACTTATCTATTTCTCCTTCTCTTCCATTTCATTTCTGTTCAGGACATTTTCTGACTCTGCTGACCACGTTAATCTTCAGTTGCGCCTGAGGGATTTTGCTTGTCTGCCCCTTTGGCATAGTCCTAAATTAGCTCTGTTCACGTTTGTGCAGTATGTAACACTGTATTTAATAGGACAATCTCTGTTCTTCTGTTGGATAATTAGTATTCCAAGATAGTCTTTTCTGTGACTGGTGATTTCAAGTCAGAACATTTGTTGGCATGATATTAGTTTTTTCTTCCTTGCTACTAATACACAGAACATTTTGTCAGCAAAGCCAGTAGTTTGACTCTGCTCTTCCTGTACTGACAGATCGCCTGGTAGATAGAAAGAAGTGTTAGATTAATTTTTCTTCAGTAAAGCTCAAAACCCCCAAATAATCCAATTTCCATATCGATACCTGGCCCCTTTCACATTTTATCCAGGCTGGGCAGATGTAACTTTTTAAAGATCGCTCAGTGGGGCTTTGTTTGTTTTGGTTTTTTTCCTTCCCAATGAACCATTTTGAGCACCTCATTTGGGAGATCACAATGGTTATTTATTATCAAATTTAAAATAAAATTCCCCAACAGTATCTCATTCAGGCTTTCATGTCATCATACCTGCTGACTGCCATTCCTCAGCTCCTGGAAAAAACCTCTGGGTGGCCAAATAAGTAAGGCTGCGCTAGCTCACTCACCCATTGGTTGGTGATTTATTGAGCTGCTGTCCTGTACATCCCTTCGTTGTAATAAATCGGATTTAATGTTAAGATACTTCAGCTATAGCTTTCTTTTGCCTGCTGTTCCTGTTCTCCTTTCCCATCCCACAATGATTCAGTGATACAGTAAGTACCAAGAAGACTAGAATATTGAAGGGAAAAAAAAAAATTTTGTCTGCGTGCATGATATAAACGCTGGTGGTGTCTGCCTCTAGGGAAGTGGCTTTGGAATGCGACGTATCGTAGATTCCAAAATTTTCTAGACATGTTCAGGGTGCAAATCACCTGGATGAAGAATAGGAACAGCCCAGTGTGTTTTGGTTAAAAACGGGAAGACTAGAAAGAAAGTTTTGGAGGTCTCCAGCAACCTTTTGAAAGAGCTGGTTGGAAGAACCAGTAGCTGTAAACACTTCTATCTTTTGTATCAATGAATGGCTCCATAAAGCTGTAATTAACCCACTGCAGTAGCAATGCAACCCACTCAGATCGTGGGCGAGTGCCACAGTGGATTGCACCCGTCATCCCAGTACCAATTAAAACTGACCACCTTGAATGAAGCTACTTCCAGTGGGAAGGGAGCAAATATGTTACAGATGGCAAGGAGGACCGGAGGGAGGAGAGAAAGGAAGCAGGATAGCAGGAAGGCACATAGAGCTGCAGACATAGTGTTATCCTACTACATAGGGCTTTTCACCTCTGGCTTTTCAGCCTTCGTAATTCTTTTAAGTCTTTTGCTTCTCTGTGCAGTGCTGACCTTGGTATATTGCTTTCCGATTTAGACATTACTATGCTTAGCATATTTTTTTCCAATTTCTGATCTCTTCTGCTTCTTGCTACCCTAGTGCCCTTTCAGTATCCCTGTACAATCTGAAGGAACTCACATGTTCTGTGCTGATTATCTTCCTGCTGAATCATTGGTTTCCCTAACTTTATTCTTCACCCAAGGCTGTATGTTTCCATGGATTTTTCTCTTTCTTTTTTTTCCCCCAAGAAAACAGAATTAGCCTTCCAAAAGTAACAACTTTATATCCTTATGAACTGCTAATCAAATTTGAGGCCAACAAAGAATTCTAAAAAACTTCATATATATCCTAAATAGTAAAGGTATTGTTATAAAATATGATTTTTTAAATTATTATTATTCTACTCAAATCGGAGTACACACTTGAATTAAAAAAAGTAATGACCAACGTGTTGCAGTATCCAGGAGAAACAAATGCGATTGTCCCCACAAGTTGCCTTCCTGGAGCACTGTTGAGACTGAGAGCCTTAAGCTTATTCCGTTTCCATGTTTTTTCAACTCAGATGGGTCTGCCTGACCATGCAAATTATTTTACTTTGTTCTGATACCCTCTTAACCATTTCTCCTGCTACGTCTGAAACACTCAGACTTCCTAATAGAATATTGTACTCTTAACAGAATTCATTCAAACTCAAACACTGTCTGAGCTTGCTTTTAAAGTGGTATGATGTAGAGCCAAAGATTTCTCACCTTATTTACAGAATACTTGTGTTTAATTGATGCTCCCTTTGTTATTTATTTAGTATGTGTTGTAGTGATCGGGAGTTCTGGTCACAGATCATTGCCCGCTGGGAGTAAAAAGAGAATTTTCTGGTTTCACTTGTTTAGAAACCTGCCAGAATTTAGTTTTTCATAGTGAAAACATCCATCTGTATTTTTCAGGATGATTTTTTTTTTTTGTTTCTTAAGGAAAGATTCATAAAAGATGGTATGATTTGTTTTCAAGATTACAGGAATATGCTTTTTTTCCCTGTACTAAGTTTCTTCCTTCTCTTTTTGAAAACCTTTAGGTCCTATTTGCATTGGAGCAGATGCTTGAAATTTGGTAACCAGGTCTCAGTGGTATTTGGCTTGTGTATTTCATTGGGAAAGAAACCGGCCATTTCTAGTCTAACCAAGTTGTAAGCCACTAAAGGTTTCAGTTTTGCTGCACTTACCCATGCATAATGTTTTTTTGTAATATGGGGTGATTAATTTAGAATGTTTTGGCTAAAGGCCAGTTTTAACTACTATAGCAACTTTAAATACTAGGGTTGGGATCATTACTTAAGCTGCTCATGGTATGGGGACTCTCACAGTTTTTCTTCCAGAGCATGCAAACAAGGTTTTTTTTGAGATGGTGGGTTCCGGTGTCGGTGTTTATGCAGTAATACTTTGGAAGATACTGTGGAAGATACGGGAGACCTCAGAGTCTTCCTCCACCCCATTTGGAACAAGTTGTGAAATAAAGTAGATTTGTATCACTTGATAGTGGTGTTTAAATAGAGATGTTTTTTGAAAAGGGAAATAATTATCTTTTATTTCTATAACAGGATGAATGCATGCATATAAGCAGAATATATAAGAATCTGGACTAATGATTTCTGGCAATCATCGTGTATCTGCCACTAGTTAGCAGCAGCTGATGTCAGTATCAGAAAGCCCTTGTTGGAAGGTAGGACAACTGTGTTTTGAAAGTACTTACACTTTCCTAGCAGCTGCAGTTGTACAGTGCTGATGACGTTCTCTACGATAGTGCTGAATATTTTTTGTGGTTTACTTACGTTTCATTTCACAGAATATGTGGAGGCAGACCCTGCAGGTAAGCTGAAATGCAGGTTCCTCTGAGCGCGTCCACTTTTTCTATGAGATTATTAGAATGATCAGAACTAGAGGAACTAAGTGTACGAATTAGACTGCTCAGACATGTTAGATGCGTTTGTGTTCTCTGTGCTCTGTGAGTCCAACCTCCCTTGTGTGGAGATTCACTGGCAGAGTCATACAAGCTTAAAGGAAGGTGCAGTAACTATTCTGAACTGCTCAATCATGTTCTTCTACTGGCACTTCTGTAAAGTCCCATTGACTTCACTCCTTGCGAGAACAATCAGCTCTTTAATGCAACAATGAATACTTATATATTCAATCTGACTTTCAACTCTAGTCTCTCATTCATAGAGTAAGATAGAACAAAAACTAGAAAACAAAATCTAATTAATCTAAGCATATTGGATGCTTGTTAAAATTCACCTGTCCTGGAATGTCCATTTATCATGATTATGACTGAACAACCAAACTAAGAAAGGTGATGCTTCTTCATTTGATGCAAAACGATGATTTATTACCCTGTTTTTTAGTAATGGTTAAATCTAATGGACGTTTCTGCATGACAAATCATTCATCTTTAGAGTAAAATTAGACATGTTATTCTTTCATGTAGAACATTTCACAGCAATTCATGGAATACAGAAATCTTGTATCACTAAATAATTGCCAGAGCACTGACTGCGTATACCAATGTAAAGAACATGTGTGCATATCAGTGTTTTAGTATGATATAGTCTCCTGTTTGTAAAATTTTGTAAATATTTTAATTTGACCTAATCAGTTTGCAAACTACATTTTCCTTCATGCTTATAAATGTCACAGATCTGAAAAATACATATCCTGATGAATAATTGTATTCTTCTTTCATTCGCTGTATGTGCATATAGGAGTAGCGTGAATGTTAACAAGGTACACTTACACCAGAGGGAGAAGAGCAGTAGAGCGTGTACTCAAGGGCATGTACTACCTTGTTAGATTACATGACCCTTTTATACATGTTCCATCTTTAATTAGTGGATTCCATAATTAGTACTTCCCACCTGAAGAAACTCCTGGAGTGAATTTTAGTCTATTAACTCAGCCTAGTACGTATGTTTAGTAATCCGAAGTGCAGTGGAATGAAGATTTGCAAGGTATGCACTGTGACATCTGTAATAAAATACTTTCTAAAAAAAACTACTTAGGTTTCCCCTCCCCCCCCTTTTTGTTTTTTGAAGAAGAGGTATTTTAGTCTTGCTACTACTCATTTGCTTCCAGGCAGCTCTTTACAGAGATCCTCCCGAGTAATCTCACAGTACAGTCAGCTGCCAGGTTAGGGTCTTGATGCTACCCCTTTAACCTAGCAACAGAAGCTCTGTGGATTTCAGAAAGGAGAATCAGTCTTCAAATGCTCTGACTCTAATAGCAAAAAGATGATATAAGTTCTTTCATAGATTTCTGTGGAAGTTTGGGTGCTTTATTATTCCAACATTGTTGTAGTAGCATATGTTTTAATCTACTTCTGGGCTCTTTTAGTCATCAGAAAAACTTCAGGCAGACGGTGTTGTAATTAAAGCATTTGCTGTAAACTGAGCTAATTAATCCTCTGGTTGTGGGATTAGGCATTTGTGTTAGAACTGGCGTTTACAGAAGACCTCATGCTTCAAATGTGCATCCTCTGACCTGTCTCCTCCTTGCTTAAAGTGATTTATTGTTAGTAGTAGCACTATAGAGTTATATAATAGTACTATCAGCAGGCCAGCCTTGGGACCTATTTTACTGAGTGCAGTGCCACAGAAGGGTTCCTACAGTGAGACGTAGGACAAAGAAGACTAATCCAGTGAGAAGCTGGTCTGTCGTCTAGGGTGTCTTTTCATGGTCTTGGACAGTAGATAGTATAGGGATCGGACCAAGCTCTGAATGAGGTAAGGGACAGTGATTTGGTGATGATCTGTCTGGTTACGCTGGCAAGAGCACGTGTCCTGGCAAAGGTAATGCCACTATAAGTGGTATGAGAGTTGGACCGAGTGAAAGGGCGCTAGTTAGAAGGCAGTTAGTCAGCTGTTCTCCCACCTCAGCTGCTCTCTCCTCTGGCTACTCCTTATCAAATCGCCTTCCTTTGCTCCACAGGCCATCGTTCGTTGATACCCCTGAGGAACAGTGTGATCTGGTCAGAGAATGGGTAACCTGGACGCAGTCTTGCTACTGCGATCAACTGTGTGGTTGAGAGATGCATGCGCAAATGGAAGGGATCTGTGCTGCATTCCTGTGGTACGGGGATCTTTGTTCTGTGTCAGAAGCCGTATCTGTTATATTATGTATTTTCAGTATTTTTCTATGTTTCAGCGTTCATTATTATTTCAGTGTAAGTGTTCAGTGGATTGATGAAATTATTTTGTGTAGTCCCATTAGTCTCACATCAAGAGCTTAGAAATCCAGTGAAGTCAGATTACTATTTTTTTGTTATTTGAAGCCATTGGATTCATTTGGATAGCACATTTTGGTCTTTGGAGTCAACAATGTGGTAATTTTAAAAGAAAGTTGGGAATCTTATGCCACTATTTCATTGTTGGTGGTTGGTTGAAAGTCCCGGTTGTGGCAAGGTTCGTAATAAAACTTGATAACAAAGCAGCAGCTCAAGCGAGAGGCTAGAAAGACAGATGAAAAGTAGGGGAAATAATCAGCTGTTTGAGAGTTGACCTGGCCAAAAAAGGCATCTCAGGGTAACAGGTAACTACTACTGAGAACAATTCTTTACGAGCAAGGAAAGGTAAAAGAATACCTACTAACTATTAGTTGTTACCGAATCCCTCACAGTTTGGACACAAGCCTGATTTTGCTGTTTGCCAGTGAAACAGCTGCATCTGTTACAGAGGGGCCTCTTCCCGGTGGCAGGCGCTGCCTTTGGGACCACTCTCTCTTTGAATTCCTCATAGCTGTTTTTAAACAAACATTTTTGAACAAAATTATTTCTTCCCAAAGCTTCCCCCCCCCCCTTTTCTTAGTTATCCAGGATGTAATCTGGTGTTCCATCTTATTTAAACTGAGTGTTGTTTCACTTCTTTGGAGATACAAATGTCTTTGTTAGATGAGCTGTTGTCATCTGCGTTAGCCTACTCAAAAACTCTGTGCTGTAGCAGAAAAAACCCTCTTTGTTCCACCCCCCTTGCGATGATGCTGTGTGTGTTTCGCCATGAATTGTTTCCGCCTCTGAACCTTCGTATTTTATACCACAAAACAGACTGATACAGCAGATCCTACTTCCCCCAAGTTCATTTCTTTTAGGATAGTAAAACATATCCCAGGATGGATATACTCTGCGTCACCTGAGAGAAGCTAAGATTTTGTTTTGTGTTCTTACTCTCCAGTGCAGGGAATAGCAAGGGAAAACTGCCAGTGCTTCTGGACTCTGTTACGTGACTTCTGCAGGATCAGGCAAAACTCCCTGTTTGGTACCTTCCAGGCTTTTCAGGAAGGTGGAATCATGTGAAGATCAAAAAATCATTCGAAGTTTAATTGGAAAAGCTAATGAGCAGTTGGGGAGGACGTGGTCCTTGACTCAGTGGTTGAATGTTTAGCTGTATGAATTACAGGAGGATATTTGGTCCCAGCTTTGCAAATGGTGCAGAACAAGAAGTCTGTCTGACTGGGGTTACTATTGTCAGAGAGATTTTCGGCACCTCTGGACACTTTGTGATGCGACTTTGCAGTCAATATGATATTGCCTACCACTGGTACCAGGATTGCTGCGTTCTAGGATAAGCTATTGTATTTTAAAGCAATTTTTTTTTAAATAAAAAAAGCCTTCCAAATTTAAAAAAAAAAAATAATTCTCTTGTTTAGTTGTTCTTAATGTTTGTTCTCTAACCAAATAGAACTTGAGAAATACTTTGTTGCCTTCAGCAGAGATTTTTACCTGTGACGACTTATTAAATTTGCAGGCAAGATGTAGAAGACACAGTATTAATGAAGGAAAGAATCTATACCTTGTGACAGATCACTGAGCAAAAATGGTGCTAGAAGAGATTTGAAAACCTATATGCAATTTCTATGGCAACAATCAAGTGTGGTGTTTTTTTTTGAAGCACTCATTTTACTTTTCATCTTACTCTCCGTGAGCTGTTATAACGTGCATATGAGAATTTTCTGTAGTGGGTTCTTTGTCAGTAGTGATGGCAGCGTACCCAATAGTACAGGTCTGTATTTACATTCTGAAGATATTTTTTCCNAAATGGTGCTAGAAGAGATTTGAAAACTTATATGCAATTTCTATGGCAACAATCAAGTGTGGTGTTTTTTTTTGAAGCACTCATTTTACTTTTCATCTTACTCTTCGTGAGCTGTTATAACGTGCATATGAGAATTTTCTGTAGTGGGTTCTTTGTCAGTAGTGATGGCAGCGTACCCAATAGTACAGGTCTGTATTTACATTCTGAAGATATTTTTTCCTTTTTAACTAAATATTATTTTTGTATGTGTCCACAATATTTACAGAGCTGTATACAATCGCATTTGGGATGGTGTTGTGGTTTAACCCCAACCGGCAACCGAGTCCCGTGCAGCCACTAGCTCACTGCCCCCCGGAGACATGGGGG
>VZSC01014540.1:1677-86793 GCA_013398225.1 Steatornis caripensis
GTTTTTTTTTTGTTTTTTTTTTTTTGTAGTGAGGCTGCCTGCTGGTATTAGGCAGGAAGCTATTGTAAAGCATAACCTGAAGCAGAGATGTGTTATTGTCTAGAAAAGAGGGACATCGTCCTATGGGATTCGAGTCATCGAGGTGGATTAAAAAAATGCTTCTAAGCCATGTAAACTTTCTTTTCATCCAGTAGACAGTCTATGGCACATCACCAACTTTAAGTTTAGGAGTAACTTTTATTTCTGTAAACGCTGGGGTGGAGGAGGATCATTAAACAGATACCTGCATGGCAACCTGAAAATCACGAAAAAAGCCACTAAGACAATCTGTATTTATTATTTTGGACTGGCTTAAGAGGAAAAGAACAGCGGTAAAGTGCTGCTCTTGGTTTTTTGTTTCCACATAATAAAACATCACGCCTCAGGAGAAGAAAGTTGTTCAGGTACATTATTCTTTGGATATTATGAAAGGTGGTTCTGTGTCTTACTATACCTTTTACCTGGAATATAAATGCTGAAGAGGTTATCAACCAGTATTTCCTACAAACTCAAAATACAGTTTCTATTTTAAGCCTGAAACGTCCCAAAAGAGACTGGCCTATTTATACCAGTTAATTCTTGCTATGATTTTTGCTATAATATTACTACAATGAACACTATTTTAGTAGATAAACAACCTTGCTATGACAAAACATAGACAACTGCCACTATTAAAATTTGGCTTGTCTTAACCACGGCCTCAAAAGGTGTCTAGGGGAGTGCTGTACACAGCAATTCACAGGTGATTTCTAAATACAAAAAAGACTGAGGCATTTTTAAACAAAGATCAGTTAGGATACAGCAAAAGCATAAAGAAATCTTTGTGGAAGATCCTTCCTCCTCCCTCCATTTTATAAAAGAATAGAATGAAAACCAGAAAAAGTTAAGGGACTTGCCCAAATCAGCGGCAACTGAAACCAAGACCCAACAACACTCCTTCCTACAATATGTGTATTGTGATTGCTTAATGACCTCCTACTCAACTTCAAACATGTATTTATAGAACCAAGTAAGAAAAACTAAAAAAGCCCATGGAGCATTCTCTTAGATAATACACACAAAGCAACTCTTCCTCCCACAGCCCTTTTCTGCTTTCGCAGATTGTTTTTAAGTCACACCTACAATGTGCTGGCTGTGTTTTAGGCATTACTCATTACTGTTTATTTCCAGAAAGCATCTCACTAATTTATGTGAATTTGGTTTCAAGTCATTTGTTGTTTGTGTGTAGTCAACCTCCTAAATTAGTTGTTTTTCAGTTCAATTTCTCATTATAACATATAAGTGACCTATTTATTTAGCTACAGACCAATTCCATGGTAGTGTGCCTACTAAGTTATGAAGCATCTTGATGTGAACTGAACTTGTTGTGACCTCAAAAACAACTCTTTACTTCAGTAAACCATCCCTAAAATAAGATGTTTAACAATGAAAGTTATTATTGTTCATCTCAGCAAAATCATACTAGAGGTCAGCAGTAATTATACCGATACATTTAAATAATCCTAAAGGTAGACAGTCATGCTACATATGTTGATGCTCAATTTTTATTTATTTTTGTCTGTCAATACCTGGCACAAATCTGCAAAGCTTTTATTTATGTTTGTTTGGTTTTTTTAATATGAGTATTATCCCTTAGAAAATATCAGAACAACTTTCTCTGATTACCCTAGCGCACTTAAGAAGTTACTTTATTGTATGAGTAACTTTACATATCTCTTTTGCAACTTCAAAAATATTGCTGTCTAGTAGTACCGTTATCACTTAAAAGTAGTTCAGACATAGTAGTTTAAGAAGTACAAATAAACACTTTGGAAAAGGAAGAAAAGAAAAAAAATCTTTGTGTTTGGTGATGGGATCTGCTAAGAGTACTGAATAAAAACATTAGGTTTGTTAATCTTTCTATATTTTCATATTTTAATAACACTACAGACAACTATGTATGCACACATATAGACAAAGTCCAAAATTATTCAACTTTTGGAGGATACAGAAACCAGTTTTGCTACACTTGCAAAAAAAAAAAAAATCCAGCACAGAAACTGCCTACAAGGCACACAAGTATACCCACCAACGATGTCAAACCTTCATTGTCAACCACCCAGTCTTCCTTTTCAGCTAACCTCTTTATATCTGTAAGACATTAGAAGGGGGTTAGGGGGTGGGGGGGAAGGGGGAGGGAAAAAAGGAGGCATTCATTTTCATTATTAAAAACTCCTTGAACTTGAAACCACAGACATTGGGACTGCAATGACTAGGCATACAATCAAATAGCACTAAAAGCTTCAAAGCTTTCAGCATTCTCAAATGACTAAGAATGGAACTCGTACATGGTATGCTGGTGACACCACATAGTGAAGCATATCTGTGATACATGGCAAAAGTTGCAGGAAGCATTTTTTTTTTACTGGAAAGCTTAAAATTCAAGGAATATTGTGAAGGCTCTGGGTTTGTTTTTGTTTTGTAAATTTTTAATCACGACAAAGTACCGCATTTAAGAACCCAAGTCTCTAGTCTATTATACTCCAGCTCTTAATTAAAAATGAAAGAACAATCTCCTAGTATTTTAGCAAAGACAGAAATGGCAGCATGTAATTCATATTTAATAACTATAAAAGAGACTCAGAGTCCCCACTCAGGTTCAAGGATCGATGGTGCTAGACTTTCTTCAAAAATACATGAAGGCATATGCAAAAAGCACTCTTCCACTACCCAGAAGGTGCCGTAGGCTTACTGAAGCTTCTTCTATAGGCTTACAGAAGCTAAGAGGAGCTAAGTCAGGTTGTGAATCCGAAGCTCATGCACTGTAAGAAAAATTCCTCTATGGACACATGTGTTTTCCATCATCGCTTTTTTGAGGCTTAAATCGACTTATAAACAGAACAAAGATGAACTGTGTACAGTTTGTGGGGGCTTTGACATACAGTTCTTTGCACACAAACTGCTCATTAGAACTGTCTGTACATCATGAAACCTCCTTTCAAATGAGCAAGAATTCTGGTGAATCTCTCCCCAAAACCAAGAAAAGAGGACAACTAATGTATGCAGAAAGCTATCTTCGCTATCTTGGTGCTTTAGTTAGCTAAATTAAGCAGCTTGGTTATGGTGTTATACCTTGCAATTTCACATCACATGGTAGTACAGGCTTAGTAAGGATAAAAAGTATTACGGGATTGTGCAGAATAATTACTCTGTTCATTTCCCTACTTAGGAAACCTCTTAATTCAACAGATATTCTTTAGATTGCAGTGGTGAGCCTTTACACGTTTTTGCAGCTGTTCACTTTTGCATTCTGTTCTGAGCTAATACGAACACAAAAGATAGAAGTTTGTTTCTCATATTTCACAGCTCACCAAATTCCAGTCAAATACATTCATGTAAAACCCCTGTCTACTCTGGCATTCACATAACTTGGCTTGCATGACCTTTATGACCAGTGATCACATATGAGAGGGAAAGAACACAGACTGCTTCTCAGGGCCAGCATGAGTACACGGTGTTTATCATAAGACAACAAGAAAACGCTGTGTAGGCAGATTCGTTCTATTTAAATAGCTAATGGTAGAGTGCTCTACTAAAAATTTTAACTAATCTGAATGCATTTACCAACTTACAACACGCAGCAAGATACGAGACTGAACTTCATATCAGCAGTCTACACAGCTCATATTTCAGAGAGATTTTAGAGGTGAAATTCAAGTCCAGGAGGAGACTTTTTAACTTACAGATACAACTACGTCTAAGATCTATTTACATAGCTCCATGAGAACACCCATTAACTGTTCCTTTCACTGGGTCCCTAAAAATAACGGTTTCTCCAAGGGCCCAATTAACCCAGTCCTGTCCAGAAAAAACATCTAACCACGTTGAACACAGGCAATTTTGCTTTAGCTGGTAAAGAACACAAAAAAGGGTCTCGCAGATAAGGCACTCAGTGCAACAATATGGAATGAGAGTCATCATACAGGCAGGCATATTTTCTCTTCTCCTGGTTGATGCTATGGCGAATACACAGAACTGCTTCATTGATAGGGGATGGAAGAAGCAGTGAAGAAAGGCTGCTGTTATTGGCTAGATGAAAGAGAGATATATTATCCAGCCAATGTAACATACCAGCATCATAAGGGATCTGATCTCTTTTGATTCAAGAAAGAAAAGCGTGAATAAAGATGTTCAGTCCAAATGGAGAATCATTCACACATAGACTGGTAAATCTGCTTTAATAAAAATCTGAGGTACAGACTACCACAAGAGTTCTTCCGCCACAGAATGTATGTGGCCAGCAATCAGGAGGCAAGAAGAAACAACTCAGGATGTGAGCAAAGAACTGGGCTATAGTTATGATGCAAAACAAGTAGGGAACACTAGTAAGACAGTAGACGTTTTGGCTGAGAGCTTCATCATTAATCACATGTCAGAGCTCTCTGGACTGCACCAGAGAAGCTAGGTGCATAGCACACAAAGATCTGATAAGCTAAAGATTGTCAGCAAAACAGTTTGGGGCTAGATACTTCCTTCCCCTGAAACAGTCAGGAAATCTGAAGAATCGCTGAATTCCTAGACAGAGGGCAGTCAGTCAAACAGGACATCCTCAAGTTACAATTCAAAAAAATAAAATAAAATTAAGAAATATTTTTCATTTACTGTTTAAAAAAAGTAATTGATCTCAATTGTGCTAAGTTAGAAAAACCAAAAGAGACTTCCTCATATTTGAAGCAAAATCTGAAATAGAAGTAATACTTTGCCTATAAAGTTTTAAAGGGACAAGACAACCAATATACTTGTATGGCCAACTAGCCTGATATTAATGCAGCAAGATAATGTTAATGCTGAAATGGGATTTAATAAAAGAATAAAGCGCCAAGAATAAAATTCATATCAACATAGTATCAAATAAACTATAGAAGCTTTATGATTTGTTGTTACCAAGAGTTTAAAAAAGTTGTTTGTTGCCTGCGCTTAGCACACTTAAGGCTTGAGTAAAACACTTAGCTTCATGTCAGCCTATAAAATAATGATGCGTCATACGTTAAAGATTAAAAACCGATTAAACTGTAAAATTAAGAACTTAATTTTTTTTAACATTGACAGTAATTAGTATTTTGGAAAAAAAAAACCCCGCTAAATGAATTAGTAGATTAATCTGCCCTGATTTTAAGAGAGGCATTTATTTCTGGAAGAT
Organism: Steatornis caripensis; assembly: GCA_013398225.1. NCBI lineage: Eukaryota > Metazoa > Chordata > Aves > Caprimulgiformes > Steatornithidae > Steatornis > Steatornis caripensis. The sequence goes on from VZSC01014540.1 coordinate 6,896, forward strand.
TTACTTCATTCACATTCAAGTTTCAGAGTTGAATACCAGAGGGTAAGATGAATGGCCTCTGATGCACATAGAGTCACATTAGATTTACAGAATGTGTTACTGGCTTTGACAATCCAGACATTTATGGCAAAAGCTGTGTCCGCAGTAGGAAGCCTCAGGATTATAATGTTGGTAAAAGGCCTTGGAAAACACACAACTAAAATACTTCATAAAGGGTCGTGGATTTTTTTGTTCTCGGGAGTGGGACGTTGCTTATTTAATTCTTTACTTTATAAAGAATAACTGAAAAAAGAAAATAAACAATATTTCCAACATAGAAAAGCTGCATCATGACATAAACGACTAGCATAGTAAAACTGTCTCAATCCAAAGGAAACAGATCTAAACTACCATATTCATTAGACTAAGGAAAGAAAAGAGTTATAATACACATTTTTGTCAGAAAAGTGAAATATTTTAGTAACTCTTGTGAGGTATTACAGAACTCAGAGGAGTCCACTGCCATTACAGTATCTGTAACAAACATGGTTATCTTTCAGAACATGGTTTGGCCTAATCAAAGGAAAAAAAAAATGATAGTAAGCAAAGAGACCTGCAGCCTTTTATTACCTTCAGCTGTGTGTTGTAAGGTCACTATAATGCAACGTACACGAAGGTCCAAAATAAGATCCTGGATGATCTGAAGCATATCATTGGGTATTTCAAGTGCGGTAAGAGACTCAGAAGTAAGCCTGGAAAGCAAATAAAGTTAGACTGAAGTCTAAGTCTGCAGAGTTTTTTAAGCTGATAGAACTTCATTGAATTTTTTTAGACATTTTCTGTGTATGTGAATACAGCAGCTCCATTCGCAGTGAGTCTTTGAAAACTGATTACCCCATTCAGAGAAGATTAATTATTTGCTTAATTCAGAAGCTTGCACATACAGATTTATTTTTCTCTAACATTACAATAATGACATCACAGCAACAAGCCAACTTTTCCCACTGTCCTTTTGCACTTCCCTGCCTGCCTTTCTGAATCCATCTCTTGTCTTCAGATCCAAGAATAATCCTTTTGGAGCAGAAGTAGCTTTTTTTTGCCTTTTTTATGTCAATGCCGAGATCAAATCCTAGGTCCACAACATGGTTTCTAAGATACTGTTTACCCGCATTACAACAGTAACAGTCATCAAGCTGCCATAAATGGTGATGCGGCTGTGCATCAGATTGCCAAGAGCACACACATGTAAGGAGCTGAAATACAGCTACTGCATCACCCGTGGACTGAAGACTGAATTTATTCACTGTTTTGCTCCCAACTCTCACTGGGCACAAATCACCAGCTACTATGGCTGAGGATGGAAAGATTAATTTCCATTTTTTCTTTAGAAATTATAACACAGCAGCTGCTTACAAGGAATAGCGTTTCAGCTTTTAACTAAAAGGCTGCAGTTGTGCTCGGACTTTAGTAGGGGCACAAAGTGAGGTTCACTGCTTTTATCCAACTCTAGGATATTTAAGCAAGGACAACTCAAATGCAGCCATTTCCATTAGCCCTACTGCTAATACTGAGCAAAGCACAGGTACTAGAAAATGCCAAAGAACAGCAGGAAGGCACAAACAAGTTGGAGTACTAAGTGGAACATTTCCAATCGTTCACCTGTAGGCTCCAGTTCCTCACCTCTGGTGCTGCGCATAAACTATAAAAACCCCTACCTTTATTCAGACTGGTATCTGCTCAGCACAACTACTGAATTAGTAGATTTCATAAATCTGCACTATCTCAGCCATCCAGGAAACGCATAACATAAATACCCACTTGTGAGAAGTTTAACGGACTTTAGACTGCACAGGTAGTGACAGAATGGGGTACAAGAGAAAGGCTGTGCTACCACCCCACTTTAAGCTGTGTGATACATATAAACAAGCAGAAAAATTAAGATTACACAGATGTAATGTCAACCCCTCATCTTATTTTGTTAGTTTTAGCATTCTTACATACAAGTAGAAAACAGCAAGCCATTTCTGAGATGACTGAAAAGAGTAAAATTCTATCATGTGCTTCATAATGACTTTGTTAGGAAGTATAAAAACAAGACTTTAGTTATTACATAACTCTGCAACAGGTAAGGTTTTAATGCACTGCGTAGACTATTCATGAGAAGAGTCCACCTTCATAGTTGGTGTGAGTCACAAGAATTTATTAGATTGTCAAAGCATGGGGGCTTGTAAACAAAAGTACTTGCAGCACTTGCAAAAACTCCTGACCTGGTCATCACTGGTCACTACCCCCATCACGGTTCAGTTCTTTTCCAGATTGACCTTCTCCTTCTCTACTTCAACCATCTTGCATTAAAGTCTAGCTCACTTTTCTAAAGTGCCATCAGTAAGAACATGAGGTGGGGAAAAGACTGGGAGGGAGAGAGAATTTCCCCATCTTTCAGTTCAGTCGTCCATTAACAAGGCAGTGGCCAGAAAGCAGAGCCTTCACACATCCTACAATCTCAGCCTGCATCACACCTCAGGTGGCAGGACTCTGAAGTACAACCAACTTTTAGAGAATCTGTTGGCTAAATTTCCACGTCAATATCGCAGATCTGCAAGTATTAAATTCTAGAAATTGGATCGCTTCTCATAAAAGGGCAACACTGATGCCAAAGTCTGTTCCCTTGCCCCTTTACATCTTTTCATCAAATGCCAAGTCAGTTCCTTCTTAAATTGGAAGACTTCCATAAACTTCAGCCAGAATAAGAAACTTTACGTGGAAATTTTTTTCTGAATGTTTAAAGTACGGATAATGTAACTGACAACATACTTCGGATAAGTGTTAAACTTTACAACAGGCATGTATCATCTGCAGTAAGAATACCCTATACATGATTATAACCCTTTCTTTTCTTCCTCCGTGCTTTGGTTGTTACCTTCTTTGAAAACTGCAGATAAAAAGTACAGCATCATATCCAGGAATTACTCAAGTTTCCAAAAGACAATGACAATTCTTATATCCTCCATAGACAAATGGAATAGAATTCTGCATATTAATGACACATTTTGTAGTTAATGAGGTGCATATTACTAAGTTTACAAACATTATAAGCAGAATGACATTATAAGCAGGATTATCACCTTCCATAAAACAACTGTAAAAGTAAATTATGATTTAAGAATGATACTACAGTGAGAGGCATGCTATTTTCACACATTTTGGCAGAGATGGGAAGATGTGTAGCAAGTGAAGCAGGTAATTGCTTTCTACTCTGAAGAATCAAATCCTGTTTCATTCACAGAGTGCCTATGCTGTGTCAGGCAAGCATTTTATTCAAACTTTTCCCTAAGATGCTATGGAAAAGAATTACTATATCATTACATAATAACGCTGTATCATGAGACCTTCTCGATTAAACTTGCACATATTATCCTAAATCTCCTGTAAGTAATTTTTTTGTAATCCTACTTTTGAAAATGTTAACATCCTCAATGCTCAGGGTATTTAGAGCAATAAATAAAACAATCTGGCTTAAAGCACACATCTTCCAGGAATAGCATCATTCTGTAGGTCCACAGATCTATTTACCTTACAGTCTGGATAACATGTGTTAGCCACTGGCCAGAAAGTTCAGATTTCATCTCCCAGCCACCATACTGTCTTGATTCTCCTTCTCTGAGGGTGAATGGAAGCAAAGCTCCACGGATAAGTTTTACCAGAGAGTGCATCACTTCCTGAATCATTTTCTGCATCAGAAGAAGGGAAAGAAAAATCAAGTAAAAAGCTCTATCAATGTACTTCACCAGCCATGTACTTGCTATACACAACAGCTTGAAATGTATGATTTACAGGTGGCTCTACACAGTAGACAGTAGAGGAGAAGGGGGTATAAGGGCACATAGGTGATTTCAGAAATCTGATTTTTAAGGTGGTGATACTGAAGCAGCTCACTATGAAGGACAACTGAAAGAAAGCAAGGTTTTCATCCCATAACTTACCTTGAAGTCATTCTGTCTTTGCCTAGCATTTTTCTTTGATCTTTCCATTTGGCCAGATTTTTCAGCAGTCTTGTGAAAATGAGAAAATTCAAAAGTGTAAGTATCTCATAACCACTGTTAAAATAATTCTGAAAAAGGGTGTTTCAAAGTGATGAAGTGAAAACTGATGAGTTTATGAAGCAATTATAAAAACTTACTCACGGGATCTCAATAAGCAAAGACTATACATATATATTATATATATACACAATTAAACTCTACTTACTATAGGTCAGTGTGCTAATGTTTAATTCTGAGGAACAATATGTATTTAAGACCAAGTCAGAGACAAGCATAAAAGAGTAGGTAAAATAATACAAACTTCATGAGGTCAAAGTATTCTCACTGCAATGCTAGTGAGAGCCAAAACACACATAGCCCAGTTGTGCATCGAGTTTTTATGAAGGAACTTTATTTTCTCAGCATCGAAGCTGCCCAGAGAGGGACACTGATGTGAAGTGGGAGAAACTTCTTGAAATGAGGGCAGTTTGGAACTGTAACGTGTGAGATGGAGGGTTGAGGGGGTTTTGTTTGGTTTCAGGAGCAGCATTTTGTTGACAATACTCTTTAAATAATTCTACTAACTGTAAAAGAGACTCTGCAAAATAATCAGTATCTTCATGAACAGTTCACTTCTTTGAAAACCAAGGAACATCAGTACAGTTTGCATGAGACAGTTACAGTTGAAGAAAACCATGGTTTGACTAATAGTCTTCCTGTTTGTAGTTCTAGCTTTCTGTGGAGTCTACTGAGAACACAGTAGAGTAAATTATACGGAAAAAGCTATTTCAAATATCGGGTTAAGTGCAGATATAGAATTTTATAGTTAGAAAAACCTCCCATTTTATGTATGTACGGCAACATCTACTGGACAAGAAGTGCAATAACACAAGAGTGTTCTCAAAGAGAATATATTTACTTTCAAGTCATTAATTTGAAATGCTGTGTTTTTCAAATTCCCTCTTCAGCTAAAGCATTTCAGATTTTGAAGGTAAAATAAATAATTTGAAGTCAGCAAAAATTAAGAGAAAAATAAAACTGCTTAACAGTTTTGGAAACTACGTAGCTATGAAACTCTTGTACTTTAAAGCTCTGAATTATACAGTTTCAGACAAGGAGAACAACACTTGAGTTACTGCTGCATATAATACCTATTTCTCTCTTCTAATGCCTTAAAAACAAAATAAACTGTATTCCTTTAACCCTCAGGTGTTAATTTAAAATTCACACTGTTTTACAGCTGGATTAAAGAACAACAAAAAAATTCACAGATCTTTGATGTCTTTTTTTTTTTCTTGGTAGTTTGCTGAAGACCAATCTTAAACCTTTCCTGCACAGACAGACCAAAACTATCTTGTGGTAAAACCAACGGTTACTACTCGCATATGCTACTTCACCTACAGTGATTCAAAGAACATTTTAAACTGTTGAAAATACCACGTAAATCTAACTGTCCATATTTTAAGGCACATAGCTAACCTTTCAGAACTAAAAACACTGCCAAAAACCCCTACAAACTGAACAAGAGAAAACAAATATACCTTGTTATTCATATATGAGGATTTTCTTTTCACATTTTTAAAATGTCTTAAAGGCTTGAATAAGCTAACTGAAATGACACTCTACATCATTTTCAAAGGATTTTTCCTAAAAAATACTGTCACAATCACCTTGCTTCCTGAATGACAATGAACAGCAAGCTAGATGGTAAAAAAATTTCTTCGTGAACAATTAAAATCTGTATGGTTTCTGACAGAAAAACATAAAAGCTTTTGAGTCTTGAATGTGAGGTATTGACAGATATTCTTAGGTACTCTAGAAGTCATTGTCTAGTTTATGCCACCTTCTCCTACTCTTCCTCAGGTGACTGCGGCATGCAGAACAGACAACAGGAACTGAGGGCACCATCCCTCTTCTCTCTGCAAGAACTTGGGGAACTTCCATAAGGGCCAAAGCGGCAAAAGAAATCAAATGCACATGGATTAACTTCTTACAAGCTCAGAATCTGGCCTAACAGAAGAGCAGACAAACCTTAGAGACCAACAGGAAAACTACCTCCTCCTTTTTTTTTTTTTCCAATACATGGAAACAATGTTTTGTTCAGACATGACATAAGATGACTGCATTTTCCACTCGCAGTCATTTTCATGAGCAGAATTTCTCAGCCTTGTTTACAGTTCAAGTGTCTGTTTCTCTAGAAATTGCTTTCTTTTTCATTGTACTCAGAAAAAAAATCGTAATAACAGTGAATTTGTAGAGTCTAATTTCCAATAATAATGTCAAATATAAAGGTTGTAAATTTCCTTACAAAATTAATTATGTTTGTGAAAGTCAACAGTAGTAAGGTTTAGTCTTGATTCTACTTCCTTCACTGAACGTCATGAGTAAATGTCATGTCTGTCTTTTGATTTTATCATGTAAAATGAAGATTACAAATAGAATCTATTTCACTGGAGCTATAATGCTCTGCATATTGTGTTCAACATACAAAGGGCTACACTATCCGTTAGTATCATCATATGAAAACGTTATATTGATTTCCAGACAGTGGCAATAAATAGAATGGCTGCTTGAGAAATTAATTCTTTAGCCAGAGCTAGCAAAAATGACAAAATAAGCTTCCAAATTCCCTTTCCCATGGTTATAATTTTTTTTTCCTACTAAAGCTGCAAAAAATAGTAGGTAGCCATGGCTGTAGTTCTACTTCAGGGATAATTTTATAGTGGAATACTGTAGCTGTGGTGACTTAAGGATTTAAGCACAGCAGAACACTATAAGCATGGCAGGATAAAAACAGTTTCAGCAAGTGGAATGATACAGCAACAGCTAATCAGAGAAGTTTTAGATGCACAAACTTTTAGGTTCAATATAGAAGCTGATCTTAATAATATGCATGTCCAAAAGCTTGCTCCCTTTCCACTTGCTCCGTAGTATCCCAGCTGTCTCTACACCTCTTTGCAGACCTTGTCTTCAAGAGATTTAGGGCTCAGAATGAGTGAGTCCAAACTGCAGTCAGCAGTACTTCCCAGTGATAGCTATGCAGTGAGGTGTAAACTAGTGCCTTATCACCTTGCCACCATCACAGAGAGCTGCCTTTCACTACACTTCAATCATGCATTTGTCTTTGTCAGACGTGTGCCTAGAGGACATGCCATCACTACAGTTCTCACTACAGTTCTCCTTCTGGAGAAGAAACAGCATGGCTCGAGGACCAGAAGGGAACTGTCTGTAGAACAGTGTAATTCTGTGACCAAATTTTAGCAGAAACACAAATCCAAAAGCTATGGTATTTATCTGGCAATGATTATGATGGTAAGCTGTATACAATCCATACCAAATTAATTATTAAATGTATCCTTTCAAAATCTGTTAATAATGTGCACATAAAAACAGCACGTATGAATCATTACTTTTCCTCCCCCCAGCTTCTTAGATTATCAACATTATAATTTATTTATATTGTTTGTAAATAAGAGATCATCTGAGCAAGAAGGACTAGAAGCACGGGTGATTGCAGCTGACTGCACTTTCAGACTAGACTCCCTATAGTATGTCTGTGTACACCACTCTGGGCCTTGGTCATTTTGCAACTCTGGTCTTGAACCTATCCTCACCTCTAAATACTTAAAGCTCAAGAAATGAGTACTCTTGTTCTAAAGAAAAGAAATATTTTTTTCTGTATGACTTTGTCCTTCACACATCTCTATCCTTCATGCAATTTGCTATTTATTCAGATCACCAATAAGGGCAACTGTCCAGCTATGAGTAAGAAGTGAAACTACACAGATACTGACTCCAGCATCTGGAACACACACACAGACACACTACTGGCAGAATTCTAAGTAATTCCATTGTATGTGTTTATTCTTTTAAAAATAAAATTAAGAGTCTCACTTCTATACATTAGTACTGCAAGACAGGTTACTGGTCAAGGTAGCATCTCTCAAATGTGTAAGTCTACATATTGTTTTATAAATCTCCCTTGAAAAAAAGCCCAGTCACTTCTTCCAGTGAAATATAATACTTTCGACATAATTATTATGGAGCTTTGTTACTTAAAAGTCATTTATATAGAAGAATCCATACCTCACTGAATAAACTTCCGTTCACATAAGAAATCCAGAGCTTCCAGAAGTTGGGCAGCTGACTTACAACAAGTTTTGTCAACTTTTCAACAAATACAACTTGCTGAGGAGCTTTGTATCGCCAAGCTAAAAGGGGGAGAGCGGACAGAAAAACCAAAATTAAAAACTTTTAATTAATAATAAAAAATACACTACTAGCTTGCTACTGCTTTATATTACACAAGTGACTATACAGTGTGTATATAAAACCTTGCAGGTAGGAGTGGAAAAATTTAAAGCTTGGTCCATATATATGTACACAATTGGTATACATGCAAGCTTGCTCTTCTTTTCTCTTATGCTAACAAGGTGCCAGCACTATGACGGTATGTAAAGAATAGGCCCCTTTGTAGGTGTATCTAATGTTACCCAAACAACCCATTCAGCCAGGCTTCTGTCTTCAGACCCCTCTAAAAGGTAAGGCAACATAAAAGCAATCAAGACATTAGAAGTTTCAAATGATGAGGTGGTGATGCTGAAGGAACAGGGCTGCTAGGATATGCTAGTGATTAACACAAATAATGGGAACTAGAAGACCTGCTTTATTTAAAGCTCAAAAAGATTTCCATTGTGGCCTGGGGCAAGTTGCCAACCTCTCATCTTCATTTCCATTTGTTTGGTAAAATCTTTTAACTGAAAAACTGGGGAGATTCCAATATTTTTGTTAAAACTCAATAAACATATCACTGAGTATATTTTGAGATTCTTGGATGAAGAACACAATCGTGACGTATAATACTGTGGCATCCCTCACTTCACGAACCTACTTACTCTCCTGGTACACTAGCTATTAAAACACATCAGGAAAACAGTTTACATTTTGGCAGCAGATAACTTTTCTCACTTTCTTATCAAATGGGGCAAAGAGAACTCTGAAAAGGGGCAGAGAAATGTGCCAATTAACAGAGAAAACTAAGCAAACTTTGTGAAATACTTTTCTATAACCGTTTGCCTTCTCCACTGAAACTTTCTTGATTATGATGTTTTAACAAAACAGGGTATACAGACAATATAACAGTGATAAGAGACTCATATTTCAACTCAAGAATTAGAGTCCACTTTAGAACATTGGGAAAAAGTAGTAACAGATTTTTGAGAAAAAACAACCAACCAGAAGAAAACAAACCAACCAACAACATTTAAATAGGTCCATGTTTGTTGGATTTTGTTGGTATAAACGGTTTTTCATAACTGGTAAAATTAAAAACACAATATTATCCTACATAACTCTGTGGAAATACAGAAAAATGTTGGGTGAAATTGGACTTTCTGTCTTTAATTATTGCCTACACAGAACAGAAATTCACCAGTTAGGCAAAAATAGCTGCCTAATAGCACATTAGGTAACTAGTATGCTTCACCAGAGCCTCACTACTTTATTGTGTTGAATCTCCTTGAAGTACGGCATGCTTTCTGCAGCATCCATTTGTTGAGGTGTAGGTCAACTACTGGCCAATTTCTTTAATGGATGAACATCTGAACTGCCCAAAATGGTCTTTTTCCTCATGGCCAAAAAGTTTAGGGACTCCAGGTTAGCATTTGAAAATAAAAAAGACCACAATGGAAGACCAAAATTTGGAAGGAGACTGACATAACTGAAGTGTAACTCTGCTGATAGAGATGCATCTTGTTTAGGAAGCATGAAAACTTCATGAAAGTTCAACCAGCAAAGCTCATAGTGTGGACACCAACAGGATGTCAGAGCACTAATTTGGTTTATGACTGTCAGAGAACTGGTCTACAACCAGCAGCAGAAAAACTCCTCTTACTAACACAGTTGGTGACTATGCCAGGAAGCTATGCCAACAACGCTAAGAGCAACAGAGGCTCTGTAACACCAACAACCCCCTAGTTCTAACCAAAAGATTTCAGCTCCTTTTAGAAACCACCTCCTCTTTGCCAAAAGCTCCAGCACCAGCCTAAGGTTATAATCAGGGATGTCTGTGCCTAACTTTAAACACATTGCCAAGATTTACTTCATGTATGAAATTCTTTTCCCCTCCAGGAAGCGTCCTTTAGGCCTATTTCAGAGATTGCCTTAGTCCAAGGTCTGCAGACAGCAGATATTAATTAGAAGAAGCTACTGCACATCACACCAAAAGGACATTCTGGTCATAAATTCAGCATAATTTTACTTTTTTGCTAGAGAAAGCCCCAATCTATATTAAAGCAGAAAGTTTCTTTTATTCTATTATAATCTGTGCTATTCCACCCTAAAGATGAAACTAGAGCTATTGTTTACATATCCTCATGAACATAGGGCTCAAGCAAGAGCTGGATGTTATTTGAATGCTGCAGTTTCAAATTCAAAGTAATTTGTTCAAACAACCTCATAGACAATCGTTGTCAATCACATTGCCGGGGGAAAAAACAAAACAAAACAACCCACACCAAAACCCCCAACCCTCCCCCTGAAATGTCATTCCTTAAATTTGCTAAAAACCAGAAGGATGAACAAGCAACCTGAAAACAGAGCACATCATGGCACACTTGGAATGGCAGCTACTGCATGGGTATCTAAAGTGGTTGGTTTTCTTTGGCTCTCTACTCAGAGAAGAGCAAGGATGGTGGAGCTTTCAACTGTTCCTATGCATGCAGTGGGCACGTGCACCTAAGTGCCAACGATCCCAAATCGGAGGCAACTCGTTCTAACTCTAGGGTCGTTGCAGGGGATTGGGCTCCTAAGGCATTATGGTGCTTTGATGCTTCAATTTTCCTTTGAATCTCGGTTTAAACTGCTGGCTACAGAATCTACAAAGCTTGCTGAAGATTTATCTTCTTCCAGTTTGTAAACAGTTACGGATCCCTAATTAAGACTCTAAAAGCAAAGATAACTGACTGAACTGAATTGCCTTCAGTATATGCAACCGTTTAAGCAGAAATAGATGCAAAAGGATTCAAACAAGGACAAAATAAATCAAATTTTGGATGTTGTTTGCTACATTAACTGTGGCATGCATATTAGTGGATGGTATCCAACAACCAGTGATTTAATGTTTTGCTCTGTAGCATTTGTTAATCAACTTCATGCAAGGCTTTGGGCTGAGAAAGACAAGGGTAACAGTAATACAGTAAGGTAATTACTTGGTATACATGTGTATTTTGAAGAGTCTGTGTAATTTATGTTTTGAAACACAAACATCCAAACTCAAACTGTGATGTAATTTAATTGTCTTGCATGTGAAGATGCACAGTGGCAGCACAAGAATCTACAATTCTCACTATTCTTCATTCTGTGTTCTCGAAAGATTCCCTTCATTCCTCTTCTTGCTCAGAAAAAATCAAGTATTTATAGATGGCTTTTCAAGAAAGTCCACAGAATTGGGAGAAGAGCAACATCAAGGTAGGCTAAAGCCAGAAAAGTCCTCATAAAAACCAGCTTTGTGCAAAAAACTACTTTGGTAAGAAATGACCTATCCTGTGAAAAAACACATCTCACAGGAGATGTCAGCATTGAAAGACTCTTGAGATGAACTTGTTTGGACAACGGTGTTGAAGACATTTATGGCACACAAGGTCTCAGTTGGTTGTGGACACACTGCTTGAGCTTAGTCACACGCTTTTACTTCCCTTTCCAGGTTTACAGAATTAGAGTACAAGGACAGGATATGTGAAGTCACGGAGGGAGCAAATGCAAGGAAAGCCATCTTAGCAAACACACAGAAAAGATGTAACAGCAGTAGAAGGTAGTAGGCAATAGGTGGTTACATATACAAAAAATAATAATTCTAGTTTTGTAGAAAAAAGGCTCTTATTACCTTGACTACACCTTAAGAAGCAGATTTCAGGTATGAACTGCTCTTTGCTTGCAAAAAACAGAGGATCCCTTTAGAAAGCAATGGCAATGGATGGGAAGAAATAATTTTATTTGTTAGGAAACCAAAACAAACACACAGAACGTGGGTTTCTGTTTGAGTTTTTTTGACTACACCACATATCAGACATAGGGAACTGCAGCTTTGTTTTTCCAAATAAAACAGATGCCTACCATCATCACGGCCAGACTGAAAGCTGCTGCCCCTTTTCAGTGAAGCAGTTTGACTGAGATGGCCAATTGGTGATGGACGCACATCACTGTCCAGGTCTAACATGGGGCTGTGGAGCAACGAGTTGCCTAGGGAGAGGGTAAAAACAAGTTATAATGATTTTGCACATCAATTGACATGAAATCATGCTGCATGTGGAATTCTAATTTAATTCAGAAGAGGTACAAAAGTCATACAGCAAAAATTTTTAATCTTGCTTATTTAAATTGTTTGTTCTTCTACATCAACACTATTCAGTAACATCACTATTGACTCCTGTAGTAAAGCCAAAATCACAAATACCATGTAGGAAATATCATTATTTTGTCGGTGTGTTCCTGTTTTCACTTTATATTAATGCAATTAGTTGCTTTAAAGCCATGGATAAATATGTATTTATGCCATTAGTGACATGGCACACGCTTTTTTTTCTGGTCTATGTCTAAATATACTTTCCAACAGCAAAAGTTTCTTGTGCCTCGAGTTGAAGCAGTTACAGGCAGAGTGTTCAACTACGACTTAGCTGTTTGACCTCTACAGAGTTCAGGTAGAAAGAATCAATCCATCACGAAGCAGATTAAACTAATGGCACTGTATACTTGTGCATGTCTGTAAAACACCCGGTAGTTATACTGATCTACAAACACACAAAATATTTTCCAGTGTATCAAATAATTATTTTTTTCTTTGAGTGCCTGTCCATATGTAGGTCACTATTATCAAGTCCTAAGCAATGACCTAATCTGATGCAGGTGGATACTTGGAGTCTAATGTATGTTTTGGAAAACAACCATATAATAATGAGCAGACCATGACGACTTTTCCATGTACTGTAACACTGCCAATATTTCTTTTAAAGTCTAAGTTGCTGCTTTATGCATTTCATCTTACAGATACATTTCTGAAAGGAACTATCAAAAATTATTTCAGCATTGCTCAACTGAGCTGTAACAGCTAAACCTAATTTAATCACAACTCGTAGACTTATAAAATAGCCCAGGCTGGAAGGGACCTTGAAAGATCATGTGGTTGAACCTTTTGTGGGAAAGGGAGCCTAGATGAGATTATCTAGCACCCTGCCCAGTTGCGTCTTGAAAACTTCCAGCAACGGGGACTCTACCACATCCCTGGGGAGGTTCAGTGACTGATTGTTCTTACTGTAAAAAACTACTTTCTTATATCAAGATGAAACCTCCCTTGGTAATACATACTGAATTTTGTAGTGAGAATCTCAGAGTCTGAGTTTATATTGCTTGATCTTTTCCATCAACACCTCCATTCACTTAAAATAACAGGAAGGCCACACAGTAAGAGCACCAGCTGTAACACTGCAATACTCAGATTCAAGAGTAACACAAAGTAAAAAGGATTTGAAGAATATTTATTCTGAATTTATGCTGCTGTCATACCAGTATGGCAGTAAAGATACATCTAATCACTTTACTTCAACAGCTGGGGCTTAAAGAGCAATATTAAGTACTGTGAAACTTATTGCAAACTTCCAATAGGTGACAGTATTGTGTTTTATTTCCTTTCGAAATAAGTTCTTCCTCCCATAATTCTTTAATGGCTTCTAAAGAGATTTCCTGTGGCCTTTCACTGTCACAATGCCATTACCAAGCTAACTGTTGGTTCCTCATTCATCTTATTACTATTCATACTATAAGACACCCTAGTAAATAGATCCAATTTGCTACGTTGTTCACATTCATGATGGACACACTGCATTAACTGACTCAGTGAACACATCCACGCCATCTTTAGTCTGTATTACGATTTTGTTCACTATTTAACTTGCACACCACTTATTAAAAACAACTCATCTTTATGACACCCTTAAAACTGATGAATTTTCAGCGATGTGGAATCTGCTGCAGTGATTTAAGTGTCTATTGACTGTCACCACAGTCAGGATCTACAATGAGTTTGAACAAGAATTTGGGAAAAGACTTTTCCTTCTAATCAAACTAAAATACACAGTAATGAGAAAGTAAAAACCTAAAGCTTTCAGAAGTTTTATTAACTAGGTATGTATGCTGCAAGTGCAAATAGTTAATTACGGACATGTACTACGCAACTACCCATATAGCAGAGATCTGTGTAACCTCACACATCATCAGCATTTATGATTTAAACACCTATGACTTCTAAAACATATCTTAAATGGTGCAAATTTGCAGTAATTAACTTCTGTGAAAACATTCCAGCAACGTTACAGAACGAAGTAAAAACAAAACAAATTGATTCCCAGATTAAAAAAGCATGCATTTGATATCTTACAGAGATTCTAACCAGAATAAAAAGAAAATTGTATAGAAGATCTTGAGAAATTTTAAGTGTCTCACATAGTTCTTGGGCTTCCATAAGAATTTGACTCAGATTCAACAGATCTGTGTTTTATTTGGCTGAAAAAACCACGTATGCCAAAAAGGACAAATCTGAATTGTCAAAGGCTTTGCTAGTTAAAATACATGCTAAAAAAAAAAAACCCCAAACTACACCAAGAGTGCAGCAATGCTATTTTCACAAAAACTACAACGAGAAAAAGCCATGATACACCAAAACTTCTCTCTTTGATGTCTTCTCATAGAATTTAGGTTCTCACCTTTCAAACACTTTGTTAATACAAGGAATTTCTTGTAAACAGATGGTCTCTAAAAATGACAGTGTCAATTAAACCTCAGAATTAAGAAAAACAGACACACTTACCAAAACATCTTAATGTGAATTAGTTCAATTAAAACCAGTTGCTTGAGGTAGCTGAAAACCTGAAAATTATGTATTGCTGCTGATATACTAACCCCATGCTGCCCAAATGGTTTATATATTCACCAGTAACAGAAAACATGTAAAGAATACTCTCTTGTTCCACCAGAAAAACCACATCATCAGTTTGCAGCCATACCAGGAAAAGAAAGTTTAACATGAACTAATTTCTTAATTGGTTGTCTAGCATTACAAGCAAGTATAACACAGCAGTAGGGAACTACAACAGCACATATACCCTCAGGACTAATAAACATCTGGACTACATTAACAAAGCTGATCTTGCTTTCACCCTACCAGAAGGTAGCGCTTGAAGACTGCACGCTAACGCATAAATCTTGTAAAAAAAGTGAGAGTTAACTTACAAACAGTTTTTCTCCCATCCCAACTCATTCCCTCTCTGGAGCCAGCAGCTTAAATTTAGCAGCATAATGTAATACAATGAATTAACATTAGTATGGACTGTAGACAATAATATTTATAAACCTAAATAAACTACCCAAATAATACTTTACTGCCAATTCATTATTCCAGTTGTGTACTATTTCTACATTCCTTGATCCTGAATATAGGACAGCAACAATCTAAAGTTTCAAGAAATTAACTTTTTATTGCGCTAACAGGTTTTAAGATGTTGTATAAACAGCATGAACAATACATTCCTGGCAGATCTTAATATTTTAAAAATATACTGCATCTTTGAAGTTACAGAAGTATTCTTTTCCAAAATACAGCATCTACATGTAGCATATCTGTCAGTGACTCCAGTGCCAAGTGCATATATAACCAAGAAAACACAGGAAAAATAAATGTACTACATTCTCATCTTCTACCAAACAGTCATGACAAACCAGAAGTATAATTAAAGCCTTATTACATTTACAACTGTAAAATCATGAGAAGATCAAATAAGAAGTTTTAAGCATCTTAACATTGATTTAATTTTTTTTTTTAAAAAGGATTTTAGTGGGTTTCAACTTTTTGTGCACAGATACTTTAAAGGTAGGTAGAATGAAATAAAAACATTCAGGTACTGTGTGAAATATAAATAGTTCAACGGTTTTGTTCAGTCCCTTTCTGTTCTAGTGCAGTAAGACCTCACCAAAACAAAGATCTAAAAAAAAACTGCAGTACTTTTTGAGGTAATTTATTTAATTTGTGCTCTCACTTTCTATAAATCAAAAGTCACCTGTGCTGACCTCTAATTGCAGGTTTACTCTAAGTTTATCACTGCTGAAGTTGCTACAGGGTACTTACGCGCCTACAGTACCTATGGCTCATGTACATACCTTGACCTCATTTTTTGAGATGTTACCTGCATGAAGCGCATTGAAAAAGGCAATTAACATGAAATTTGCCTAAAATGGATTTTTCCATGATCTGCAAACCAGTCAATGATTTAAACCTTTAAAAGCAGCTTTACTTTCTTATTTCAAAATCATTACCAAGCTGAGTGTAAAAATTGTTCTGCAATATCCATCGTTCCACAGCTCCACTTGTTTCCCCCTCCCCCTTGCAATCTGACAGGCTGAGGCTTCTTGTGGGAGCCAAGCGTCTCTCACCTCGCTTCTGTAACACGGCCTCAGCCACTCTGCAACTCTGCCAGCTTGGTGCATCACTTATGTGATATTCAGCTAAAGCTTTTTACAAAAGCTGCTGGTTGATTAGGGGATAATACAGTGTCAGCACTTTTTGCAGTCATAAAGAAAAATTGTTAACAAGTGACCAACCTCAGGCTGCACGGTTTTTCAGTGTGATTTTCCATGGTAAGTCAAACATCAGTCATTACACAGACTTGCTCATATATAGCGTGTATACGAGCAAGATTAAATAAATAAAAAAAAGACCCTACAGATGTGCAACCAGGTGAATACAGTTACTGTATTCTTTCATCCATTATGTATCTCACAGTGAATTTTCTCACAGGCTACAATAGTGAGGGAAGGCTGATCTATAGCCTCCGGACTCTCTGAAGGGCAGCAGACTTCCTTACCACCCTTAAACACCTTTGAACATTTTTTCCTGTGCACAGCGGGCCCTTGTCCTGTGCTACAGCCTGACCACCCACTGCTGCTTGTTGACCAAACACACAGTGCCTGGAGCCCGTACCGACACAACCAGGATAAGATTCCTTTCAAGGACACCACATTGAGAATTTCAATTTGTCTAGGCAAGAAATTAGGCAAGCGGGAGAAATTATTGAAAAATTAACCTGCTCAACGATGAATGGCTGCATTTTATTCTTTTTCTTGAGCACTTTTTCTTTCTAACCTTACATTTATTAAGAATCTGACATTTTTAAGTGATCAAGAAAATGGGTTGTATTTCTAGCAAAGAGATGAGTGTGAGAGATTAAAATTGCTGCACTTCATGGAAAAAATGTTTTTGGAATACATTTAAAAATTAATGCTTTTTAAATCTTAAGGCTAGTCTTGATTATACTAAATACATTTGTAATGTAACTATTTTTCAGTTTACTAACAAAAAGGCTAATTGGGCCTATTATTTCTAGTGGTGTTCTACGTATTTCACAGCCTAAGGGTAAGCCTCACTGTCAGTCCTACAGGCCAAAAAACACTGAAGCAAGAGCCAAACACTTCAAGTTCAGCACATAAATAAAAATTACGTCACTTTACTAGCACTAGCTCCAGCGGACATTAAGATCACCAGCAACTTTGAAAACAACTGCTTTTACTTAATTGCCCAAATAAGGACTTAAAAGACCAGAGCAGACACCAAGGTAAAACTCTGACCACAGAAGAGTTTCAGTTCAGTACTATTAATCTTCTCAATTTTGATTTTAAACCACCTGTGCTGCTTTTTAATCACAATATTTACTATCTTTATAGTACTTAAAATATTATTTGAAGTATTAAATAAGAATGCCCCCTGCAATTCTGAACGTGTCAGATCCTACTAAAAGTTCTGAATAACAGAAAAGTTACAGACACAGGTAGTAAAAGACGAAAACAAACCCAGTGTCAAATTTTGTACTGACTAATTTTTATTCTTTTTTTTCTTTTTAAATTAATAACCCATTAAGGGTTTGCTTGACATCTGCTGTCAAAAGGGTATTTCTGCTATGGACCGGGGATGTGGTTTAGACATGAAATGGCTCCCAGCTGCAAGAAGTCTTCTTCCAGATGTACAGTAAGCAAAGGCAATGGAAGAGAACCAGCTGCTAGGATAACAAATTGAAAAGGCCCTTTTCACACAAGCCTTGCTGGCCTGTCTGATCTAACAAAGATGGATCATTCATTGCAAGGTGAATAGAATCTCAGTGCGGCACAGAAGAAAGAGCAACACGGTCTAAGCATCCATCTCTCTCCTTCACACTATGTACAGCTGCTTTTACTCTGGCACAGAAAAATCCTGCACAGTGTTTTTTACAATATTAGGAGAGCTGTGCATCATACTCCAAGTGCTGCAAAAATTGAAATTTTTTTTTCCAGCAATAAGAACTACAACAAAAATCACAATGAGCAAACTAGTACACTCAAGTTTCGAGAACTGTCTCCATGTTGGGAACTTTAATAGGTTGTATATTATATATTTTGCAACCCAAACGGCAGCAGAAAGATCATGCTACAACTGTGTCAGTGTTTCCATTTACAGTTTGTTTCTAAAGGGTATTAACAGAGAGCTTATCTGCTTACATAATATCTCAGAAAGACCCGTTAAGAAACGAAGACTTTTTCAGTCAGTTTGACAATAACTGGATTAGAGTCCCCACCCATTTTAGCTCAAAAGATCATGAAACCTACTAAGCCACTATTAAAGTCTAAGCAAATAACCATTGGCCACACAGAAAACAGTCATAAGTTCCATAGCTTCCTTCCCTAATACTCATGTTAAGAATCCCATTGCTTAACCCATTTTGGCTATCTTCCTAGTGTCCCAGGCAAATTTTAAACTAAATGTCATTTATTTACATTTATTTTCGTGTCATTTTGCGTCATTATATCCCCCTTGTTTCCTGTGCTCCAACAAGTCTGGGAAGCATGAACTATAGTGAAAAACTACAATTATGCCCTAATAATAGGGAAATTGCCAAGTAAGGTTAAAAATTACAAATATGTAAAATCTTAATTCAAGGAAACCATTTACTATCCAGGTACCAGGTTTGAAAGTCCCCAGACTTCTACACATCATAAGTTCAAAATTCAGAAGCAATTCAAACTTCAGCTGATACAAGGCATAAAATACCAGCACAATTCAGTTTATCATTCAACTATCTCTTGTTAGAGAAGAAATACTGTTTTCAGTGACCACTGAAAAAATGCCCTTTTTCCTGTCTATTCAGTCTCATGCATCTCCCTCTCTCTAACATATATCTACATACTGAGTAAGAGCAGCAAACTGGCTTTACCTACTTCAGGTCCTTCCAGAGGGCAGCAATAGTGGAATGTGACCAGATTTATAAAAGGAATCCATCAATACTTCAGGAAATAACTTCATAACCAGATAAAGAAAAAGGTTTCAAAAAACAATAAAAGAGCACAACTGCCTATTCCATTAGTAAGGCAGTTAAGCGTTACATAGAAAACATAAGAAGTTATTAGAACCATGTATTTACAAGCATTACTACATCAGCAGCAGAGCTCCAGCCTGTTGCACGTGGCTACTGTACCTACAGCGGCACTTTTAATTGAAGAATCTGAACATCAGAGAAGCAGGAGAATGGCTTAAAGTAAGGACACAAGCATGGGAGCTTTATGATTTGGGCATCCCCTGTACTGCCTCATGCCTCCACTACAACTCTGGCTATGCTGTTTGGTCTCTTTGTCCTGGCTGCTCATATGTCAGAGTACTTCAGAGCAGGAGCAATTTTGATCTACTGTCATATACGCATATTCACTCACTCCTTAAAACATGTGGGCTTAGATTCCAACAGTTTCTCAAATATAAACATCACCTGCCTGCATTTTTTTTTCACCTCACAAATGAGGAGGATCTGCAAAAGACAGACACGCTAAAGGCAATGATGGGTGAGTAACAACAGCCATACCTGAGCATGTAATGAAACATCAATCTACATAATTCTAGACTAATCAATAAACCAACAGGGTTGTTTAAGACTGAGGGGAAACAGTAAATTAATACAAATACAGAGCTATTCCTCAATGGAAATACACTCTAAAATGCTGCTGTAAAGTACTTCATAAATGGGACTTGAGAAAATTTCCCATCTTACTTGTACCTGCTGAAATAAATGAAACCAATTAGCTAATGATCAGATTACTGCATCTTTTACAATTAATAATTGTCTACTAAAATCAAACGAAACATTCAATTGAATAATTTGCTGTTGGTAGCTGTCAGCCGTTAAGCCACACTACCAAATTATCTGACAAAGCTTAGCACAGCTTGACATACCTTTCAGTTTTTGGAAGTAATATTAACACAAGTTGGATTAACTGAAAACAGTATATGAAACACACAGGACTTCTGCTAACCCCTGAAACAAATTCCAAGAGAGAACTCAAAGACCATTACAGCCCTGTAAACTTGCCACAGTTTCTTCTTTCAGGCTGCATCAGAAATTGTACCATGCTATGATACTTTACAGTTCTAAGACATGCTTACAACTGCAGAATATTTCTACAAAATTGAGTCAATCTCCAGTAATAGCCAGGCACAGAGGCTTTTAAAAAAAAAAAAAACAACTTTTTATGTGATAGTACTACTGAAAGTGAAGGCATCACATTTAGATCAAAAATACATACTTAGATATAAAACCGAAATAACATGTATTTAAATACATCTTTAATATGCAATTTTCCGATAGCACCTTCAGCCACCTCAGCATGTACATTAGCTCACTCCACTCTTCACCTGTGCTTAGGAGAGCCCTGAAAGTACAGTTATTAATAAGAGAGCAATCATCAGACGAAGATAAGGAACCTTCGAGGACACAGAAAAGTAGCTTTACTTACCAATATTAGGGATTTGTCCTGAACGCCACTACTAGTGGCCTGGATGAGATGATACATCACTAAATCTCTTAAAGAAGATAGGAAAAGATGCTATTTCTATATAAGAAAATGGTATTATTTCAGTTGTAATGATTAAAGGGTCAACCTCCTAGTAGTACAGAGACAACTAGAATTTCCTCCCACTGATGGTACACTGTTGGCTTGTCGTATCAGTGACTGAATTTGTAGTAAGTCCTCCTCAGAATTCACTTTGGTTTGGGTTTTGGCTTGTTTGGCAAATAATTGCAATTTTAGCCTTCCCTTCCTGAATACATCATGTCCAGCAAATAAATTATTTGATAATATTTACTGTTTGACAACCAGCTACAAAAAAAAATAGAGTTTTCAGTGAAGACTTTTCCAGGTAAGAAAGGCACAGGCTTTTGACTAATTCCAAATCAATTTTGGGTAGTAAAATTCACGCGTAACCACTCAGGGCACAGCTCTGCATTGAAAACTAATAAAGTAGCAGCAAAATGCTTTGGCACAATCTCAGTTGAAACTTGAAAAATTGCACACAAATGCAAAAATAGATACAATCTGCTACTGAGGTTTAAGTTGACTGTGCTGAAAAGTTTTTTCTCAGTCAGTTTGAACCCACAGATTCACAGTCAGCAGAAGAACTAAGCTAAGAACAGCCAGAAATTGTTGATACATACAAGGTGGAATTGTAATTGCTGTCTGCTTATTCCAGCATCTGAAATATGAAGACTACCATCTGCTAGAAACAATGTCTATTATCCCTGTTGAAAAGGGAGACCTAGAAAAAGATTTAACGCCCTTTTCATTAGCGTATCGACCTTATGACCCACCTCTTCCTCCAAATCCTTGATATACAAAATAATCTTTTTTGGAAGCATGTTTTAAGTGGAGGACTTTAATGTTTGAAAATCTATTACTATTTTCTCCTAAAAACAGCCTGTGAATTTATGAACATAGAACCCATATTTCTGACTTAATTGATTAGATTCCTCAAAGTCTTGCATAACCAATTTGCTATCTATGAGTAAAAGTCCACACTTTTCCTGTTTGAAAAGCATACATCTATTAAAGTAGATTAAAATACATTCCATGTCTCTCATCACAATCAGCACTGTTCTACTTCGCGGTTAATACCAATGCTTTCAAGTTTTCTTTTTTCCTTCTCCTGTCTGGTGTATGCCAAAATTAAAGATCTACGCAAAGGAAAAATCATGTTTAGCAACCGTCCTTTGTCCTACTAGATAATAAGTGAGAAATTCCATCAACTAGGATCAATTCTTGAGTATTTCACAATCCATACAAAAACTGCATTGATAAGGACCACATAAAAGGCTGGAAGAAAACTACTGAAATTTGATGAGCTCTTTAATAAAAGTGACGATATATTAGCATTTGGTTCATGCACGCATAAGCATTAACTATTCATACATGCATTTACTGGGCATTCAAGTTATTTAAATTCCCTCTTCTGTGAGGCAAACAAAGCTGCTAACATAATAGCCCCTTTGATACTAAGGCTGAGGTAAGCAGATTTGTTGCAAGAAGAACACCAAACAGGTTGAGATTTTCAAGACAACTCTAGGAATTTAGACACATTTTCCATTCATTTACTGGACCACGTATATTATAAACTATTACAACAAAGAAGTCTCAAGCACTTTGTATCTTAGGTCCCTATTTTTCTTGGTAAGCAGCTGAGAGATGGCTATGTAACATTTTGCAAGTGAGCAGAGAAAAAGAAAGCTTAGAATTGTTAACCGTCGCTGTTTTTACGAGTGAGTTTTGCTCATGATAGCTGTATGTTGGGGGGTGGTGGTGCCTCAGGATTTTGATGAGGAGGAAAGATAGAGAGGTTTTGGTAATGTTCTGAATTTTGACCTAAAAGGCCAAGAAACCAACGTGGTATTTCAGCTTATCCCACAGCACTCCGCACCATGTTGTGGAACAAAGATTGTCTGTGCACGCTTTAAGCTCAAACTTGCTGACATCACTGTCATACGCGATGCACCCTGTGAACTCTATACATGGTGTCGTAACCCCTGCTAAAAAGAGTTTAAGCCTCCTGCGGCAATTTTACAGCGCATTTCTGCAGCAGTTCCAACTCAGTAAAATTCTTGTGGTTTCTCAGAAGAGAATACGTTATTTGGTTTGGGACACACATGCACTAACAGTAAACATGGGAGATACCTATAGGCCAAGGGAGGCAGATTCCAATATGCCTACTCATTTCAGAAATAGCACCAAACTCAGTAAGACTTCTTGAGAATCAAGGCACTACTTGTTACTTTCTGATTTAAAAATCCAGTTTTCAGATTTTACTACTAGAAATTCCAGACCAATAGCCTCCCACCATTCCCTTTTGAAAATACACTAATGGGATAGATCATGTTAACTGGTAGCTAAGTTGCTGAAAGCAACACCTGTGAGCGCACATTTCTTTGAGGAGCAACACTGACAAAGACAGAACACAACCAAGTATTCATATAGGTCTTAATGTAACATTGTCTAAGTATCTTATTTGTCCAACTCACAGGTCTGTGCCCAAACAGTGTAATCTGAATTTTGCAAATGCACACGAACAAAGAACAAAACACTGTATTATTAGTCACTGCATAGCAAGAAATCACACGTTATTTGACTATGCCCCAATGCCCTGCATAGCCATATACTAACGGCATATCTTGCGACAAAAAAAAAAAAATCTTACTAGCAGATTCAGACAACAATCCAAACTTCATGTGACCTTAAAAAAGTATTTTGAGAGGACAGTAAACTTCAGATAAATGACTGAAATTTAATGCTTTTCCCATGTAAAGAGTTTAAAAGTTATAAGTTAAACAAAAAGAAAACTCCAACTGCTGTTTTGTTTTTATAATAGAATAAAGAAAAAATACAAGTCAGTATTCAACATTGTAAAAAGCTATCAAAATTGATGGGAAAAAACCCCAAATATCATTTGTACACTAAAACTTGTCAAATAAAAGGCAATGCCAAATTCCTAAATGTCAAGTATATATATAAAACAAAAATATATCCTTGCCTTTTTGTTCTTTAACATAGCTCTCCTTACAGTTGTGCATCAGCTGCAGAATCCACTGATGTTGAGCACCAATGCACTGCCAAGCAGGGTCCCCAGGCGCATGAAGATCAGAAAGATATCTGTAAAACCCAGTCCAAAAATCACAGCTCTGACTTGACACACTGAAGGCCTCATTAAAACAGACCAAAGACGTACTAAGAAACATTTACTTTTTTACATAATTTAAAAAAATTCAAGAATAGTTGTTAAGATACAGTCATACCCAATGCAAACACAAGCTTTACATTCTCCAATTCTTGTTTAGTGAAGCAAAATTCCATCAAAAAACTTGTAGAAAAAAACAAAACCATATATATTTAATATCACATTAATATGCATTTTCAGTTGTGCCTCTAATAAAGTACATGGGAAACCAAGCTCTTTATCTGCTGAGGTTGCAGTTCAGTACTTCATGTTTCACTTGGAATCAGTGATGACATCTCAAGCACATAAAATATGGTATTTTTCTTCCCACTTCATATGTCCTGATTGTATCATCACGTAACCTTAACAAGTAAGTACAGAAGGAATTAATTTTTGGCGGCTCATTAATTTTAGCACACAAGTGCACAAACAAATGGAAACCAAGCTCCTGGTTGTTTTGGGTTTTGGGGTTTTTTGCATTATGATGTGCACACATAGTCTGGGGGGAAAAAAAGGAGAGAGAGAGAGAGAGAGATAATGAAAAGGATTTGGGTTTCTAGTACATGGAAACAAAACACGCTCTGTCTTTGGGGAGAGAGGAGTATTAGAAGCTCACTGTTGTGATTTCGAAGAGAACACAGAAGTAATATAGTCTAATGTATGGCATCTGACAGCGTACTTTCAAAAGAGTATTTTCAAAGAGCAGTGGCAGCTCTACTATTTAGTGTGCTCCATTACATTCTGCATTAATAAGACTCAGGACAGATTCAAAAATTCAAGATGCTCAAGGTGAAGTACACTGATTTATTATCTTAAGCAGTGCAGGGAACGTTTAACTCCTTCACAAAAGCTTAATTACTACAATAAGACCTGATGTTAACTAGGACTGCATTGCAAAATTCTGTCGTCTTTGAGAACTGTCTGCAGTACTTGAACAAAAAATAAACTGTCAAAGTAGGACTGGTTGGATGGATGAGAACATTACACAACCAACCATTTTGACAGGGTGACATTTATAAATTATGAGCTCAAGTCCTTCCTCAGTGGTAAGGGAAACTTTGGTCTTTGCTTGAACACAAAATAAAAAATTACCACTGGTCTTGGAAAAAATACATCTACTTGGCTGTTAAGTGATACGGTAAACTGTTTCTGAACAGTATAAAATAATTATCATTGTAAATACCTTAATAAAATGAGAGGGAAATATGAATTGAAGCCTAATTATAAAGATAAACAGTGAATATCTGAGGGGGAAAACCACAGTATTGCAAGTCTTGCTCAGCCTTAGACATTGGAGACATACAAAACAAACATATCAAGGAAGAAAAAACCTCATAAAACCAGCAGGTTTTATGCAAATAATTTTACAATTAGGATTTTGTTAATTTCCTCTTACCTGAAGTGCTCTGAAGAAAGCTTTCCTCACATCTTGCCTCCAGAAAATTTACACTAGTATAACCACATTAGCCTATCCAGAGTAGTGAAACTAATACAACCACTTTGTATGCTGGGATTCTGTTAATTCATTAGAACTAAATTATTCCACATTTGTCAACTCCCTGCTCTCTTTCATTATACAGTTCTACGTGTGGAATACATTTGGTAGTTACATTAACACAGTCTGCTTTAACATAGGCTGAGATATTTTTAAAGATTTGATACTTCAAGGTAAGGGGCTAGAATGAAACTGAAAAAACCACCCAAACCCCAAAACCCAGAACCAAACACATATACAACTCTCACTCTTCCAAAGAATCCTTAGAAGAGCTCGTAAGACTTGGCTTAGGTAAAGAAGCTGGTCTTTAAAGTTTTCGAGAGTGACATACAAAGGAAACAGTAGTACCATCTTCAGAAACATAAAACATGCTTAACTACTCACCTTAAAATGCAATTCCAATAAACAGGCAATATCTATATAGCAACCACAAGAATGAGAAGCACTCTACACAAATGTACACTGGTCCCTGTCCTCAAGCCAAAATTATGTTAAGGGCCCTAAGATACCAATACGCATTTTGTTCTAAGCGACTGGGCCTGGTGGGCATACAAAACACTGAAGACCTCACACGGGTGTTAGAATTCTAAGAATGCTTCTCACACAGTGCATTTGGTCTACATCTTTTAAGATAACTGAAAAAAGCACTCAGAACGTCAAGGCACACTAGGAGCCCGGTAATGTTCAAAACTCAAAAGCTTTCTAAGTTAAGCCATCAAATGTTCCAGAACACTCTAAAGTTTGGCTGTAAAACAGGTTAAGGTCTACCAGTAGAAGAAGGTCCAACCAACTCATGTCAGTATACCTACAATAGACTTCAACATCAGCTTTGTGAATGACAAAAAAATCTAGGAATTTCAATGAAAACTGGGGAACTGGTTTGCGTTCACGAAATATAAAGGAACGACATTATTTAAACTGAGTAATAAAAGAGCCAAAACCAAATTTAAATGACAATCTGGATTAAAACCTCCCTATTATCTGACTCAGGATGATTCCATTCCAACACCAAGCCAAGCTGAAGTGCAAGATGAGTTAATAAGGAACCTATTTTGATATATGCAACATCTGAGTGATCATTTCAGACATAGCTTGCAATACGATGGTTCAGAAGAAGCAACAGAATCTAAGCGTGCCTTAAACAATTTTAAAAATTAAGTCTTAATTATCCTTCGTTAAATTGTTCTCATTCAAGAACTGCTTTTCAATCATTCAATCAACAATCAAGAACCAACCCATCACTATTAATTATATAATAATAAAATCTCAAAATACTCTACTTACAGCTTTAAAATTAGTATTTAAACCAGAGTAAAATAGTCACTACCCTATTGAGGAAACAGATTTAAAAACACATTTAACACTATACGTCTGATGAAGACACTAGTCAAATGATTACCTTATATAACGTTTCTGATCATGCAGCGTTGATGGAGTTTCCAGCAGCTTATCCAACAGAAGTTCTCTTAAAGCTTCAATTCTGGTTTCAACTTCAGCATAATCTAGGAGTAGGGAGAGGAAATAAACCCAATGTGTGCCTTCAGCAGTGATACGAGCTGAAAATTATGTTACTTTTCTAGGACATCAGACACTTCTGGAGTTAATGTGGAAATTAATATAACTCATTTTATAACAAGCCATGTCTAATAATTTTGTATACAACAGTTCTACAAAAACAGAAAATTGCACTTTGAAGTCTTTCCAACAGTATGCCAGTGAGAGATACCCAAGTCACATTTTAATTACTGTAATCTTTTTTTCTGTCCAGTAACACCAAGCCTTAATAAACAAATAAAACTGACTGTGATTTCACCTTTTGTAGTATATACCTCACTCAGAAAACTTGCCAGAAATACTGCTTAGAGTAATTGGTTCCTACAAATTCATAATTTTTATGGATTAAAATCCACATAAAACCCACCTAAAGCTTTTTAGACTACTATGTCCGTTTTAGCTTTACGCTAAAAAAACCCAAAACAACAACCCAGCAAAGTAACAGAACCCATATCTTACATTTTTTGAATACTTGAACCTCTGTCTTTCCAAAGAGTGACTTGGCTTTTTCGTAGTCATTAATAACCACATCATAATCACCCTTAAAAAAAAAAACACAAACAAACAACATTTACGTTTGTCAAGAAAAAGGTAACAGACTAATTTCAGCAAACGTAAAAGTATTTTTAAAGGCTTATACCTTCTGAATATTTCTTTCAATATTCAAGGGAAGGTTGAAAAGAAATTTAAAACGCTGAAGAACATTAAGTGCATTTCTCGTTGAATCAGCTTTGTCCTTGCGACCCAGCACTTCTTGGAATAAGGCATCTGCTGTGTTACTGGCTCCTATTTTTAAAAGGTTGAAAATAAGAAAAAATAATCAATTCAAATGACATACAAATTTTCCTCATTTTAATGAATCATTCAATTTTTTTCAGAGCAAACAAGTAAAGATTGCTCAATTTTTATACTTTTTTGTTCAACTGTGTTAACATTTTACAACTGATGAAATACTATTTCAAAGTGAACCACTTAGCATTTTAATGTGCTAAGACCCCTGTGCAATTAAAAACAATCACTCTTCCCTATTTCAAATGCTTAACTTTGCTGCAGATATTTTATAGTTTGCTTTGGCTCCAGATCTACATTTTACAACTAAATTATGCATCTCAGGATATGGAAAAAGTCATAGAAAGTTTTCTTTTTAGAAACATATAATTTCATTATGTTAATTAATGTCACAGCTTTAACAGTTATCACTGGGTGCTGCAAACAATTCTTTTGTGTTTTCAAATTAAACCTTAAAAATTAGTAACAAGATTTTATATTTAAGCAAGTAATTTAAAAGTACCAAAGATTAAGTCAAAGACAATTATATGACTGAAAAAAAGTCTAACTACCTGGTCACTGTAACAGAATGAATACAAATTGTCTCCACATTGCACTGAAAGTCTTCCTGGCTTCACTGCATACCAGATCAAGCCTTCGTCAACAATTTCATGCAATTTAGTTTCTACAATATCTGTGAATATTCTTCAGTAAGTACATTAAATATAGCTGTAAAATCTTTTCTATGCAGACTAAAAAGCATTGTATTTTGTAACAAGGATCATTTCCTAACACAGAATAACAGAATTTCATTTATAGTAGGGAAGATTTACAATGCATGTGAATACTTGCGTTTTTCAACTCATGACTTCTTTTTAATTAACAAAAAAAAAAAAAAAAGTGGAACTGTTTTAGCTTTTTTGATCGTTGCACGTAGAAGTTTCTACATTATCTGGTCTAGTGACTACACTTTAAGCAAAGATGAAAAAAAATTACATCAGTCTCGCTGGGTGGCTTGCATGCCATTTTCTCTAGTCAACACTGTGGGTGGCCTGCTCATGTTAAAAGTAGTCTTTGTAAAATAATTGTTATATCTAAATAATGTTTAAACTTTGTTGAAAGTTTGAAGCCTTGATGTAAAAAAAGTTTTGTCAGGATAGCTATTTCTGCTGCATACTATTTAGCATAGAATACTTTAATACATTAAGGAGAAATACACAATGAAAACAGCTAGTTGGACATTTAAATACAGACCACTGGTAAAGTATGATTTTTCTTTTAAGGTTATAGTAAATGCTTGTTTGTAAATCCTCCTAGTAAGTAACATTTGTTTTGTTTGAATTCTTATGTTTCTTGTCCATTCTTTTAACAGCCAAGAAGCAATGTGGTATATCTGTGAATTAGTCTTATATTCACAAAGTATTTCTTCTTCAATTCAATACAAGTGTTTTTAAAAGGTAACTGACAACTGCAGGAATAGCATAGTGATTTCCATCTTTAGTTTAAAACTATATGTTTTCATCTCTTTATAAATTAATTTGCTGCAGAAATCCTCAATTTAAGTAAATGATTTTACTTTTTTCTACGGACACGTTCTTGTTTTACATGGAAATTGAATTATATAAAATTACTTATTAGTGCCTTAATGAAATTCAATGCTTCAAGCAAAACAGGTTTGTCCTTAGACTTAAAAAAAAAATTGTAAAATTTCTTCCCTTGTCATCCCTCCAAATCCTTTCCACATTAACAATCTTCATCTCTTGATTACATCTCTTGATGCATAATCTAAACCTAAATAATAAAGTCCATGGATAAAGATTCAGGTCTGATATTGACTGACTATGTTTTCAAAAGAGGTGATTCATCTACTGTGTGCAATTTTTTTTTTTACTTCACAATAAAGCTCTAGTTATCCAACAGTTGTCTTTCATAGAGCCTGACAAAAACACCACATAATGGAATTTGATTTACCTCCTTTAAGATACAATTCTTCATGAAGTTCAGTATAGCAAACCATATGTTTTCATAAATACATATTTAATAACTAGTTTAGGAATTAAATTTACCAATTTAGCAACAACTCCAAACATTTATAATTCCATCTACAACATCAGATTGCGCTTCTACTACCCCATGCCATTTCAATCAAATAATTTGACACACTCTTAACATATACTGAGATGCTATGGAAAACATCCTTACTCTTAGGAGCTTGTAATCAAGCTCACGGCACCAACTGTCTCTGAAAATAGGCACTTACAGTCCACAAAATGGAAAATTTGAGTAAATATTTGAAGTCATTTTTGAAAGCAGGCCCTCTTACTCGTAGATTATGGAAGCTTTTCAATGGTCAGACAAGAAACAAAGCTTTGATCCTAAACTACTTTGCATAATATTATTTGCTCTTTTTAAATTCTTGTATTCCTAGTTCTCTGTCTCCCACCCATCATGACTTGCAAAGCATCGGGAGGAAAAGCAGCCAATTCTTTTCACAGCAGAGCCAAACCCAATACCACTCTGAAGTGCCTGGCACAAGTTCCTTTACAGATCCAGCTGGAGAAGGACAGTCTGCGTTATCCGCATACAGATTTCAGTGACCATATATCAAATGAAACAGCGATTATATATTATAGGTACATTCGTCTCATATTAATGCATGTTGGAAAATGTAACAGACCTAATTTTTTGCCTTTTTATTTAAAATCTGTCACACAATTTTGTCAAAGGGAAAGTGCTCTCCAGGGAATATGTGCTTGGTACACGACATGGCATAAACGCAGAGCACAGAGCATTGAGGATTGCACTGGCAAATTTCAGCAAATGCTTTTTTCTCCTGCCCTATATGTATCAAATACTCTGCACACATAGACACACGCTATAGTCTTTATATAGTATGCATGAGGGTTTTTTTGTGGGGCTTTTTGGTTGGGTTTTTCTGGTGATTTTTGGGTTTGGGGTTTTTTTGCATTCCCAGCAACGTGATGGGGAGGAATAACAATGTTCAAACTACACCTTTATTGTGAGCATTAATGAATCTCTACTGAAGAGAGCTCGGGCTGTTCACAAAACCCCCTGCTTTCTTTGGGCTCCCCACACAAACACACATACAGTCACTGCTTTCTTCGTACAAGAGAAGAAAAACAGTGAACTTCCATGTCACTTTCTTGATTTCATAAAACACACTCAGACTTTCCAACACTGAGTCAGCTATCTGCATGTCATTCCTGCTTATTGATACAGCACTAAGGGAAACATCCCTTCCTCTGTGAAAAAAATCACAATGAAACAAAGTAAAATTATCTTGGCAGAAGGCCCAGAATTAAAAAAGTAACTTTTTTGATCTGATGAAACACATACCAAACTGCAGTAAATTCAAGCCATCTCTCACTGCAATCCTACAGCTAATACAGAGAAATAAAAAAAGAAAGTACTGACAGCTTTTTCAGAGCTTCTAAAAAGAATGCTAATTCCAAGTAGTCTAAATGGCAGTACATTAAGTGAAAAGATTCTGTTAATAGACCTTGTTATTACAAACAGTTTGTATTTGTTTTTTTCCCCTTTTGCTCAAAATTCTTATCATCCTGGTATTTAGCTTTGCTCATCCTTCTACAGTTCTGTCTATCCATGTAGCTCCTGTTTTCTTTGTATGCTTAAAATTGAGATGCCACTAGAATTCATTTAAAGTACTTCAGAACTTCTTTATTTTGACATTTATTCTCTTTGTTATCGCGAACACCACTGAAGGTCACGGCAAAAGCTGCCACTTACTTCAAAAGGGTGTACTATCGCACCCTAAAATGACTACCATTAAACTACCATAAACTACCATTAAACAAGAGAAGGCAAGAGAGACTGCACTGTTTCCTACTTTCTACCATGTTCCTAGGAATATATTAAAGCTTGTTAGAAAAGTCCAAAGTCCATAAATAGTTGCTGTTGGAAGGACAAAACTTACTGTTCAGTACATTCTCCAGTTTTTGCGTCATGGATCCTTCTACTTTTTCCGTTCCATCCGCTTCCAGTTTTTGATGGATTGCTGGAATAAAGTGTCTAGTTAAAATGCAGAACATTTTAATAGGTGGGAATACATTACATCAAAGTGACACTTTTAAACATTTTAAAAATTAAAAATAAAGTGTTATTTTTCTTGTTAGACATAAAAAATACAAACATGCTTCATGGCAGCAGAGTCTAGTGGAGCACAGGGCTTAGAGCCAGACATTGCAGAATTTTAACCATTACTCTGACACTGACTTCCTGTAACTTCTTGTTCAAGACACTAATGCTCAAGGAAGAAAAAAAATGTGGAGAGAACAATCGTGATTAGCTATCTTAAAGTACAAGTGCTAACTCAATTTAGTATTTTCAAAAGTAAGTATCATTTAAACACAAAATACTTTTGCTTTGTAAGGCAAAGTTTTTTACACTGATCTCACCAAAAAGGAATTACTAATAATTAAAGGGTAGAGAGTCATGGGGAATTTGGATGACCCCAAAATCAAGTGCTGGAACACTCCCCTACCAGTTGTTTTCATCTATAAAAATACACTCTCAAACCACACAATTTAAGAGCATCTTGTAGCAATACATTACACTAAACATTACACAGAAGCACTGCAATGCTTTTGCTCAAAAGAATATGAAAAACAAGGGAAGTCTGTTTTTTTTTTTTAAGATGTTATTTTTTTCCTGTCTGAAATTGCCAAAAGCCCCAATTCTCACTTCCACATGGTATTACTAGTGGATGTGGAAATGCATACTATCAGCATTAATTTGTTGTTTTATTAAGATTTTTTTTTTTCAGGAAGGGAAAGATCTACCAGCATAGCCTGACTACACTGCACCACTCTGGAATTAACAGTGAATGGAGTGAGATACTCTTGTCTTCTACTTCTTCTCTCTTACACAGTCTTCCTTTCCTCCTCTTTCTCTGTTCAGGACAACTGGCACAGATCAGTGTTTCTTTCTCTCTCCTTTTTTTTTTTTAAGGTAGTATTCCTGTATACACACATTCAGCATATATTAAAAAATTATTTAAAAAATATTATTTTCCTTTCAAATTTTTTATCTGTTAACATATTTAAAATCTGCTCTACCAACTAGCCGTCAATTCCTGTTGCACTAGATAAAATTTAG
Source organism: Steatornis caripensis (assembly GCA_013398225.1). NCBI lineage: Eukaryota > Metazoa > Chordata > Aves > Caprimulgiformes > Steatornithidae > Steatornis > Steatornis caripensis. Next base: position 39,945 of record VZSC01014540.1, read on the forward strand.
GCTCCTAAAAACCTCCTACTGCTTCCTGCTGGTTCTCAGTAGAATGAAATGAAGATAAGCTACCCTTGAAAACTGTGATGCTCAGTGCTTTGAAGAAAGCAAGTAACAACATATTTTAGGTCAAAACACAAATACAGTTTTGAAACCAGCTTCCCAATTGTCCCAGCTTATCTTGCTTTGGTTTGCATGGCAGAGCAACCTGAGTCCCTCAACTGGATTCTTTGAAGATGAAACAAAACTAAAAGATGAACTCCATGAGTATACGTAATGTGCACCAGGAGATACCTTGAATTCAGTCCACTGGGTGATACTTCAGCTAGTCTAAAATACCACCTCAAACTGTATATAATGTGCATGTAGAGATGCTGTCGCCAACTAGTTTCCTCTACAATGCCATCCCTACTTGCCCATGTTACATAGAAGCAAATTAAGGACAAGCAAACATGGACAGAAACTACTTTTTGTAAGGCAGCCTTGTGACCTCAGTCCTGCTGTAAGCAGAAGAGAGAGTGGCTATTCTGAAACAGAACGGCCCTTGATAGTCTCCAGCCTCCTTCAAAAGAGCAACTTTCATTTGGGAAGCAGGGAGGGCGTGTGTGTGATTGGGGGGTGGGGAAAGAGAGAAAATTCCATTAGACTCAAACATTTAAATTTGACCATTCAATCCCTTGATCTTACACAGAAGTATATTTCAGGAAGCTTTGCTTTCTTGAAAATGCAAGAGTACCTCTTTATTTTTGTTAAAGTAATTAGAAGGGAAAAAAAAAATCTAATTTAGGACACAATATTTCTAAGACAATCAACACTTAAATGAAATGAACTAAGATTCTTGCATATTTTAAGGAACAGAGGTCTATCTTAAAAGATGGTATATTGTTAACTGTAGCACATATTTCATGTACAATGTGAACACCACTTACACACAAGAACACATCCACAATTTTATATCAATAACATTAAAGGTTCTAATGATGCTATTCCATTTATATACATCAGTTCCAGTCATGAGCAGCCAATTACTGTACTGCAATTAGTATTACATACTGAAAGACAAGTTCATCAGAACAGCAACCACAACATAAACAGATATTTTAAAACCAAATGTTGCAAGTACTACTGGAACCACATCAACGTGTAGTAATTTGAATTCAAATATTTGAAATCATTCTATGAAGAATATTTTTGAGAGACACTTTCTAAATGGATGTGGATAAAAACCAAAGTTATATATTGCCTCAAAGATTTTTAAAATTTAGTATTTTGAAACCATTAATTACATTGCATTAATTGCTGACCAATTAACTATAATGTTCCCCCTGAAGTGGACACACCTAAGAATTTCCAAACTGAACCGTAACACCTAAACATCTATCAAAGCACCTTTTGTTGTCATTGTATGTAAAACACAATGACGACTTCCTTTAATGTACAGAAGTTTTGAAAGAGCATGATTTACCACTCTAGGACTTTCAAAAATGTCAATTATGGAATCCCAGAATGGTAGGGGTTGGAAGGGCCCTCTGAAGACCATCCAGTCCAACGCCCCTGCTAAAGCAGGTTTGCCTCAAGCAGGTTGCACAGGAATGCATGCAGGCGGGTTTTGAATATCTCCAGAGAAGGAGACTCCACAGCCTCTCTGGGCAGCCTGTGCCAGTGCTCTGTCACCCTCACAGTAAAGAAGTTCTTCCTCGTGTTCAGGTGGAACTACCAGTGTTCCAGTTTGTGCCCGTTGTCCTTTGCCCTGTCGCTGGGCACCACTGAAATTCATGAACTGTAGGGGGGTTTTTATCCCAAAGACAGCTTATTTAGAAATTATATCATGATCATTAACCAGTTCCTGAAAGTTTTAAAACACATCTTCTCCAAAGCAGTTCTCCTCATTTCTTTTAGATAAGAACATACAATGGCAATATTATTCCCTCCTTTTCCTTTTAGAAGATGGAAGATAACATTTTTCACGCTGATAGCATTTAAAGTTAGCATCTTAGCGTAAAGTACTTCAGATTGTTAGTCTGAAAATAGTAGCGTTGTAAACTCAGCAAGAATGACACCATTAAGCCAACTTGTAGGCATGTTCAGGCAGATAAAAATACGCCAACGGGTGGGAAAAAAAAACCCAAACAAGGTATTAAGTTCCAGAAAGGTGGAAAGCACTGTGGAGTGATCATAAAGGCATATTAAACATATGTGACAGAGTAAAACCAGAGGGATTTTTGGATCACTGTCTGAAATAAAGTATTTTAGGATATACTAAGAAAGTATAGACCTACCTAAGTTACTCTGTATGTACAAGAGTATTTGCTGTATTTCCTCCTACATGTTCAACATGCTACTTACTTTGTGTACTGAAGCTATTTTTATGCATTATATTCAGATTTAGCTATAAGTGCATCCATATGTCTACCAAGGCTGAGTTACAAAAAAAAAAGTTTTTAAGTTTTCATAGTGAAAAATGTTATGAAAAATGCTTTGCCAGAAAGTCTAAGCTTACTTTGTTTGCACCAACGGATTTTTAAAAAGCTAAGTACATGTTCCTTTCACGGGGACCAGAAAAAAGGCTCCAAGTCAGAAGTTTAGACAAGCAAAACTATATGCAGTCAAGGAAAAGATCTATAGACTTAATCTGATTGGAAGAAAACTAGAGATACGCAAAATTCTTTTATCTTAGAGTACTAAACCCATATAATGGTGGGATGGTGCTGTTTGGGACAATCCCCATTCTCTTGCACTCACGTTTCCTTTTGCTGGATCTAGCAAACATACAGCTGTGGGGCAGCCATGGTGAGATGAGCTGGTGGAAAACTAACTCAGTAAGAGACTTTTCTTTATTGATCAGTGAGCTTGTCTAAATCTTGCATCAGCTGCACCACTGCAATACAAGGGAAGAGGAAGGAGCACATGGCTGAGGGCAGGTGGAAAGCCAGCCTCCACCTCTCACAGTAGCCAGCAGCGAAGACTAACTTCAAATGCAATTTCATACCCTCAAGTCACCGCTGGCTGCAGTAAGAAGAGAAAGGAGAAAAATTTAGGTCTTTGAAGGCCTGAAGTAAAGGACGGACAGGCCTTTTTCTTGAATTGCCAGTCACCCTGGACTTACCTGATTCAAACTACACAAGCTGGAACAGCAGTTGGAAACCTAGGAGAGTCTGCTTACCATTACTGAGGAGCTTTACTGGGAGGAGCATACAATAAAGATAGTTGAAGCATCTAGACCTGGCTTGTCCTCATCTAAGGCCAGAAAATTAATTGTATTTTGTATCATCTTTGCCAATAAGTGTTTCCCAGCTAAGTCAGAATATTTAAAGGCTTGCAAATTTCAGAGTCACAGTGAGATACTAATAATAGCAAAGAGACTAAGTTTAGAGCTCACAATCACCAAACTGTGATTAAATACTTGATAATTGGTTATTTTTGGTCAAAACACACGCAAAAAGTTCGATCTGGCAAATAAGCCATAGTACAGGTTTTGCAGTAAAACAAACTGCAATTAATTCACTGCTGGTTGTTTTGAAAACAATTTTATTTAACTGAAGGAAGGGTATGGTTTTCTACTTGGCAACCATAAATCTAACATTAAACCACACTTGCCAGGACCACACAGTTTTTGACTTGCAAATTTCATTCTTCATTTACTCACTAGAAATTTTTAAACATATTTTGAGATAGGCATCAAGAGTGGCATTCTCAAAACTTCCTCAGACTAACTCAACTCAAAGCAACATAGATGCAAGTTTTCTATGATTTTATGATTAAAAGATGGCTAGAAATGCATTTGGATATCTGAAAATCTTACCCATTTCCACAGAAATACGGTTAAGGAAAAAAAAAAAAAGGGTACCTGAAATGAATCAAACCCTTTTAGTCTGATGCAGAAAATAAGAGGGGGAAAAAAGAAACCCACAAAAAAAGAAAGACTGACTGAGCAAAGTATTCCTGAAGATCTGATGGGCAACCTATAAAGAACTTGGCACCATAGCACAGTAATGGAGGGATGAAGAACACACATTAACGTGCTGCCAGGATTCATGCCAACACATGAATAAAAATGCCTTTGGTTCCCTTTATTGAAAGATAAATGATTTTCTGTAATTTGAACAAAACATAAGGTGGTTATTGATGAGGACAGCACTCCTATGTAGGGTAAAAACTCTTCTGAATGGAATCAACACTAGCGCATAGCTGTATATAATGAGCAAAGCAATATATAAAGGCAACATGTCATGAACAGAGTTGGTAACGCATTACACTGAAAATCTAAAAATCTAAAGTTTGTTACTATGGGTAACAGTCAATACTGCTAAGTTTTTTTTTGGTTTGTTTTTTTTCCTCCCTGAGACTCTAGATATTTCTGCAAATTGCACGGCAAACTTGGCTTTAGTTTGGTAAACATTGCTAATCCAAGCAAAAATCACAAAACATTGAAGTAAATATAGTATTGTCTTTCATTGCCTTCTTGTGTTTTGTTTCTGTAGCATTTACTTTTTCAAGCTTGCTTCCCAACACAGGGTCAAAAATTAAAGAAAACGGACAGGCTTAAAGTCATAAAAAAAGTAAAATTAAAGCACAGTGCTAGGAGGGTAGGTTTTATTGGAATAAGAGACCAAAAATTGTTGTCTAACAACATTGTGAGGCCTGATAACTATTCTCACACGTGTTTATATTTCAACAACTGTGACATTTCTAGGCAAATATCTCAGAAATAGATAGGAAAAAAAAGTTTATTATTCTGCTTACAGATCCACTAAAAATTCCAGGACTGGACCCTGGCCTTTATCAGGATACTTCAGAATTTTAGAGTATGGGAAACGCTGTTCTCTTTTTACTGACACAGTGCTAGCCTTCTGAATCTATGAAAGCTAATGGTAGAAATAAAAGCAGCTTTTAAATGTTGTATGTATTTTAAAAGTGGTATAGAAATCAAAATGGAATGACATAACATGAAATTAAGCTGGGTTTATGGCTTGTAGGTTAAGTCTCGCTCAAATTTAAGTCTAGGTAATTTTCTGTACACTTGCAATCAACTCCAGTATTTGCTATTTGAAAACTGCAATTGCAAAACTAATCTTCTTTCTTTTTGATGCTTTACTATTTTTCAAACGCAAACAAAAAAATTAACTTGCCTGAAAAACACAAATTCATAAAACATGACAGCCACACAGCAGCATCCATTTGGAGAAATTCTGCTACTAATTAGCTTACATCTCTAAAACAAATACTGTTTTAAAAGAAGCTATATAAACAGTCACCATAAAACCAGGTACAGGCTTGGGCACAGAAATTTCACTCCGGACTGAGCCAACTCCTGGTGTTTCACACTTTTTGAAATCAGACAATGTCTTGCTTGAGACACTGAAAAAAATATCCCCTAGACAATGCTATGCTAGAACCTGCAGAAAAGGAAAAGTTTGAGCCTCTTACCAATCATGATCACATAACTTTTGCTTTTTCAGAGTTGCATTATATAATGCAATATAATAATTGGCCTGCTGCAGAAATTGATCATAGACACTGCATGAAGAGGAAGCATCCGCCTGAGACTAAATTACCTACCACCATACTTTACTGGCACTTCTCTGTCAGGCCATCTCTCTATCAGCATGCAATGCTCATTGTAACATCCCCCTTGTTATTTAGCGCTTCAAGATCAGAACACACATTTTCAACAATCAAGCTTAAATCAGTATACCTATTTTTTCACCGTGCATATATATGAGAAGGCCCATAAACGTAAGGACAAAATATGTAGCAACGACAGTGCAACTGCTTCTTATTCAGCCTTTGTGTACAAGTGTAGCACAAGGATACCTCAAGCCTTCAGACACCAGCATCAACTTGGAAAGCTAGACGGTGAGCTTAGCACATCAGCTATTACTTCATGACTACACGGAGGCATGATCTTAATTCTTAAACTGAAATAATCTAACTTGCATCTACTGTGGGGCACATACACGCATGTAAACTGTTACTCTGAAGTGACTGATATGCTGTCAGATATGTGCCCGATACACGCAGCACCTCAGTTTATCCTTGCCAGTTTTCCACGGCCCTGTTGTTTCTTAAGCTCTATGAATCACCAAATCAAAAATTACTAGCTATAATAGCAGGTTGTTCTTACCGTGCAAAGACTATATCCTAGCGCTTGAGGCAGGATGAGGAAGATAACAGTAACAGATACATACTACACAGAGCACTCAACACAGAGCTATTCTAGCCATTTCATGTCAGCTGCATAACGTTCAGCTAGTAATCATATGTTGATTTACTCAAATCCATACGTTTAATAAATTCGTACTGTTTGGGAAAGTGTACACGAGACAGAAGTAAAGCAAAATTGTGAATTAGATAGGTTACAAAACAGCAATGTGACAACAGCAAAACCTGATGTAATAGTCTTATGCCATACTACCTAGCAAAAACAGTCATAGACTAGCATCTGATCAATGCTTATAAATATCTAAAGGGTGGATGTCAAGAGGACGGGGTCAGACTCTTCTCAGTGGTGCCCAGCGACAGGACAAGGGGCAATGGGCACAAAGTGGAACACAGCAAGTTCCACCTGAACACGAGGAGGAACTTCTTTACTGTGAGGGTGACAGAGCACTGGCACAGGCTGCCCAGAGAGGTTGTGGAGTCTCCTTCTCTGGAGATATTCAAAACCCGCCTGGATGCATTCCTGTGCAACGTGCTCTAGGCTAACCTGCTTTAGCAGGGGGGTTGGACTAGATGATCTCTAGAGGTCCCTTCCAATCCCTACCATTCTATGATTCTATGATTTCACTGGACAGACAAAAAGACAAAAGAGAGTGAACTGAGATAAGAGCTAGCAAAGTAAACCCACTTCAAAGTTAGTCAGTCATCAGTCTAGTTTGCAAACAGAATCACTAATGAAAAACTGGCTCTGTGTACTCTCTTTAAATTCAAACATGACATAACTCCTCAAAAGCCAGAAGCAGAGAGACACCTGTATGACAGACAAGCATCAGTTTTTAGTTCCTCTAATTCCCAGTCTGACTCCAAATTGAATATAGATTCAGTGGTTTATTTTGGTTTAGTTCAAGAGAAAATTAATTTAACAGACATAACGGCAACAGAATATTCTATAGGAATTTAAAAAACCTCTCTAAACCAACTAACAGCCAACGAAAAAACAGGAACTGACAAGATATAGGATCGTTTCAGCCAGGTAAACATTATCCTGTCATATTTATTAAGTAAGGTATTAGACTGTAGTTGGCATTTTGTCTAAGTTTCCCATCGTCCTGTCATTCTCACAGGCCACATATTTGAACAAAAGTGGAAAGGGAAAAAAAAGAATAGTGTTATAATAGTCAGCAGTGCTTCCTCTGTATAGATCTTTTTTTCTGAAAATAATGTAAAATGTGTCTGCAGTTGTAACTGCACAAGAACTGTTGCCATGACAGACTAGAGAGTCAAATCTAAATCTCAAATTTGTTCAACATATCTGTGTATCAAAGACAACACAGCATCTTCTTGACTTGACAATATGGATGTCATAGTTGCATGGTTTTGCATAATTGAGCAACTGAAGTGGTCATTTCCCTATTTTTTTCCTTTCACTTAAATAAACTATGCAGCCTAAGACTCTTTGTAGAGAGCCCTTCTGAAAAAGTATACTCAAAGTAAATTAATTTTCTCGCTTTCCAAAGACTTCCGTGCAGGACATGATTTGCTCGTGAGAATAAAACATGACTTCTCTACAAACATATTAAGAGCAGCCCTTTTAGGAATGCTACTTTCTAAGTTGCAATTAGAATTATGGGAAATAAATCAGCTGAACTCCCCAATGTTGACAAGTGGGTCAAGTTGAGGTAAACCCAGTTCCCCTCAGCTCAGTTTACAGCTCCCTTCAGCTGACGAAACAAACTTCCTGTTGAACATCTCTATAGCAAAGTCACTGTCAAACTGTCAGCCAAGCTAACAGGCAGAGAGACATGAGCATCTGATAAGGCAGTTCTATTTTCCAAGAAATTAAACCAAACAAGCAAGAGTTCTGACCTGTTTGACCTTTTATTTTCTTAGTAAACAGTTTCTAAATCACAAAATACAATAAACGTATCGGGATAGCTTTTTATGGTTTTCGTTGCTTACGTGTGAAAATATTAATACTCATTTAGATGTGTAATACAGTCTAATAGCACACTTAAGATCAGATTGATCTTACTGATCCCAGCTAATGAAAAAAAGCGGCACAATAATCAGTACTTCAAGGTTTCCCAGATCAAGTTCATGTATTTGAAACAAACATTGTTAAAAGTGTACAAGTTTAAAAAAGCAGGTATAAACAGATGTGCAAATAGATGATAAAGCAAGCATTATACCTCTCAAAGTGAGCCTCCGACAAAAAGGAATATCCTGTACCAACTTACGGAGACCTAGGAGACATAACTGTGCAGAGATAGCTCCACTCTGCAACAACAACAATGGAATGTATCTACATTTATAAAACACTGGGTCTGGAAGTTGTGTTCTAGGATATCTGGAGGGGAAAATGGAGAGCCTAAATTTTTGCCCATCAACAAAAACATATCTTCAGAAAATGTATTAGATTTTAGAAATCTTCCCAGATGAAGTGAATAAAAAACCCAAACCAAACAAAAATGAAGCAGCTCAAGAAATTTAAATCATATTGGAAGAAAATATTCAATAACGATTTTTCCTTGAGTCACTTTTCATCTGTGATAGTTGTATGCTCAGCATCAAAAAATGAAAGCTTGCAGAACCAAGACTATGTCCCTAAGAGTTCATGCTGAAACAATTTTTCAGCTTTCAAATATAAACTATTATTCACGTAGCTTTGTTTAAAAGCATACAATTTCTAGTTGGACCTTTTTAAAGGAGGAAATAAGACACACAAATTCACCCTTACATGCATAAGGACGGAAAAGTGTCATTATATCAGCTTGCACAAACACTGTACAGTCAGAGTATAATGGGATTCTTAATTTCATGTTCTTCGGTTAAAGAGCTTGAATTTCATCATTCAACGCCTAAGAATTAATAGAGCTTTTGTTTGGTTTTGTTGATTGGCGGTTTTGGGGGTTGGTTTGGGTTTTTTTTAATTTTGCATCTGAGCTGCTTCTCTAGAACAATGCTAATAATGCTGACGCTTAATTCTTGTCATCTTTCCTTTGAGAAAACTGTAATGATGAAATGTTCTGGAGAAAAGCTTTGACATTTGGCAGGAGGGCTGGATCATGGTGTGAAAGATGCTCTTTTTTCTTGCTGCTACTGGAAGTCTCTGCACATCCCACTTAGCTGTTGATTGTACCTGTCACAAGTTCAAGTCTTTCAAAAGTTATGCAATTTTTCAAACTACAGTCCCTCAAAAATATTCTGCGTAAGGGCGAAGAAATGGAAAATGAGCCGTTCTGCATTATAAAGCTGGAATTCATATACAAAAATAGTTGGTTTTAATGCTACAGAAGGCAGCTGTGACCTGCACTGCATTCTCATTAAGAATTTCGTTTCAGAACTTAAAAACTGATATTGTATTAAGTTCCTCCAACTCTGTGTTATAGCTTTCAATGTATAAGAGATTAAGACTTAACGTCTCTAGTTTTCTTCTACAACAGCATCAAGGGCATTCTTTCTTTGTGCTATTTTAATTCACTGTTTATAACAACACAAGCTACAAATCTGCTTCCTTTTGAGCACTTAATGGAGAGTCACTGGAAGATAAAAACAAGCCGTTTTGGTAACAGACAAAAAGTGGCACCAAGAACCACACAAGTCATCTCAAGTTTTGAGTTCATATAATATCTAAAGGAGTGTACTGATAAACTCTGATTTTAGGTAAAAATAACACTCCGATACAGATAAGAGATGCAAAACAATACTAGAGCTATTACGAATTTTTTAAATTGAGAACATAGTATTTAGTGAAATAAATAGTTTGCTTTCCCTATCATTATTTTATTAATACTTTTTACATTCCTACTATTTCTCTGACCTCTTCAATGATCAGGAAATCAGTCTTCAAAGGCAAGAAGCCTGTGCTTTAACACATGGGACAAGAAAAGAATCACTCAAATGTGTTCAGTCTTTCTAAAACCTCACATTTATGGTTTGCATTAGCTTTCTGTAAATCCTACTAAGTCTTTGCTCGTCCAAAAAAAAAAAAATCTTACAAGATAACACATGTCTGCCAGTACTTCTTTTTATCCATAGCAGTAACTGTTTGGAAACAGAACTCTGAATCTTTTAAAGTATTTGATGCTCTATATGCAAAGCAGATTTGGTTGTGAAAACCAAGTCACATTTCAATATTTGTTGAGGATTTTGAACTATTAAAGAAAAGTTAGGATTTCAACATTTTCAAGATATTTAAGACTTACAAAGAAACAGTATATTATCATTTTTCCTGGCATTTAATAAAAACTCAGCTTAAAGAAAAAGTTAAAGAACGTCAAATACTGATTCTTCTTAAAGTCTTTTCCTATGACTACCACTACATTCTTTAGTATTTCCACTAAATCCTCTAATACTTCTCTTCTGTTATCAAATCTACCTAGATTTAGGCCAAGGTTTTCCAAAACCGGTAAGTAATAGGTCAGTTCTGGGTGGGGTAATAAAGATGTTTAAGAGTCTTCATAGGAAGAATCTTCAGATGTCTCAAGAACAGGTATTTCCTACCAAAGCACACATTTGAACTTGTGGAAAAAGTTATCTTCTTACAAAATCACCAAATTAGGCAGGTAGCCAAAAGCTATCACCACTTTTCAAAATGCTGTCATCGGGCAGGTCACAGGTTGATCTGCCTGGGGCAGGCATACAGGTGGACCAACAGTTGAGACAGTGCTACGTTCCCTTCTCCCTGACACATGGAAGTGGCTATCAGACAGTTAGCAGCCTGCAAGTGGGTCAAGAGAAAATTGGTACTCTCTAAAGCAGTGTTCCTAAAGCCAACAGAAGTGCTAGCTTGGCTAAGGCTATGAGTAGATACAAGTTTTCTTACTCTATGGTACCCAGAACACAAGATCAATGATCAAGAGTGATAATCCTGCATACAGTAGCTATGGAGAACAGCATAGCGCTAAATGTCAAACCTGTTGAGGATGGCCCAGGCCTGTCACTTTCTTATCCAGCACAGTCCCTACTAACCAGGACTATGGTAGCCCACAATGCGCCTTTACCTGAGAGATATTTTATGCTTTAAGTGTGTGTGTGTTTAAAATAAATACAAAGGTAGATACAGAAACAGCACAAACAAGTAAGATAATCTCACTAGTGTGCTGCATTTTCTCTACAGCAAACAGAATGTAAAGGCCATCGGATTTCCCGAGTCAGAGTGTACTAAATATTCATATAAATATTACAGTCTGATTAAGGGATAAGGCATCATAAAATCAAGTTTTTATGTTGCTACAGTTTCTAAGTAATCTTAATATTATCTCCAGCTTAACATTTCCTCTCTTTTATGGATTTGTGGTCTAAGCAGTTTCATGAAATGCCTCAATTCCTGTAAGATACATTTGGTACCATCTTTTGCAAATATACCATAACCAGTTAGCCAGTTCCAGCCTGTGACCAACACAATATAGACTTTGGGCTCATTATACGCTTTTAGAAGAGACTGCAAGGAAAACCAATATTTTTTAATATTAAATTCAACCAACATGCAGATACTGTCTTTTCTTTTATACAGTATTTAGTACTTTACCTGACTTTACTTTAGTACTTTACCTGACAGTGCATCTTGCGCTTCAAAAAAAGTGCTGAGACCTCCTTTCACATAAGCTAGACTCCCCTCATTTTTCTTATTGGCTTGTTTCTTCAAATTCACAACAGCCGTTTTTAGCTGATCAAAACTGAAAACAAGCAAGAAAACCCCTGTGACATTCAAACAATGAATAAGGTCAGCTAACGAATAAACAGAACAAACTACTTGGAACTGAGTAATTGCTAATGAGCGCGCTTCTCATAATGGCAATTTACTCCCAGTCCAAAGAGTTTTTGGGCTTTAGTTTTAATCCTAAATAGAGGATTCCTATCACTTGTGATGGAATAAAGTTCTTTATAATACAAATTAGTCAAGATATTTCTTCTAAACATGCAATATTGCTCTTAGTTAACTGTCTGTACTACATTAAACAGGCAATAGTACAATTCACTACATTTACTATACTAGATTAACTACTGGGATGCTAGAAGTCTTTAATAATGACGTTTGTTTAACTCTGCAGCTTAGTTCACAACCCATTTTCACTCTCCATTTCTGAATTCCTTCAATATTTTTATGTTGGTTTGGACATACAGTTCAGAACTGAACACAATATTAGTGCAAAAATAAAGAAAAGTTGAACAGATTCCTGCTTTACGTGTTCTTTATCTGTAGTCTACTGAATTGTTTTTGAAAGAGTCTTCACAGGGGAATATTAATCGCCAACCCATAGTTATTGTTTTGGTTGTAGGTTTCTTTATCTTAGTTTCCTAATATTTCTAGATTATTGCCAGTTCACATTTGATTTCATATTTTTATTTTTTGCAAGCAGCTGCAATTATTTTAGAAGTCTTATGTTGTGACTAATTCTTCATTACTTGCATATCACTTTTTTGTTGATTATGAAGAATATGATTGCAGTAATTATGCTACTGGATTCATTATAAAAGCACTATCACAAACAAGCTCAGAAATACAAATATGACATGATTTTCATCCTTAAAGTCTTTTCTCCTACCTGCAGGTCAAACTCATCTCCCTAATACAAAAGAATCAAACAAAAAACTGCACTATACCTCAGTGAGAGGGAAACAGTGAAGCAAGGAAATTAAGACATAAGGCAATTCCACCAATACTGTTTACCATTTTTAAACAGTGGTAGAAAAAGACATATGAAGAGAACAAATAAAATTTGTGCCCAGGCAGTAAGAAGGGCTATCACCACCTGCTGGGAGACAAAACGCAGTGGTGCACTTAACCGGCATTTTTCTTTTTATACTGATGATGCCACAACATTTTGCTTTATTTCCTGTTTCCATCTGCTGGACGGAAATCACATTACTCAATAGCTGGATTGGTCTTCTTGGGCATACAAGATGCACTTATTCAAAAGCATTTTCAAACTAACAAAAATCTGTACAGTTCTCTTTTTAAGCACTGTTTCATGTTATCTGTTGATCTAAGAGTACATCTAAACAGTTAATTTATATTTATCAGGATATTGCTGGGGTAAAAAAAAAAAAAGTTTTTTTCTTTCCCACCCCCCTCCCCCAGTCAAAATAACAAAGAGATGTTAGATATTATTTTGATTGCTTAATAATAATTTCCTTCAAGGAAAAAACAGACATAAGCTAACCAAAACATCAGTGCACCACATATTCAGCACTCTTAATACCTGAGGTTACGTAGAGGACAAGAGCTAATCCATTGCTGTGTGTTTCTGGAAAAACAGCACAAATGATATGGGGTAGATAATTCTACCATTCCAGAATATTTCAAAGACTATACATTTTGAAGTAGGAAGAATTTCAGTTTTATTTCTTCTTTATTTAAAAAGCTACTTATAATTACATTCAAAATATGACTGGATTCACCCTTCCCTTTGAGCCTTTCGTCCTATTGAGTTTTATGTAGCTTTTGCACTTTCAACTCAAGATTTAGATTTTTCAAACCAATACACACTGAATTAACATGCAAAAAAACAGCTTTCATTTAAAAAGAAAAAATAATACTTTTTATTCCACTGGACTGAGGGGATCATGACTTGAAACTGTTGACATGCAAAGACACAAATTGATGAAAGTTTTTTTTTTTCCCCAAGAAAGATGAAGAACTTAAGCTGATACTAGACAAAGTGTTAAAAAATGTTTTTTTCTCAATAGAGAGCTTCAAATTTACATGAGAATGGACTTTCAGGCACTGAGTCATTAGCACAGTACAAGTTAAAAAGAGGCCATGCAAGCTAACGTAATTAAGTTATCAATTCATAGTATCAATGACCAGAAAAATCAGTGTTTTTACTGGCATCTTGTTATATTACAGATATAACCATTACATTATGTTGTTGTTCATATTCAATGGTAATTCTGATAAAAAGAGTAATTTTATCAGTTCTAAGAAGTAATTTAATTCATATTCTGGATCCACTGCATCCTTAAATGTACCTAAGCCATCTATGACAGTTGTCAAATCAAATCTCAGCACTCTCCAGTGATGGCGATTCTGCATCTTTCCAAGTTACATTGTCCCAGGGCTTAAGCAATCCAAAATTGGTTTTAATCTGCATCTAACCTAAATCTCCCTTGTTGCAAACTTAGACATCTTGTCCTATTGTTGGTAAACCAAGAACAACTGATGGCTATCCTTGAACTGCCCATTATGTATTTCAGAACATGCATTCTGTATTAATTTTGTTTCTTTTCTAAAAGCACCTAATTCATTCAAGCTGTATACCCACAGATATTTTACATACTCCTATTTTTGTGGCTCAGCTCTCATATCTTTCTTAAAGCAGTGGCCAAAACTGGGCAGAGCACTTCAACTGCAGCTTCAATAATGCCAGCAGAATAATTATCCTCATATCTTGCATAATACAGTCTTGCTGACACACCTCAGAATACAATTTGTACTAGATAGCCAACTGGTACTTATGGCATGTTACAAACACCAGATTGTCTTCTGTACTACTGTTGCCCAACCTCAGGCGTGTATTCTGCTTCTTGCCTTCCCCATACCCCTCAGAGCCTTGCACTCAACTATTTCACAATTGCTACAGCCAAGGCTGCCACTAGTTATCGTCCCCTCCCTTGCCTGCAAGTATCAGATTTAGGAAAGCAGCACCCCTGATTGCCCACCTAGCAGCTACATTAGAAGTCATTCCCAGAACTCTCCACAAGCCTCCTGGATTGCTACCCTTTCTGCAGTATCAGGGAGGTTGAAGTCTTGCGCAGGAACCAGGGTCTGCTCTCTGGAAACTTCAACCTCAAGTTGCTTCAGGAAGATTTTGTTCACCTCCTCATCCCACTGCACTGTCACCCTTTCTGGCCTCTTGAACCTCAACCATCCTGCTGCTCGCTCCATAAGAGGGACCATATATTTATTCAAGCTGTTCCTTCACACAAAAGGTCAAGTTGCTCTCTTCTTTCCTGGGTATCTTTCTCAGAAGGCCTCTTCCCATCCATCACAGAACACCAGTCAGATGAGCTATCCCACTTTATTCCAGTAATATGCTTGTCTAATTCCACATGCGGAGCTCTGGCTCCCCTTACTTGTTTCTCAGGCTGCATGTGAGTGTGTAAAGGCACTTGAAGTTAGACCCTTCCAACGGCATTCTAAATGCCATCACTGAACCACACATGTAGCACTCCATCCCTTCATTTAACTGCAAGCTGTTGTCACCACCCCGATATTCCTAATTTGAAGCTGTTGCCGCCAAAGTGCAAACCTGGGGGCAAAGAGGCCCCACTTTTTCAAATGAATCCCATTTCTCACTAGCAGTCCTTGTTCTTTAGTAATGGATCCATGGCTAAGGAAGCAAAAAACACTGCCTTTTAAACCAGTGGTACAGCCATCTGTGAACCTGCAGTATAGGCATCCACTACCACATGAAGCTTTCCCCTTCACCTGTAAATCAAAGGGAATACATGGGCTCCTATGCTCTACACTTTTGTCCCCAGGGCTTTGCAATCACTCTTGATCTGTTCTACAACTCTCTTGGCAGCGTCACTGGTGCCCGCATGAATGAGCAACAAAATGGTAACAGTTCAAGGGCCAAACGTAAAGGAAATTTCTTAAAAACAGCTTCATCAAAAGCTGTTTGTTCTTTCTCACTTTATTATCTCCTCAGCTTTTTTACAATCCCCAAAGTTATCAGACTGTGATAGACAGAATTAATTTTGAATCATTCCTCTTGTAGTTACTTGAATTCAAAAGATGCTGTAATTGTGTGTGTATTAGGTAATAACGTTCTCTTGTTGTTGTTTTGGCTCTTCAATCTACCATCATCTTGAGATGAAATTAAAGTATTTCCCAAGTAGATTCATAGTTATTTCTGGAGCTCTTAAAACCAGACATACACACATACCCCCCAATAAAAAAACAAAAAACCCCCCAAACTCCCAAACAACTCACACCTTTTTCTACCATTAGATAATAAAAAAATATTAAATAAATTTGCAAAGTAGTGTTTCCCTTCAAAATGCTAACCAGAAAACCTATCTGAAAACAACAAAAAAAAGCTCATCATCTCTACTAAAAATGGCTTCCAGTATTATACGAACGCCAGCACGTAAGTTTCAGAACTCAGTTATACACACAAAAATATATTTACGTAATGCATTTATGTAAGTACATACTATGAACTAGATTTAAAAATGAAGATATTAATGGTCAAGATTTTAAGATACTTACCTTAAGGATCTTACTCACTTGTCCAACTTCTTTTCCTATAGCATTTTCCACAAGAGTTAACTAAAAGCTAACTGATACTACTAGCAGTTTTACTTTTAGTCTGTTCAGTGTTGAGTCTCTAGTCATGACTTAAATTAACACCTAGAGTTTCCACTCAAAGACATGCTGTCTAACCTCTTGATTTATAAAAGACTTTAGCCTGAAGCAAGACAACTTCCATCTGACATTGGGGTGGTGGCAGGAAGGGGTGAGGAAGAGTGGAGGGCGGTGGGTGGTGGCGGGGGTGGGGAGCGTGAGGGAAAAGGCCAGAAATTAGGTCTGGCTAAAAAGGAAGTTTTTGTCATAACCACATTGAGCAAACCGGTAGATTTAAGTTTCTAGCCAAGCAGAAACACCACAGACAGCAGAGACTACAGATCTACTACTGCAAATGTCAACCGCCAATGACATATTTATCATATAATGAAATAACATAAGTGACTTGCATTTAAAACAATTATTTGTATGATAGCAACAAACCTTGTTGTTGAATGATTCTCAATCAGGTACCAGGCAGCAGAAAAGTTTTCACTAGTGAAATCAGCACTCATCCCAGGAAACAGTGCCTCTAAATCTTTCTGAGGAAATCTGCCTCTGAAAAATGAACATTCATTTCTTCAGTGAGACACATTCTAGTGAACAGCTTACAATTAAGAAGTATCACATCAAAACATCCCAAAAAACAAATCATGTTCTAACAAGATGCAAATATAAACTTGTATCTCACCATGAAATTCAATCTTGTATTATAGACACATGTAGCATCACTGAGAAAGAAAAGATTTAAATCTAATCCAAGTAAAACTAATTTTACCATTTTGATTTCACCATTACATGTATGACAAATGTTGCCTATACAAAGTACTTCTAAAGAAAGAGAACTGCTGTGTTCAAATGCGACTAGACAGACTCACTGTCATACTGCTAACATCCAAATGCAGGACACTAATGCTGAATGTATTCAAAGTCAACTCTACCTTTTAAACAGGAAAATCAGTACACCAAGCCACATATATAAGAGAATATTCTCTACAAGCCATGAAGCAGTATCTACCTAAATCTAAAACAATGGGACATCACCAAGTTGACAGCTTGTAACTGATCTTGCACCATCATTGTCTACTGGTCCATGTGCAGCAGAAGTCCCATGGAAACATGAAGGAAGATATGTGGAGCATACTTCCGTTATATACAAACACTGAAAGAAATCCCGAGTAAAAAATCATCCTCTTGCAAAACAGAATACACTGATCTGCCTGTTCATAGCACACAAAACATAAAGAAAGAGTGGGCATGTCTGGAGTGAGAAACAGCATGCTTTGTTTCTTTTTATCAGTCTTACAATGCATAAAGATAGCATGCAAGCCAATTCCTTGTGAAAGCAGTTTCTCTACAGCAGTATTTTTGAAAAAAGTAGCTTCTAAGATACTTATACAGAAAATGTATTCCACTTAAGTCAGTGTAATAAAAATATTTTAAGTACTTTTTGATGAAAACACGACAGTCTTTATCCCTCAGTCCAGACACACGTTTAACACTTGGCCACTTTCATTCCACCGTGCGCTCCCAGCACATCACCAGGTGCGCTCACCACTCTATTTACAATCAGCTGCATCCCATCTTCAGAAACTAACCAAGGCAAACAAGTTTACTTCTGGTCAGCCCTGAGTTGGTCAGGCAGTTGGATGAGATGGTCACGGTAGGCCCCTTCCAACTGAAATATTCTAGTCTATTCTAAAAATTTACTAGGTCATTTTTGGATCACGTCAAACTCAAAACTCAATAAATCCCTCTCAGACGCTCACAAACTAGGTGATCTCTGGTATACAAAGTACACTGTACACAAATGCAAACCTGTCGTACTTTGCATTTGAGATCAAACTTGGGTGGCGGTAGCGATCCAGAGTCAGCTATTGGAATTACATTTAATGTGTATGAAAAGCCATTTGAATGGACACGAAAGCAAGGATTTGTTAGTTTTAGTTTTTCTGTAATCTAAACACATTTCAAGACAGCTAAAGCTGTTTTTATTACAAAAAGCATACAGCAGATTAAGTGAAGCAAATCTAAAAGGCAGGCACATTAAAAAGTACAATTACATAGAAACAAGAATTGTTTTCTGTAAGTATCTATTCATATCGAAATGGCCATTAGCACAAGCAGGTACAAAGGACCTAATACATAACAACATGGCACGGAAGTCTTTCATCAGTAGCACCTGATTACAGCAGGGGCATGAAACAACACTTTTTAAAAACAACTTAAAAAAAATATTGAATGAGATGCAAGAAAAAGTGATCACAGACGTAAGAAGTATAGAGACAGGGAAAATAGTGTGAGAAACAAATGTAGCAACTAAAACTGAAGGTCCCAACATTTCTCCGTGTTCAATGAAAAAGTGATAATGTTAATATTTATAAACATAACTAGAGAGATTCAGGATTACCAGTGACCTTGAATTTCATGAATACCAGTTAGTTGGCAGAAAATGCTGATGGACGTTAAGGAGGAGAAGAAAGTTTCAATTTCACCTTCCTTTAAAGACATTTTAAGATACCTTATTTTTCATTCAAAGTAGTCAAAGGTGCCCATAGGCACATGAATTTGCAGGACAGTACTTCACGTGTTATATATGGCATGGCTGTCAAAAAAGCTTTTGTATTAAATCCACGCATGGCGGCATCTGCATTTTAATGCTAAAAAACAAAAACAGTAAAAACATTGTTACACCAAAAGAGACTCAGCTTTTCAGTGCAAACACTATATAAGTGCATGCACATAACACGGAAGCAGAGTTTTGTTCACATTTCTCAGACCTTCAATGCATTTTCTCAGAAGCTGAAAAAAACAGATACAACGCAAAAAGCACACACGCTCAACAAATATACCATTAGAAAATGCTACTTACTATTGCAAGATTGTAAGACATATCCATGAGAGTAAGTTTATGCATGAGCTATACAATTCCTAGAGAAAAAAACCCCTATTTTCTGTATATAGAGAGATTAAGACTAATGATTTAGCTAGAGATGTAATAAATTCCTGCAAATTCATTTTGCCCGCAGACAGTGGGACAGAAATGAAGGTGTTTTTTCAGTTTGATGTTTGACTGCATTGAAAAGTTATTAGGAGCTTTTTTCCAGCAGATGTATTTGTGCAGAACCATAAATTAGCAATGAGTTTATGGGTGCTTTTATCTATGTGGACATATTTTACACATAGTCACAATAGAGCAGAAACATGAATGTGAACGTGTGTGGTATGTTAACAATATGTTATACTCTGTGGTGTAGTATCCTTATTTTTTCCATAAATTTTACCAGTAGTTTTTCCACTAACAGATACAGGGAGCTTGGAATGACTTGCTACAGCTGTCTTCATAACAAGCTGCTCACTAAAAAGTTCAAACTGAAAGCAACTGTTTTTCTAAAATGTCTGGCTAGATGCATCTAAAAAGAGACTGACTCCACATACACACAAGTTTGTTTCATTAACTTCCATTAGTAAATTAAATAAATGAGTCCTTGGAAGTTGTTCTCATGAAAACTTGCTTGCCATTTACTTATAAACAAGCACATATGTGACTTGAGAAATTATTTCTGTTTTACTCATTTCAACATTATGGGGTGAATATGAACTAGTAGCAAAAGCTGAGACTATGCTGACATGCAACGAAATTGTTGATCATTTTTCTGTTGATTTGCTCATTGTGCAAGAATCACTTCAGGAAGCAACTCTGATCACTTAATCATTGATTAAAAAGCAATAATTGTAAAAGAAACTGGGAACCACAAATTGAATCCAGAAAACCTCAGAAAAAGAGAGAAGTTTACCATCCTTGACAACACTACGCATTTTGCTACCTTTACAATTTCAGCAAAGATACACGTACTGGATTTCTATAGTAGTACTTTCTGCTAGGCAGACTATTTTATTTAAAACAGAACCAATCTGGTACTAGACCTCTACTTAACATTTTAAAGTAGTTTTATTCATCCATCAGCAACACTTTAAAATATAAAAGTAATTAAGATTTCACATACTGTTTATTTTCATGAGAACCATGATAAAAATAAATTTGGTTTCAAGCAACTGTGCACTTTCAATTCCCTCAAACATATTTTGAGTATATCTAATACAGCCACGCAGTATTAGATGTAGCGGTCCTTGCCTCCACGTGAAGGGCATGCACATCTACCTTCGATTCAAAACACATGGCGTACAATCAATTCACTTGCACCACATGTGCCCATCAATATAAGTCCCTCCCTCCACTACCCCAAACTTTAGGTTCTGTACAGCCTGATACTCAATAAATCTGATTTAACATCACAGCATACATCAGGTCCTACAAATTCTATTACACAACTCGCGCATATACAAAGCATTTACATTCTCCGGAGGTTTAAGATTAGCTGTAATCTCCATGGGTAAACCACCGCCTCCAAGCGGTCACAATTCAGTAACAGCGACAGAGTGCAATGGATACAAATGAACAGAGCTTGACTATGAATGCAGCCTAGTAAGTTGTAATTTTTCTGTAAAGATTATTTTGCTCCCAGAGTTTCAGAATGTCGTAGTACTCTTTTCAGCATACATGACAATATTTGCAGATTAAAGGCGGGTGCCAAAACAGGATGCAGCCACCAAAAGGTAACTTGAACCTCAGTTCCACAGGAGTTTATAGGTCAAAAGGAGCAACTTTAAATAAACAAAGATTCTGAATAGCAACCAGCATAAACAAGCTCCAGCTAGAGCTGCTGTACACCCCCTCCTCTGTCTGGTACCAGTCAGACTCCTAGAAGGCAGGCTTTGTACCAGCTGCACTGTGTTAATCATGCATGCAAGAAGACCAGCATAAGGGACACTGAAGTAGACTAAACACGACAAATCAGAAGGTGTTAACAAAGGTCTCTACAACAACGATAAGACATGGATGCACTCTGGCAATTACTCCCTAGTAGCATTGGGTTTGTCAGAAATATGACAGCAAAACGACAACCATATTTGAAAAGTGGCAGAATGTGACAAGAGCAATCTATTAAGAGATTATAGGCTGGCAGCTGCAACTGATGCATCAGCCTTACAAGCAATAAGTGTTACTACATTTTTAAGGTCATAAAACTAGCACTATATACTACTATACACTGCATCTCTCTCCCTCACGTTTCACAATTTTTCCACATGCATCTCTGTGATAGAAATTTCCACAAGTCCATCACATTCAAGGATGGAATTGACTGCATTTCCATACAAGCCACTTAAAAATAAATAAATACCAAAGCCTCCAGAAAGTCGTTTCTGATCTCATGGTAGCAAACTGACACGTACCATTAGGTGGCAGCGTAAGATCATCTCTTCCCTCCTCCCAGATGAACCGTTTTGGAAGCTGGCGTGGGAAGAGGGAAGCATCTGTATTGAGTGGGTGGATACAGAAGTATGTGGAATGTACTTCAGCATGTCAGCATTTGCTTTCATGTACGAGATGGATCCACCATAGTGACCCCTGCTACAAGCAAAACAACAAACACTATTCAAAAATTTTCTAACCACCACTAGGTCTGACTGCTGTTACTGCTTTGCACAGAACAGATTTTCTTAGTCTGACAGAGTAGGTAGAGGAGGCAGGGAACCTTTGATTAAACAAGGACTTGTCGTGCAGGAGGGGAAAAGTACCTAGCAATTCTGAACAAGCAATTCATTCACAAATCTGACGTAGATCTAAATTTTCCACCAACAGATTTCAACCAGCGCCTTTATGAAACAGGCATCACATATTCTCTCCCAGAACTGTTCAAAATCCTGAACAATCCTATGCTGGTAGGATGTAACCTACCAACCTGCTCTTGGTAACAGCTCTAAACTGCTAAAACCAACCCAAGTACTGCAACATTGCTGATAATGTTAGCATTTTCATACCAACTTCCCATATTTCTCAGCCTGAGGCAACTACTCTGTACACTCTTTTTCTTCCTGCAAGTTATTTACGCCTTCTGTTAAGGGTTTCTGGCTACACCAGCGTAACACCACAGCCAGAAACATTCCTTGGGGAGGAAGGTGGCACAGATCTGCTTTGCCCTGAAAGCTAGTGTAAAGATGGTGATAGAAAACTAAAGCTTTGTATCAGTGTTTACTCCATTTTGAAAACTAAAAAACTAGATCTCAAAGATTAAGTATTTTAAATACCTATTTTCTGGTGTGAATAAAATTCTTCATAGCATAGACACAATATGCACGAAGCAATAGCAATGTAAAAAAACCCCTCATCTAATTGGACCAGTTCTGTGTTTTAAAAGATGAACAAACAACTGTTAGCAAGACAGGAGAACAAACGTGCGCAAGCACTCTTCTATGAATACATGCGTGACTTTAAGGATCAGCACTGAAACATAATAACCAGCAAGTCAAGTTTCATTACAATATAAATTATTTTATTCTTTAGCAACTGAGATTCTTAGTTGGTTGTATGGCGCAAGATCATTCTTGGAAAGAACTATTGGAAAACACGAAGAACTTATCAGCCAGAAGTTACGTATACTTACTACTTGTTAAACTTGCAGGCTGAAAGATGATGGCTTGCGCACAGTGTATACATATAACATTTAAAAATATTTTGACTATGTAAAAAACAACCAGGAAGATGAGCGTGTTTCCATAGTTCTTACTTTGCACTCTTGCAATGTTTCAATATGAAAAGAGAATTCCAGTGCATATTTTGAGTATATATATATTACTCCTAGAATATATCAACATGCAGTATTCCAATTAATAGAATGTGTTAGACCCACTATTATTTCCCTTAATTCACAGTTCAAATCTTTTGCTCACTTAAATCCCAGTCGCTCCCAATTAAACTCCAATCTTAAGTCTACCGAGTCAGAACAATTTTTTTTTTGTCCCTGCGCTTGCCTAGTAGTTTAATGAAATGTTGTACTAAAGCACTTCTGTTCATTACTTACGGGATCTTTTTTCCTAGTATTTCCTTGTCCCATTTGCAACACCTTGAAAGTGCCCATCTGAATGATTCAAAAACTATGATTAATTTTTAAACACATTTTAATGGGACAAAACACAATCAACAATGTTTTAAAAAATGTTTAAAAACCCCAACATTTAAACAAGGATCTTTGAGAACTAAGGATAATCCATCTTAAAAAAAAAATTAATTAAAAAAATCACAACAGATGGTGATCTAACTCTTTCCCATGCTACAGATTGTCTTTTATTTCTGTATCATTTGTTGACGGCTGAAAAACGCTTTCTAGAGGGAAAATTTCTTTCTCTCTTTCAGTCTGCAGTCTACCCACTTCCTGCCTTCTCTTCAGCATGCTCCCATCTAGCTTATTGCTATCCTATCTTCTCACATTTAGTTTCCACTGTTGTGCTCCTTAGTCCTCTCTTGAAATGTTTCTTTTCTTTACCACTACTTGCATAACCAATGCAAGGCACTACCTTCCTTTCCTTATCAGCCATGAGGCTGCAAGGGTTGTAAACCCCACTAAGCCATACCAATGCCAAACGGCTTCAAAATTAAAATACATCCCAATTTGCACACATTTTTAAAAGTTTAAAGAAGCCAAAGGTATTCATAAAGGAGAAACTCATTATGCTAGAGTCCCATCTTTTTGTATACACAATTCCTCTTCATTACATTAGGCTTTCTTTTATTTTAAAGCATCCCAAAATTCTAACAATTTTTACGACTTCTAGTCACAAATTATTCCCATGCCTAGTAACAATTAATGCTAATATGTTGCTTATCCACTCTGTTCCTTAATTTATAATTGCCTTTTTTGCTACCTTGTACAACTTCTCATCACTTACCCATCCCACATGTCAAGTATTCGCAAACGTGAGCTCAGTTAAACCACACGGTAGTAGAGATTATTTTATAGAAGTAAACATCGCATTGCTTCAATTTTTCAAGTAAATTATGGAAGCTTTTCCATTGGGGAGGCACTTTTCTATAGTCACAACTATTAACACCATGCTGTCACCCATAGCATGAGAGCAGACCAGGCTTTTCCTCTCTTCCCCTATCCCTCCCCCCTCTCCGCAACTTACCCCTCAATCCCTCTACACGATTACGTATTATATTCACTAGTGTTCCTTCTCTCAAAGTGGTCGTTATCAACACCAGTGCTTGCCATTATCTTCATGCTTTACCACTAATGAACTTGGAGATCAATGGACAATGAACTAGGCTTGGTATTATGCTTGCCCAAATATTTCCCTATTTTCACCCCCTCACAAAAAGGTTCTCTCCTATCTGTATTTACATATTCCTGACTTATTTCTTTTTCACACAAAATATGAGGTTTCATTAATATGGTACCTTCTAATGCTTTCAGATGAAACATTTAAAACAATAATGCTTGTTTTCTGTTTAACAAACTTCCAAACAGATGACTCTAAATTAAAGAGATTCTAAACTAATGCTGTTAAGATTTCTGGAAGATAATTCTTCCTCTGTCACATTGACATTGTTTTAACTGTAAGAACTATCAATTTTGGTTATGAAGTCAAGTATTACATTAGAAGTTTTGTTAAAATAAGAACAAATTAAAAGTAACTGTCATAACCATCGTATTTACAGAAAGAAGTATTGTGAGATACACATGGACAGAGGACTATGCAATAGAACTAGTTATCTTGACTTAAATCCCAGATAAAATAATGGAAAAGCTGTTGCAGGGTGCAACAAACACAGAATGAAAGCAGAGAAAATTTGTTTCCGTGTCAGCCAGTCACAACCATTTCATACAATGTTTGTGAACATATTACATGGGCTTTAAGATGAAGTGTTTCATTGAAAAAAGTAATCAGACAAAATTAATATATTGTCATTTTAAAGGAGACTTGCTACCATAAGAATGATTAAAAACTTAGTTTTATGCAATGCAAATAAATACATCACATGGATTAAAGAACTAACTACAAAAAAAAAATTAATCAATGGATAAGTAAACCTGAGAACATCTGTAGGTAAACTTTTACTAAAGCCCATATTACTCTTTCATTAGGATTTGCATTATCCCCAATAACGGCTTTATCACCAATGTTTTTTTATAAATAGTTGATAAAAATATTAGGAACACAGACTTTCATCTGGACTGAGAAGACAGACTTGTAAGGAAGGAACAAATAAGAGAAACACAGTCAAATGCAAAAAGATATAGCTAATATAAAGGAATCCAGGCCATCCCTACAGAATAATTAGCGACCGTGCCAGCAGCAAAATTGGCAACTCAAGAAAATCAGCTAACAAGCCACTCCCTGCCAGTTGCCAGTGCAGCACTGTGATAAAAATGATTTTTTTAATTTATGAACAGGGGAGGGAGAGAGGAAGAGAGACAGGAAGTCTCCTGGCAAGACACCGGAATACTGTCCACAGGCCTAGAGTCCACATTTTAAAAGGGCTGGAAAACTGGAGAAGACGAAAGAAGTATCTATCAGAAATTACTTTAGAGGCTGAAGAAAGTTACTTAAAGAGACAAAATCTTCATCTTATTACAAAAAAAATTGGGTTAGCACTTTGAAAAGAAAGAAAAACACATATACAAACTAGGAAAGAAAAGCACAGCCAGAGGCTGGGAAGCTGATGACGGATCCACTAGAAATCCAATACAGATTTTGGGAAAGTGCAGTTTCCCAATCAGAACA
Organism: Steatornis caripensis; assembly: GCA_013398225.1. Classification (NCBI taxonomy): domain Eukaryota; kingdom Metazoa; phylum Chordata; class Aves; order Caprimulgiformes; family Steatornithidae; genus Steatornis; species Steatornis caripensis. The sequence goes on from VZSC01014540.1 coordinate 66,016, forward strand.
AGGTAACAATCGACACTGCAGGTTTTCTCCAATGCATTCCTCCTCACAAATAGCGTATTCAGCAGATGAGGCTCCTAGTAACAGTTTAATTTTAAATAACCTTCGGTTTTGGTAGAGCTGGTATCTTGATCAAGAGAAATAATATTCTTGTTGCTATTTCTAGGAGTTGGTCAGGTTTGGAGCCCTAAGAATGTCCCACTTTAAGCCCTCTAATTCCATTTATCACTCATTATAAAGCTTCTGTTTCAGAAAAAAAAAGTCATAAATTCCACCATACTTACGAACAAAAGTAATCTGTGAGCTGGAAAACAGTATTAATGTTTCAATAAAATAAACATTGATGTGGTATAATAAATCCCATTTTACAGTGCAATTTTAGCAACAGATAGCAATCTAAACATCCTTAAAAACCCCACGAATCTCAAATGCAACACTAGAGTATTCCATAACTACAATGTATAAACCCAAAGCCTTAGGTTATTTACCAGTCCTCAAAAATCTAAACGTCAGTGAGGTTCAATATATCAGGCTTTCAGATTATCTACAGTTCTAATTGATGATCCAAAAGTGAAGACTGAGCAAAATCCAAGGTCCAAAAATAAGCAGGACAGAATGTGCACCAATGACTCTGAGTACCAAACAGCATACCAACAGCTAATATATCTATGTACTTTTAAATCTTTCCCTGTTCTGTAAACCGTTAAACTTTTCTGGAATTCCGAAAGGCACACGTAGAGAAAATCACTAAAAAAGTGGATTAAAGGCATTTGGTACTCACTTGTCTATCTCAATACCAAGTGGATTAGCTGGACGTAGGGACAAGGGGGGAATCCCTTTGTTCCTATCAGTGCGCATGTCATAATAGTTCATTTCATCCACCCAGACAGCAGACTGATCCAAGATACCTAGAGAAAACAAAGTATAGATCCTTAAAACAACAAGGGCAGTCCAACACCATCAATGTCTAACATATTGAATTAATTTGAAAAATCCTGATAAATATAAGATGCATGCCTGGGTAATATATTGTAAGATACATGGCAAAACAACCTGGATACAATTATGCTAAATTATTTTATTATAGCTGCTGAAAAGGTATTCACGGCTAGGTATCAAACATTACCTCTTACAGAGCGCACAGTTTCACGTACATTAAGAGCATTTTCCTGATCACAGAGTATTAGTGTACTTCTCATTGTTGCAAGTATTTTGGGAACTGTCCAAACCCTGCCATGTACTACTTTCAAAACGAGCAATTACCTGGAGGTCTTCTTATCCGCATATTTTAGGGAAGATACTTTTTGGATAGTGGGTAGCACAGAAAAGGTAAGTGAACTTTGGCTGCATGCCAAAATGGATGACTCAGTGGACACAGGACTGATTTTGTTTCCAAAGCCTCAGCACAGACAATGCATAAAGGTGAGGCACAATAGGTCTTGGCCCTCAGACAAAAATGCAGCCAGCCATACTCGTGGCCATGCCCTTCTTTAACATACCCATGAGATACTCAACACCAGAAATTACCCCATCCCCACACTTACCTGTTTTTTAAATTATCAATTCTCCTCTCCCATCATCAAAAGCTTCACTGTGTAACATTTACATGTGATTCACTTTCCTATTATTAAGATCTTACTACAGCTTGGGAGAAATTATGTGTTATTTAACTGTCACTGAGCCACAGAGAACAAAAGCCTAAAAATGTTCTTGTGGGAACCTCTATGTTAGAAAAGATAACTATCCAGCTTCATCAATGGAGGTGTTCTGAAAGAAACATTTTCAATCCAGAGGGTATTCAGACTGGATTTTAGATTAAGCAGAGGTCCTAGACTGCTCTGCAATGTCATTTTAATGGTTAAGCATCTCATAAGAAATACTTAAGTACGAAAGTCTTAAGACTTTCCGTCTTGCAGGATGGCTTGAATTATGAACAAGAAATGGCACTAGGACTCAACTTTCATTAAAGGATTAACTATCAGCTCAGGATTGAGGTATAAAGCTCACGAGCTGCTTTATATTTTGTATTTATCTAGTAATTTTAAGAGTAATTACTAGATCTGTTATAAATTTTTCAAAAATGTTAGAAGTTTAGTGCTACTCCTTAGAGAAAAATAAAGGGTTACCTTTCATCAGTTATTGAGGTTATCATCAGAATACTGAGATTGGAGGATTAATTTCACATAACATGAGTTTACGTATATATTTGCATATTTTATCAATAGACTCTTTTTCCAGGCAACTGCAGATTGCCCTGAGGTGGATTCATTTTAAACATACATTTTATTTAAAGAGGCACTCAGTCATATATTTGTTTAGCAAAGAAAACAGATGTGAATTTGAATAAGAAAAATACCTATTTTTTCAGGTTTAAGCAGTTTGAAGGAAACAGTTGAAGTTCCTTTGCCACCAGACTTTGTAGTAACAATAATGTCTCCCTTGTCATTTTTAGCTTGTCCGACTCGACACACGATTTTACTGGCAGACATCCATTCAGCAGTTAGCAGACAGTTGTGCCCACAGATTGTTAAACCTGGGAAAAAGAAGAAAAATACTCTACTGAGAACAGAAGTATCTTTTGAAATTCTGTAATGTAAATACATTTATGATGCTTCATGTATTTTACATAAATATATGACCCTTCTCTAGTCCCTTACAGCCAAGTACGGTGAGAGTCATGAATATATTTTTCAGATGTTCCCTAGGTGACTTCAGTTTTTTTGTCCTAGGGCCACTTCATGAGACACATGCAGTGCTGCTTGACGCCTACTTTAATCTCCAGTTATGGGCTACTGCAACTTGTACTTCATGTCGTACAACAGACCACTTGTCCGCAAAACACTAGAGAACCAACGTTCAGTATTGCACTTACATGCATCAAAACCGCACGCAAAAAATTTCACTCTGTGACTTTGCATAGCAAAAAAAAAAAAAAAAACTCTGCAAAATATTCACAATAAACAATGTTTCTTCAATTTACTGTGTTTAACAGTACTTCTGTGGGTTTTGATCAAAAAAGTATAAATTAACAAATATTCTGTCACAATTTCTTCTGCACAAAATCCACGATGCAAGGCTGTGATTCTGCCGAATAAACTGCCCATGTTACATATGAAAGAATAGTCACATAATGTTCATTTATTTCCTTTTCTAAGCTTTCTCATAACAGGAGTACAAATGACAAACTATGAAATAAAAATAAAACATATATTTTAGCCATAAAGCTCCTTCGTAGAAAAAGACTGTGGCGTATTAAAACATGTCAAGCTTTAGTGTTTAAGAACACCCTTTGATACTTCAGAGTCAAGGTACCTTAATGTAAGGTCCAAGGCTTCCTGGGGCTTCACATCAGATCAGCCTGACCAACTGATCGATCTGACCAATCGATTTGATTGATTCCGGTCAGAACCAGACTCCAGATGCTGGAACAGACGGATTGTTTTCTCAAATCTAGAACAACAATTCCCATATTCCTAATCGGAGTTTTGTTGTCCTGAAGAATTAGCAAGATCCTGATTTCAATAGTATCGATCTGGAGAACAACTTAATTAGGTTCTTCTTAAATAACACCCTTACCTAGAAACATTTCCAAAAGGACAGGGCTGTACTAGTGTGTTGGCTGTACTGAAGTACAAATTAGTCAGGCAAAACAGTTCCCTCCCCTGTTGGCTTGGCTTTTGTTTTTAATATCTAGAAAGCTCTGACCAATTTAAAAAATACTTAGACAGAAAAGGGTCAGCATATGTGGCTCGGTACCAAAGCTTCACACGTAACTTTTTCTCACAATTTAAGTCTCTGACATTACACAGCAGACAAATTTGGCAGTTTTCATGGTTGTCAGATGTAAAAATGCCTTACTCCCTGCCAAAAACTATTTTGAAAATGAAACCCAAAAAACAAAAACCAGAAAGGCACTGAATCTTCTTTCAACTGAAGGCAATTTTATTTGAGGAAGGACAGTACATTTGTTTCTTAAAAAATACCTGAATAAAAGGAAGGGGGCGCGAAATAGGATACACAGACAAAAAAAGCCTTAAAATAATAATAATAAAAAAGTATTTTTGATGTTATTTGCAACATTCTAACCAGGTCAGTTTTTATTTTTCAGAGGGAAACGAAAACACACGTTTATGTATTTTAAATGTTTTAATTAAATGTAGGCAACTTCTCTGAAGGAAAAAAAAAGATTGTGGTAGGAACTAAGACTAACTGAAAGAATTTGTCTGAACCATTCATAAATAGATTTTAATCCTAGAATTTCAAAGGCCTGAATTCATGCTTAAACTAACTAATACTTTAAAATCAATATCTGAGCCACAACAATTTGGTAGGGTAAACATTTTTGAACAACTGATCCTTGTATCAATTATATTCTACTCATTGGAGGTTCCTAAAGCTCTCGAGAGAACACAATAACAAGTTCCAACACTTCTGAAATTGAGAGAAACAGCCTTTGTCTGTAGCTTAAAAATGCAAAAGAAATGAAGTCTTTATTAACACTTATATACCATACTAAATACAGTAATGGCACAAGACAATTTCTAAAACAAAAAAGGCATGTTGGAGGTGACCTTTTGATAGTACAGAGGTAACATTTTTTTCTCCAAAAAGAGGAAACTTTGCTTTAAATAAAACTTCCTTTTAATCTGTTGCATGGTGAAAAGATCTTTGAGAATGTCATACTGGGGTTCTAGCTTTTATATGCCTTTCAACAAATAGGCACAAGTAATTCTCTTCTTGAGATTTTCCAATTTTGGATAAGCTTATATACTGAGAATTTTACAATGCCTACAAAATACAGCTGCAAACGTCTTAAAAGACAAACTAAACCTTGAGAGCTTAAATGTTGCAGGTATACCCTGGATGTGGCTTTTGGTACCGTCAGCTGTAGAGTTACAAATAAAAAGTTTATTTGGTTTCAAAGATACTAATACCTTACAAGAAGGCTCTTTTAAATGAAGTAAAAAGGTGTATTCTTCTATTAAGTGATATTCTGTTAATATATTTTAAAAGTTTCATGCCTTTCATTTTACTCTACTGCATCTCAAATAGCAGATTATAAACTTTACAAAACCCTCACTCAAACTTGCTTAAATCTCATGTCTACAAAGGCTCACTTTTGCAAGTATTTCCATTCAAGTCACAGGGAGTATTTACATGCCTAGTTTAACCATGAAAAGAAATCTTTACATGTCTGCGGCCTTAGTCACTTACTGGAGAAAGCTGAGAACTGAGCTAAGGAAAAAAAAATAAGGCAATCCATTATTTATTTTTTTTACTTTTACCTCAAAGCAGGAGATTATTAGCAGCTATGTGTTACAAGAGTTATCCTGAAAAAATATTAGCAGTTAATCAGTGGTAATCCTGAGGCATGGTTCAGGAGATGTCTTCCTTCCAAGAACCTAGCACTGATCACTTTTAAGAGGATTACACCAATGAACTAATGAAGTTATTGAAGTACATCAACCACACAAACACACAGAAAAATACTCACCTATCACATCATCAGTTATTTGATTATTTCTCATTAAAGATTCGTAAGTGTACCGCAACCTTGAGTAGCAGCTCAGGAAAATACTACTTCCCCTTTCGAGAGACAGCAAACTGAACTGAAGGGGAAATTGTAGTAGCTTGTGCTTGGCCATAAAGTTCATTGTGGTGGCCAAGAATGGAATTCGGGAATCTTGGTTTACAGCCATGAAGTGAAATATTGTTTCTAGCAAAGCCAAACAAAATTCCAATGGATTTCAGAAGAGCCATGATTCCACAACAAATCAGACAAATTGTCTCTAACATGAATACTGAAGTACACATATGCTTAACTTACAAAAGAAATAAGGGAAATTCCAGTAGTTACAATTAGCTTGGATTTCCAGAAGATTTTACAAAGTCCTTCTCGAAAGGCTTAAAAAAAATTAAGCAGCTGCAGGATATGACCCTCAAGTGGATAAATATGTTGTTAAAAGATAGAAACAGCATTACAGTAAATGGAGTGTTTTACAGAGTAAGTTTCCAAAGGGTATGTGCTGGAATCGCCTATGTTGAATACATTCATAAATGACAAGATAAAGAGGTTAGAAAGTTTGCTGATGATATAAATTTATTCAGAATGTAAAGACCATAAAAACCATAAAAAATGTGGAACAGACCCTATGAGACCGAGTGGATGTGCTATAATGTAGATGCTATATAACAGCAGCTGAAATTCATTGAACACAGATACGATGCACACATGCAAAACCTTAAAAAGCATAGATGACAGGCTCAAACTGACTACTAACCCTCAGGCATTAAATCATAGGACTAGAACTGGCAGAACAATGAAAAACATTAGCTTGGTGCTTAGGAGTTATACAGAAAACAGAATCTTATGGAAGAAATACAAAACAAAAGTGAGAGTGCAGTATTATGCCACAGTACATTCACATCCTGAACACTGCATGTAACCAAGATGTTGTTCACCCATCATTGGTAGTAAGACTGGGAGAGTCACTGAAGAACAAGAAGGTCCAAAGATACATGCAGAAAATTTAAATACACCAGGCCTTTTCAGCCTGGAAAACAGGCAACAGAGCAGTGATGATCAAGATCTATGCAGTCAGAAGAATCAGAGAAAACTGCTTGTTCTCTCTTTCAATGCAAGAGCTATGATGATTCAAATGAAGTCACCATGTTAAAATCAAAACAGCAAAGGAAACAGTTCTTCATATAACATGAAGCTAAACCACTGAACATGCTTTGTCACAACTGTTGCAGACACAAATTGATTTTTACACTAATTCAAGGAATAGCAATGCTCAAGTTACTTTCTCAATACATTGGAAACACTTCTGATAGGAAAGTCTCCATGCTGAAATTCTCAATGCCTGGGAAAGTAAAAGGAGCATCTCATTACATCTAGCCCCTTCTAGTACACTCCCGCAGGCATTCATTCTTAGCTAGTGTTCAGCACAGGATGTTGAGTCAGGCTAAGGGTTCGTCTAGCAAAGTATGGTCGTTCTGATTAATTACACCTCAGGTAGCATCCCTGAATTTATGGATTCAAGTGTCTACTTATGAAGAGGGCATTCCTCATACCACATAACTGTCACGGTTTAAAGCTGTGCTGGCTATTAAATGGACGACAGATGCTCTTTGTTAACACAGAGCATAGATTTTACCATGCAAAAAATTTCTCTCCAATCATATCCTAAATGTGATGTTCTACAGTCTCAAAATAAGTTTTTTTTCAACTTACCTATGAGGTCTGTAGGCCCAGTCCCCAGATTTTCGCCTCTAATTGTCACTTTTGTCCATGAGATGCCTTCATTGGGAGAGATGCCAGTTACAAGTGGGGGCTGCCGTGCTCGAGACATGATGCCTGTTCAGTTACTGAAAACTGAGTTGCTTTATATCTGTTTGCCAAGAAGCAATCATTTAAAAACAATAATTATATTCTGTAAAAATTATTAAAAACCTTTTAAGCTGTTCTTTTAAAATTATAAAGAAAAACATCAATGTAAATATGGAACATGACCCTCAAATCCTTTTCCGCCACAGTCATAAAACAACAAAGAATACCTACATCTTCTTTGCAATTCCATTTCTTTAATGAAGTATAGCTCAAGTTCTGAACTGTAAAGTATATTCAGAAAATTATTAGACTCTCAAAACGCTTAATGAAACTATACACACACACACTCCAAATCACCTTATGTCAGAATTCAAATGAGCCCACTGAATCCTCCAGCAGAAAGTTATTATTGTATTGCTTAGAAAGTTTAGAATTGCTAAGCTAAGTAATAGGCTATGATTACTTATTCGGATTACTTTCCCATCAAAAGTAGACTTACTGGCACAGACAGTCTCAAGGGGAGAAGACCCACCACTTACTTGTATGAAACGTCAACATTTACATAAACTGAGAAAATTAAACATTACTTATAGGCACTACACTAGCGGAGAACATCAACAAAACAAATAACTTCCAACAGATCAACTAAAACATACATAAAATTATTGAAGAAGCACTTCCAGAAGAGTATTCTTCTGCACTTGAATTTAGGTGTCAACTCAAACCAGTTTAATTAGCTCTGTAATAGGAACACCAGTATGGTACCCATGTTACACAGCCTACATTTAGTTTACTATGTAACCGATCACAAATTCCTTTGGCTGATTAGCAGTTTCCTTTGTGCAGCTGTGCAGCTGTAAGATGCAGATGAGCATAACCTGAAGCACGTTGGCTCCCATCAACTTCTCCACATTTACACCACTTACTAACCACAGGGCCTGCCCATAGGTACACAGGTCCTACAGAAGCCACAAGACAGGCAAAAAGAGTTTCTTTTAATGACTTCCACAGAAATTTTGCATCACCTATTCCATTTCATGACCCCTGAATTCTTCTATTAAGATACAACAACTTCCTTAAAATTCCTACTAAAAAAATTTCATATTCTGAAACTTCATAAAGTTATCTATGATCAGTTTCTACCTGGAATTCATCTCCATTGGAAAGGTAAGAACCAAAAATAACCTATAGGAAGGAATGTTTTAATTTTTAAGAAAGGGCAGAAATGATGTAACAGGTCAGTATTCAAGAACCTTAGGTACACATATGGAACACTTTAGTGTACACAATTTTAAAAGTTCAGCTTGGTAAAAAAAATACGTGGACTATAAGCCAAGGTTCATAAGGCTTCTCTTACCTATTTTTATTTTGGATCATGGTATTTTTCTATTTTTACTTGCAAATTGTCAAGTCCATGAAACCCAGAACCTCCATAAACCATCCCTAACAATAGACTGCAGTGAAGTTGCAGTTTCCAAGCACCTGCAGTTAGGAAATACCAGAAATGAGCAAGCCATTTTTGTTTTGGCCACTTCTGCATATACAAAATATATTCATCGTACCATCACACATCGTGCTTCTACGTGACCTCCCCAAATTTTTCAGTGCTACTAGATGGATCTGCCAAGGCAATCAAAGATACTGGAACCTTTTACATGAACCCAACATGAGGCTAGAGAAGCGAGCAGTCAACAGATGCAGTCTACAACCTTGTGGATAAAACAGCACTGAAGGAGAGGGGGACTCTATCAGCAGATTACAAAGAAATCAGCTGATGATCATCTCCAGCTAGGAAGAGAACGTTGTGCTCAGGGAGACAGAGACCCCTCCCTCGTGCTCTACTCCTATTTCCTTCCCAGCACTGTTCTTCCCTTCACACAGGGACAGGCAGTCTCTGCCTCACTTCAAAACCGAAGCCAGGTCCTAGTCTTGCAACTGATCTATTTCCTGTCCCATCCTGTTGATTTTCCCTCTGACTTCTTATCAAGGAGGGAGGGAGTGAAGTGTTAATATCCCAAGCCTCCTTTCAAATCCTGACAGCTTGGTAATTCATCTTCCTTACCTCCCGTTCCTTAACCTAAGCCTTCTTGTCCAGGTAGCCCACCTGCACTACTATTGATCCACTTCCTCGCCGCGTGTGAAAATGATAGAGCCAGTCGTCTGTCAAGCTCCCTAGTCCTGGGGTCACAAGGCTTGCATAGCTCTCCTCTCATCTACGCTGCATTCAAACCTACATTACCACAGAATCACCCGACAAAACAACAGGAAGCACAACAGAACTAACCTTCCCATTTCCCATTGCTAAACCTAATACTACCTGGAGCAATCAGAATCCAAAACTGCAGGGGAAGTTGTTTTTTTCCTATACAATTACAAGACACATATGCACACGAGTTCAGATCTTTCAGAATCTGAAATTTTCTCTGGAGTCCTGTGCAAAGAGGATGTTAGAGGAGAATTAGGTGCTTAAGTTTACCTAGAATGAGGCAGACAAACTGCATCTACCCCTCACGTTCTTATCTACGCAGTCTTTGCAGCTGTCACAGATCCTCAGCAGAGCTTGAAGATATACAACAGCTGTAAAGGAACAGTGGGGTTACATCCACGCATACACACGCAGTCACCTTTGCGGGAAGCAGCGTGTGTCTAGATACCAGCCAGCCAACATAAAACACCTCTTATACTTTTGAGCAATTTTTGTGTAAAGATTCATATAGAATGTTAGTTATTAACACAAACGTAAAAAAGCTGTGTTCAGGAACTCAGTGGTAATACGGAGAGGAAGAAATCTTGAGAAAAACAAGTAGAACAGAAGCTACTTTGATATCACTTGGTTGATTTTCTTCCCCTCCCAAATGTTATGGTTCCCTTGCACAGCAGCCATTGTTTCTTTCAAAATACCTAGGCACACAGGTAATTGGTTTGAATCAATACCAAAACTCAAAAGTAATATTACAACATATTTTTTCTGGATTTCAGAAATTGGCACTAGATCTCCCTTCATGATGAGCTGAATAAATGTAATAAAAATGCTGAGCCTCCTGAGGTCTAACATTTCTTCTAAAGTATTTCCATACTTACTGCAGAATTGCTTTAAAATACCTCACTGGAATGAGAAGACCACAATAAATCTCAACACAATACAAAAGCACTACAGCACTGAGACACTCTATTATTATTATTACTATTTTTAAACAGCAATTGGTCTCATTTATTTCAAAGAGTAAGAGAAGGAACTCTATGGAATCTGTCCTTACAACAAATATCAAACAAATGTTTGGGAGCCTTCAATTCACTTACAATATTTCCTCTCCTCCTTCTTATGACAAACATGTCAATAGTTAAAATGACTGACCTGCTTATTGGGAAGCCTAGACAGTATACTGCTGTGGCCCAATGGCAAGTTTCCAATTTTTTTGAAAAAATTTTAAGTCAAAGCTGAAAAAATAATTACTTTTTTCATTTCAGGAAAAGATACTCTTTTTTTCATGAAGAGATAATTAAGAGCTTTTGTTGCAATTCTATAGATTGCCCTAAAGAGAAGTTCTGTTCTTTACAAATATGTATTTATGTATAAGATAGTAATAATATAAAAAAGCAGCCTTCTTAGTGAAAGACTGGTTCTTATACAGACTAGCGGAGATTGCATAAAGACAGTTTTTCATACAAGACATTTCCTCTGAGGAGCCAGGTTCACTGAAGAAGTGTTAACAGGACTATTTTTTCGCAATGGACAATCTTCCTCTACACTAACAGAGGTCTCTTCCCCTCTTCACTTGCCTCCCCCTGCTTCTTTTAAACTTCATTTCCTCACAATATCTCCCCAACAGTTCAACATAGATGACATCTGTTTGACTGCTCTCGTGATCTTGCCCATATTATTCTATTATTCTGTCATTATTCTTGTTATGAAAGCACAAGGAGTTAGAAAGCCTCTGCAAAGACCACCTACTATAAAGCCATCTCGAAAAATGCCTTTCATAAACATCATCTTTGTCCATACGTGAGCTTCTCAAATAAACTGTCCTCTCACGAAGGTTTGGTTCAAAAAAAAAAAAACCCCAAAATCCAGACAATTCTGAGCACTACAAGCTTGCTAAACAGGGGACATCTTCACTCTATCCTAAGAAAAGCCAATTTGAAAACAATAATGAAGAAATGAAATATGGCCCAACAAAAGGGAAAATACAAGTCTAGTTACTTTTTTGGCTCCTGTAAAGCTTCAGTTGATTTAAAGAGAGAATTCTTGAATAGGTTTTCCCATTCAGCTTTCAATGGAGAGCAGAGGAGAAACACAAAGTAAAACGTAATAGCTACCATACCTGTTCCGTGAAGCAGAGTACTGCTTACCACTCTAGAGTAAGTACTAGAATATGAAATAAGCGAACAATGCAAGTTCAGGATTTAAGGATATTAAATGGGCTGGTAAATTCAAATTCCAAAGGAAAACTACAAAGACCAGGAAGGCATGGAACTTCAGAAGACAAGTAACAATCAGATGCCACCTTACAAATTTCACCAGGGGAAAAATCAACAGCTGAAATGTTTTAAAACAGAGATTCTGACTTCTAAAAGAAGATAGCAAGTTGGTTCCAGTGACTTAAAAATTAGTTAAGTTTAAGTTTTCAGCAGTACTTTGTTACAGACACTGAACTTAAAAGACTCTCTCGGAGGAAGACAGACTCAAAGTCAATGCAAGTGCTATGGTCATCTAGCAAAGAGAATCCAAGCTGTCAAGAAGGCCGGAAAGAAAAAGCGTATTTGTCATCGGTAAGAAAGTCTAAGCTACAAGCAAGCATGCAAGTCTTCAGGTATCAAATATTTATTTGTTCTCACTAATATATACGTGACAGAACACAATTTTAAAATTTTTGAGGCAGGAGCAGCAGCAATGATCAAAGCATTACCCATGTTCAAATAACAGCGTGCCTCAGATGTTGTTGCTTACTTTTTAAAAAACAAACTAACCTGAAGCCAGTAGGTGAGGTATTCTTATCACACTAACACCACAGCATTAAATGCTTTCCAAATGAACAGATTTATGAAACACCCTTTTTTAAACAAGTAATAAATACTCAGATTCCAGAAACTAGGTGATGGCCTTTTCACCTTAAACTACACAAACTTGGCTTCTACTAAATAAATCTAATAATTTGTTTTCACTAGAAAACCCAGAGAGTCCCCTGAGTACAACACACTACAACAGAGTCAGAGAAGGGACACAGCAAATGACTCCAAGAAAGACGACAAAGTAAAAAGCTTCCTACATGTTTGTACTCAAAACCATTACAAAATGATGAAAAACACTATTGCAACCTTTTCTGTGCTTTATCTTCCCAACAATATAAATTCAGACAGACAATCTACGTAAACCAAGATTTAAAAGCATCCAAAAAGCAGCACTGTGAAAATAACTGACATTTATTAACCCCTCTGGAGATCTTCAGTGCCCTAGAATTTCCACAGCCTTCAACACTGCATTAATAATACAAAGTCCATTCCTGCAAGCCTGCCAGAAAAGACTGGGAAGTGAATAAGCTAAACAATGCTGAAATTCCAAGTGATATTAAGAATCTATGCATGTTTATTTAAATAATAAAAGAAGACTTGTCAATTTAAACAAGAAGTGCTCACGAGTCTTACATTTAGGGGGGGAAACACTCTTCAAAACATCACTAAGCTACTTATAATGAAAAGATGAACAAACATAAAAAAGGGGGTAATTTTGCCGTCACACAAAGAAAACAAAGCCTCGTTTGTCTTGCCCTGTCATATCCGGCTTGTTGATTCAAGCCAGTATTAACACTGACAAACACATTAACCTACAGGACAGCGTTACATGCCAGGATCAGTTTCAATTTGGGAAGATGTGCAAGCTTTGCGATAGAGAAGGGAAATGACGAAAAAGAAAGGATTTGGCATATTAAATGACATAATACGATACCAGTCTCTTTTTAAAAGGGCTCCTGAATATTCCAATCAGTCACGAATAGTGTACTAGAGATTTTAGTTTTAGGGTAGCCAAGGAACAAGCGCAGCAGTTTTGCTTTCACTACAGACGTACTCGCTTATTTCCTCAGCATCTCAGAGGTCCTGCTTTCCTTAACCCAGCAAGGTACATCTTCATGGCTATACCTCTTGACAGAGAGAAAGCAAAATAATCACAGCACTCAGCGATGCTATTAACATTTCTGAGTCACAGGGGATTAAAAGGCCGGACCCGAGGCAGATGCTGCGAGAGCCCTCGGCAGAGGAGTTCAGCGCCCGTCACAGCCTGGGCTGCAGCTGCAAGGGATTGACACCGCTAACTGTGGAACCCAGCTCAGGAGAAACTCCGGGCACAGTTCCGGCATCCGAAATAAATTAAAGTAAACAGTGTTGCTCTCTCTCATCCACCCTGTTAGCAGCCTCTCGGTTGAGCTGGAGACCACACACCCAGACCACACAGCACCAGCTGAACTCACTCGCACGCAACATCTAGAAGCTGTCACTCTGCTGAGGTATGAGGAGGAAAAAGGGGGCAGGAGTGCGAGTGTGTGTGTGTGTTTAGAAAAGCTGCTTGCTCTCTCCTCCTATCGTTACAGCTGGTTATGTTTTGTGTGGCTGGGAAGGAGGAGGGAAAGAAGGGAGGGATAAAAAAAGACCTATAAACCTCACTAAGAAAACATACTGGTCTTGGCCTTTTGTAGTAACGATTTGCACTCCTCCTGTACTAGTTTAGTAGCTGATGAAGGGCTAACAAAGCATCCATTTAACATCAATTAACCTTCTATCTATCACACGTCAAAAAAAAAAAATCTAGACTAGGATAAATCCATTTCCTTGTACATATTAAATGACAGCATCTTATCAGTTATGATACCTATATATTGATGTACTTTTACATCAAAAATGTTGATACATTACTTGGGGAGCGGAGAGATTCCCCACAAAGGACAATTAACTGCGCATATGCCACTGCAACATGCAAACACTAATTTTTTCCACAAACATTCAGCTGTTGAAGGAAATTAATGAGCCTACATATAACACTGAGTTTGTGACCCATCAGGGAAAGTAAAAATAGCAAACTTCTAAAAATAGATTAAAAAGAACATTAATCCATAGTACAGATGAATAGAGACTTTTAAAATGGGAAGCGGGGCGGAAGGGAATTCTTTGTTTCTTTTAGTTCACAAAATAATTTCATCTGCCTATTAAATCACCTGTTCAAACAGAAGAAGCTGAATAAAACATTTGAAGAATTTTAAAATCTGTTTTAGTCTACTTTAAAAAAAAAGCTTTCCCTCCTTCCACTCTGCTACCATGAACAGACATATCTCCTCCATCAAACTCACCAGCACACAAATTTAATTTAATCCACGTACACAGTCTAAACAGCCCAGAACCACACAGTCACATTTTCACCTCAGCTCAAAATCTATTTACCCAAGTGACAATGACAATCTCCAAATGCCACTATTAAACAAAACCACCGATACTGCAATAGTCCAAATGTCAGTATTAGCCCTATAAACTTGGATTAAGACAGTCTCGTTGGGGAAAACCTTACCAAAAAAAAAATCCTAGAAATATTTCACCTTATCGAACACATTTTCAAAAAAGTTAAGCTTTAAAGTTCCATAACTTCACACTGAAAAGAAATTATCCCCCCCCTAATTTATTAGCTAGGTCTACATGCTGGTTTATATCAGTTCTTGAGTGAACACTTTTGATAGTATAGTCAATGTTACAGAACCTATTAATCACCAAGACTCAAGTCAAATCCATTTAAGTTTTCTGAACGTCTGTTCTGGTCATACTGAACTGGCTAGAAAATGGTGGTAGCGTAGAATTAAGTGTAATGAATTAAGTGTAATTCAAGAAGCTCTGAACACAGATGTTTCTCCCCAAAATTTCTGCTATTTTAATTATAAATCGCATTGTAACTCCCCAGAAATTAAGTCATCTACTTGGTTAAAAGTGTCTGTATTTATTACATGACACACCACTATAATCTAGCAACGTTGCAAAGAGAAACCTTAAACATCTCTATATAAACACATATATGGAAAAAAATCAACTTAGCATTATGCAAAACCATATCACAGATGGCCATAAATCTCCCATTATTTTCTAAATTCTCACAAAGCACATACTTGCCTACATCTGCTTCTACCTCCAGTAAAGTTCGCTTGATCTAGAAGTCGTTCTCCTTACTGTCCTCCAGTTAAACCATTCATCCCTCTTTTGTTATAAAGCTATTCATAATTTTCTGTACATCATTTTAGTTGTTAGAAAACTGCCAAAGAATCTTATTACCCTCATCATCCCTCTATCTTATGTTATTCACAGGCAGAAATTCGAAAACAATACTTCAAGCGTCAAAAACTTTCAAATATGTTTATGCAAATGCATTCAGAAAGATCCAGAAGTTCAGAAAAATAAACTAAATAAATCCCTATGGGATGGGATTTATTTTTTTTCTAGAGAAAAGAAACAAGACACCACAGATTTTTTCTAAGCCCTGTAACTATACACAATATTCTTTATAAAAACACTATATAACCACTGTAATTACACAGTTCACATGGCTGAAGTTTTAACTTGGGTGCTTGTATGTAGGACTGCAACACTAAATTTAACACTTGCCATGTGACTTTTTTGGTGGTTCCTTTTGTTTCAAAAATATGTAACAGAAGACACATGCAGTTGCATTACCAAGACTCCTGTCTTTTTCATGTTCTCTCCTAAATACCTCTTTCTGGCCTCTGCTCAGGGAAGTACTCAAGCTATATGCTATAGCATCTTTCCCTATTCACATGGTCAAATACACGCTCAAGTACTTCACTGCCTGAGAGCCTGCATGCACAGGTATTTTCGTGACATATTTCAGCCTGCCTCTACCTTACATACTCCCAACCTTTATTTTCACTCATCTGCCTAAAATGCCATCTCCTGTATGGAACTATCATGCTTTCAGAGTAGTGGTCTTCTGAGAACCAGCAGCTATCCTGCCTTCTATGCTGATGAAAAGAAAACATGATAAAAAGCCGTCAACTGCATACAGAGCTCTTTAACTTTTTGCCAAAAATTGAACGTTCAGTTTTCCAGAAGCAAGGTACACGTGTTAAAAACACAGTGAGATTTGAATCATCACAAGACTCACAGAATTCTTAAATAGAAAATTCAAAGTCATTGCTTTTTTAATTGAGACATTTTAGGGTTATCTCAAAAAATCAGTTTAGTTTGTCCTCAATACAAAAGCGGGCATTTAAAAAGGAACTTTTGCTCAACATAGCCCTAAATCTTTAATGACTACAGGCTTTTTGATGAATTTCCAAATACAAGGTACATTGCTTTTGGGTTATCCACGAAGTGAAAGGAAAAATACAAGTCTAAATATACCTAAAAATCACTGATTCATATTGTAATTTGATTCACAGACACTTTTACACTGGCAGAGTCCCCACTGGCTTATGCACAATATAGCCTAAGGTCTGCCTTTGAGAATTAAACTGAAAATCTGGGAATCTGTAGTTCCCTTAAGGTCAAGAGATCCATTAAGGGCTTGGTATTTCAGAAACTTTGTTTTCCTTAAAAACAAAACAAACAAAATTAGAAAGGAAACACAGGCTTTCACACCCGTCAGAGTGCAATCACAATATTTTCTACTGAAAATGCTGAACGTACTGCCTGCAGGTTAACTAACAACTTCTGTCACCAAAAAAAAAGACTATGTAGACCAATCTCCTTTTGAATAAAGGGCAATAAATACTTCCAAAATAATATAAAAAGTATGATTACAAACAATTTCTTCATAGCAGAGGGGTGATGCGTGACTTAGTGTTGTTCAAAACATCAAATAATTCGCTTACCTTTCCCTAGGCAAAGCGTGTAACATGCCAATCACACAATTAATCCTTATTTTCAGGCATTTCTCTCATTGCTCAGTTTCTAGGAAAACTGCTTCGGTTTTTTGTTGGGTTGGTTTCTTTTTGTTTGTTTCCCCCCCTCCCCGCCCCAGGAGATCACACAAATGAGTTCTCCCTGCTGCCCTTTCTTCCTCCTCTAACTTTTGACACTGGGAGATCAATCCAACTGCTTTTGAACTGAAATATTGACAGGAATTCCAGAAAACAATTTTCAGGTTAAGGTACAAAAATTTTAATCAGCTTTATTTTTAAATCGATACTTTGCAAGCTGTAAACACAGACCTTTGCTTTCATGTTCAGCGCAAAAGATGAAACATCAGTCTGACGTGACTGAGCTATGCCTGTGCTGTCTAATCATCCCTCACCCTACAAGCACCTTCACAAACAAGATTTCTCCCATTACTAAGAACTGTATTTCTCCCCTCCGAAAAGTAATTTGAAAGATAACGTTGCACAGCACAAACTTACAAAATGTAGGTGGCCCAAGACAGAAGGTCAAAGTGAAGCTGAAGAGCTAACATCCGACTTCTGCTAAAAGATACTTAGCTGGGTTTGGATCTCGAACCTTCAGCGTACTTTTAAATACAGCAGCAGATTCCACTCCTGGTGAAAAGTTCACATAGAAAATAAATTCACTGCAACACATACAGTCTTCCGAGTATTATTTTCCAGTCCTTCATTGTAAAATTAAGTACTACTGATTTATCCTGTGGAAAAGTTTTCTGTGCCTGTTTGCGTAACTAAGTAGTGATACACAGCCATTCAAAATACACTCAGGTAGTGTCCGCCTGTGCTTCACAGGCTGTTTTGTCCTGGAACACAAAAATGTAACTGTATATTGTTTCATGAATATTCTCAACTGCTGTCAGAATCCATGTTTTTAAGAACAACTTTTATATTCAGTCTTCTGTCACAGTCCTACGGAGATATTACTTTTTTTTTTTTTAAGTGAAGTGGGAAAGCAGAAAAGCACGGAATAAACAGAATTAAAATAATTCGAAACTGATGTTTAATTTCAAGTGCCATGCATAAGACTTATTTGATTTACAGCTATACATATCGCTACACTGAAAGAAACTAATTAAGTGTGGTTTAACACAACATATCTAAAAGTTTTCACCTCTAAAGAAGTCAGTGGCCTCTGCCTTTCTAGTCAACCCACTAATTTTCCTTTAGACCGGCCTTACTGTGAGGAGCAGCACAATAAAGGGCTGAGTGTAGCAGCAGATAGTTTCTTCTTGATAGGATCTTGGGAAAATAATTGGTGTATTGTATATTTTAATACCTTTATTGCTTGATTTTGCATCAAATACTCTCAACGGCTAGAAAAAAAAAATCTGCTCGTATTCAAAGGAAATCCTACAACTCAGAAAAGTAAGGTCTGAATGCTACAGATTCAAAAATACTAAGTGAACAGTATCTTTTGCACTGAAGATTAAACAGTTTCTCCACACAATATCCATTGCCCAAAGGGCAAAGTGTTAAATATTTTATTTAAAAGGCTTTTTAAATTTTTATTTTTAAAGTTTATGACTTAGAACTTTAACGTTTTCAAAAGAATTTTAAAAAAGTCCATTAACTTAAACAGCTATTCAGCACTAATATCTGATAAAGCAATTACAGCATTAAAAATCCCTACGAAGTCTGTAAATATATTGTAACTTATTGAATGAAGGCCATGAAAACAAAAGACAACTTTACATTGTTTAAAAAAAAAAAAAGGCACAAGTTTGATTGGTAACATGATTTTAATTAACTAGTTTCACCTCTGACACATGCTAAAAAAGTTACTTTTTCCATACAGAAAAAGCCCTTACTGTTACAATGTACATAAACGGTATTTTCACTAAGTCATAGCAGTATAATGAAAATCATTGCATCCTGTTTTAAATGATGTTTAAGACAACAGAAATCCCATCTAAGTAAAAACACTGTTGTCCAAGGGTGGGCATAAATCACAAAAACTGTAAACTAAGCTATCCATGGGAAAGAAATCAGCAGCAGGACATGCCTTTTGCTGCTTCTTGCTGGGTCAGTGCAAGCTGTGATAAATACTAAAGAAACAGGGAACGGAGAATTATAGACCCTTTCTTCTTCAGGTGAGCAAAAGGTAAAGAAAGAAAATGGAACTGTTTTCCTAAGCTACAAGGTTTTTATTTGCAGTTTACATTTTAAAAAACCAAACAGAAGTCGTTTAAGTGTTTTGACAATTTTATCAAAACCAAAAACAAGACGCAGTTTACAGTAATGAAATGCATCGGATCGCTAAGGAGAAACGAGCCTGTTTTCTTATTTTAAGAATGATTAGAAAGCCTGGAAAGTTAAAGTGAGATCACAATTTTAAACTAAACTTTGAAGAATTACTATTTGTAGTTTAGATTTAATCTGATGTTCTGACAGAGCTAAAATGGCTTAACACTTCTCCAGCTTTCAATTCAAAGCTGTTGAGTTTTCTCATGTTCTAGCATGGCTAGAAGCTGTTAATCCACAACGAGCAAGCAAACTGCAGGAAACAGAAAAGGGGGGGGGGCACGGAAGGAAAAAAGAGAAGGAAAATCTGACAGCATAGAAGAAGCGCTATTTTGACAACCAGTAAAGCTGGACAGAATGGGAATCTCTCTTTTGGAAACAGGATCATTCCCATTTTTGGACATCTACTCCCCTTGATGAGAGATGCTTTTCAGGTTCCTAATTAAGATTTAGAAGAGGCTAGGAGGAAAGACATTTGGACATGCAACTCATGGACCCTTCTGGACTGCAATGCAGTCCAAGTGATGGAGAAACGTAGAACTAGGTAGAAAGTAAACAAAAAAAAATTAAGTCATAGAGGAAGCGTAACACTTCCAGCTAGGTATCAATGAAAGCAATCATCTCTCAAACAGCGTATGTTATTTTGATTTCTTCCACATTCCTTACCACAGTACTCTCTTATTGTATTTGCCTAAGTACACACTCATTTGGGGGAGTTATTTCTCCAACTTTACAGTACCACTGAANCACTTCCAGCTAGGTATCAATGAAAGCAATCATCTCTCAAACAGCGTATGTTATTTTGATTTCTTCCACATTCCTTACTACAGTACTCTCTTATTGTATTTGCCTAAGTACACACTCATTTGGGGGAGTTATTTCTCCAACTTTACAGTACCACTGAACGCAAAGTTGAATCTCTCTCTCTCTCAGACCTACAAGCAACCAGCCCTTCAGAGATCAGACCTCGCCCTCGCCTCTCCCCTGCTTATTTCCTCCACTCCCCGCCCCCAGCACACCCACACGCAAACACTTCACCGAGCTCAACACGACTTAAGACAGTTCTAGACCAGCCCCGTCTCATCCCACAGCCGAGCGGGCCCAGGAGCGCTCGACAGACCGCTATCAGCGATGAGGAAGGGAGGCACCCGAACCGCCGCTCTCCCCGTCACGCACGGCCGCCGACACCCGGCAGACGCCCACCGACCCCCAGGACACCCCCACGGGGTTCGCGGGTGACGGGGATCCCCCGCGCCCCGCCTCTTGTCGGGGGCTGGCGGGGAG